>CM060896.1:101151544-101751544 GCA_030762935.1 Hymenopus coronatus
GTGGATATTTTGTACTTACCATTCCCAGCACGAACGGATGAAGTGAGAGAAGGCCACAGGCAGGCTTCAAACCGGCCGACAGAGACGCGTAGAAGTCCCTGTGATTCCACTGATGACCCAGTCACATTGACAAGCTGCTCAGAAAAGGTATCAAGCAACGTCGTAAAGAACTTTCCAACGCCGACCGACAATGCTCAACCTCTAAGCCTACCTGAAACAGGAAAGGGGGTAACCCCCTTCGGTAGTGTGACGATAATTTCTACCTCACATTCAGAAGCTTCTGAGTTTGCATCTCGGTTAGAGTGAGTTTATCAGATTAATTTTTTCCCACTGGGGTTTTCTCTTATCCTGAGAAGGCGAATGCTGAGTAACTTTAAGCTCTATAGACCCCGGGTTCATTTGAGCATCAATTCACTGATCGTCTGATACGACCTAGTAGGTTAAATGGCGTTTATCACGGTTTAGTCAATCAGTGAACTGTTTCGACCTCACTGAAGAAAATCCTGCTGTCTTCATCTCAGATATGGACGGCCAACTCTTCTTTTCCTTCTTAGATTTTGTTCTAATATTTCTTGGTTTCAAATGGTTTCATTCGTTCTGCATGTTCTTTTCAGTTGTTTCTATTTTCTACAATTTTATCATTTACTCAACAAATCTTTAACTCTTCCCTAATTTTTGCACTTCTATTTTTACTAACTCTACTGCATTACCCAACGGCTATCGGGAATGTAATTTCGGCTACTTTTATCGCATTTTTTGTTTCTTTTTTGTGGGGGGGGGAGCTATGTCCATACTTCGGGAACGCGTAGAAATCTTAGCATTACTATCGCTTTATAGACGATTGTCTGCGTCTCTTTTCTTGTCTTTTTATTTAATTTCTTCTTATAGTGGAGCACAATCGTTCATATCTGTTTAATTTTACGTCTAATCTTGCGTTAACTCTGAGCGTAAATGAGGCTGCGCCGTGATCGAGTGGCTATACCACACGCCTCTCACCTAGACGACCGCATGTAAGATGTGTGGTGGACAAAGCGGCGCAGAGTGGGGTTTTCTTCGGGTTCTACGGTTTCCCGCGCCATCACATTCCACCGGTGCTCCATCTTCATTCCATGTACCATTTATATGAATGTACTTCATCTCTTAGAAGTAGAAACTTCGCACCCGCTGGGTTCTACTAGTCAGGAAAAATGATTTGCGCTGACTGAATGCCTAACATAGGTTCCAAAGCCGCATCTGACATACTTGGATCTTTTTGACTTACTAAGGACGGAAAGGGGGGAATGGCTAGTGAAGTGGTGGGGACTGTTCTGAGCCGAGCCCTAAGCCCGGTTAGAGCGCCCCGGGTCGATGAGCGCCAGTTGAATACAAACTTCCCTCATTACTGCGAAGCCATCTCGCTAGAACTGCAATGCATATATAAATATCTGATTATATTGTGCATTCTCACTGACTAGAGTGAGCAAACAGCAATGTATTTTGTAATTTGCTAGGCGTATACGAGGTACATCCAGAAAGTAAGTTCCATTTGGTAATAAAATTAAATTGTGTACAGATACAGAATAATTATTTATTGCACAACATTCTACAACTCTTAAACTACTTTTCCACATAACTGACGAAATTTTGCAGGCATTTGTCATAGCGTGGCACAAGTTTTTGTATACCTTCTTCATAGAAGTTTGCCGCCTGTGTCTTCAAAAAGTTGGAAACATTTTCTTTCATCGCTTCGTCATTGTTGAAGTGTTGACCGCCAAGGAAAGACTTGTGATGTAAGAACAGATGAAAGTCGCTAGGAGCGAGGTCAGGGCTGTACGGAGGATAGTCAAACACGTCCCAGCCAAATCTCTGTAGGAGGTCTGTAGGAGGTTTTTCGTCACATTTGCAGTGTGTGGTCGTGCGTTGTCGTGAAGAAAAACAACACCTTTTGACATCAATCCTCGGCGCAATTTCATAAGTGTCTCGCAATAAACATCTGCTTTGATTGTTTGACCACGCGGTAAGAAATCAATGAGTAAGATGCCTTTCCAGTCCCAGAACACTGTGCACATCATTTTTCGAGGTGTCAAGATTTGTTTCGGCTTAAGCTTTGCTGGGGATGAAGTGTGCCTCCATTTCATTGATTGCCGCTTACTTTCAGGGGTGTCGTAAGAAACCCAAGTCCCATCTCCTGTGACTATCTGTGTCAGAAATTCTTCGCCGTCTCCATCATAACGGGTTAAAAACTGAAGTGCACTACACTTCATGAATTAGTGATCGTGAGCTTTGGGGAAATTCCATAGCGAGAGCACTAATTATAAACTTGCGGTTTTCCTGGATCTTGTCATCAATCGCGTGAACCAGTTCTTCTGTAACCAAAGAAGGACGCCCACTTCGTTCTTCATCGTGCACTTCACTACGTCCTTCATTGAACTGTTGGACCCACATTCTCACCATTGAATCACTCATCGCATTTTGTCCGTAAACTTCGCAAATTTACCGATAAATTTCAATTGGTTTCACTTTCCTAGCATTCAGAAAACGAACCACAGATCTGATTTCACAAGCGGCGGGATTTTCAATCAACACTGACATTGTAAACAAGCACAACAAAGCGTATGTGGCTGACAGCGATCTCAAAATGGCGCACGTTTCTTCTCCTTGATACAGAGCGTCTACCGCGCATGTGCGGAACTGCGATCGCAGCGCTGAAGCGGAGATAAATTGAAACAAAACTTACTTTCTGGACGTACCTCGTATTTGGGCTTTACTGTGACGTTGTATTTACCATAATATATTATGTGGCGTGTTCAAATTATTTCTGTCGTAATTCATAAACACTGCAATTCTGAAACGTTTCCCTTATCAAAACTACAACGTCATTCTTCTACATCTGGGAGCAAAAAGAGACTTTAGTAGTATTATGCAACAAAGCAAACTATGGAGCAATATAAACAAATGTCAATTGGCTGCATGAAAAACAATAATCCAAACAACCCTTGAACGGTTACAGCTTAAATCGCAAATCTAGGTAAACAATATTATGAAGATAGAAAGTTTAGGGACGCATGTAGGGTAATCTCAATTACCACTCATCCGATTTGGGTAATTCTTTCAGCACTCAAAAGTCCACTCCTTCTGATGAATATGCGGCTATAACGCTTCCAGATTTCATTTACTAAATTAATAAAATATTAAAAAGGATTTACAAAGTCCTTATATTGAACATGAGCTCCCTGGATTTATAAAGAAACGTAATTACAAAGGACTTCGTATTTATTTGAGAATGTCATGGAGTAGAAACACAGTTGTTGTTTCACAGAATATAAAAAATATGTGATGCATTCACATGACTTTCTCTAGCTGTTACATAAACAGACTATTCTAACAAAAAATTGTTCCTTTATCTACATAATGCTAATCAAGATAAACGTCACCAGAATTGGTTCTTATTACTTGCTTGTTTGCAAGTAGTTGGGAATACACAGACTGAAGCGATAGTCAACTCTTTTAAAAGCCGGTGGCTATGTGAAACAATTGAAATTTGGTTTTCTTTGATTCCTAGGAGTAAACAAAAGAGAGACGAAAATAAATGGTTCCCGTTAGAAAAGTTAAATAGCTTAAAACTAAAGTCAATGACTTGGAACATCTCAAAATTTCTACAAAAATGTGTATGAATAAATTGTATTTTAACAAGATCTAAATTTTTTCGTAGTAAGTTATTTATTATGGTTTATCAATTATACAAAATTTATAAAAAGTAATCCAGAATGAAGAGATCTAAAGAGGCTATTACCAGGATATTCAAGATAAACATTTCGCTTGTCATGAAAATATCTTAAACATATGTTATTTTAATTAAAATCGTTAGAGCCATTTTTGAGGAAATCAAAATTTTCGAAAAATGCTCCATGTAAAGAGTAGTTGGAAATGGGAATTTATTGAAGATCTTCGTGTCGCGTCCTTGGACGATACTGAACTGAAACACCAATATTTAACCGATTTTTTGTTTTTGAGCTATCTTGCCCACAGATGTACTCGTAAAAATCATTTACTCTACATACATTCGGGATTTGTACCCAAAGCCTTCCGAATTAGGGCCACAGACCACCTTGGCCATTCCGCGCGGTTGCGCTCTACTTGTGAAACAGTATTAAAGCTGAAAACACTGGTTTTTCACGTTATCTTGAAATAAGTAAACGAATCTGTTTGGGAACTACTTACTTTTATGAAGCTTTCTCTGACACATTTAGATAAGCTTCCGAACATTAATATCTGACCAGTAAAGTCAAGCAGTGAAAACAAAAACGGAAACAAAACAAAAATGATAAAATCACATTCCGTAATAAATTATAAACACAATTAATTTGAAATACTGCAATACTTAAGAAAACTTTAAAGCATTAAATTGACTAATCTAAAACATGATGCATAGATACTAATCATTAAGAAATAAATATGTTCCATTCACATGACTTTCGCTACCTATTCTGTAATAAAATACGCTTATAAAAGCTTATTCTTCTCTGTAGTATGTGATAATCGAGATAAATATTAGATGATGTTGTTGTAGGACTTTATTACTTCCTTCTAAGTAGAAAGAAGATAAATAGTACACTAGTCTAAAGCAACAATCAAATATTTTAAAAGCCAGCTTTTGAGTATGCCATTGAAATTCCTTTCTCTTGGTATGATCTAAGTATTGAAAATTTTAAAACCAATAAATAACATGATGATCTCGGAAATAGCTCTACAGAAAACATGTATATCACAAATCGTGCGCTTTAACGATATCTACATTTTTATGTAAAACATTTTTGTCCATACTTTACGGTTTACCAGTTGTGGGAAAGTCGCTCAGAATGAAGAGGACTTGGGAGACTAGTGACCAAAAATTCAAATCACACATTTTTATTTGTCTACATATCTTTAATATAGAGAATTTCAATCAAAATCATTAAAGCTATTTTTGAGAAAATGGAAAAAAAAGTCGGTATAAAGGGTAGTTTGGATTTGGGGCAAATTTCCTGAAAATCTTCGTATTGCATCCATGGCAGTGTAACGGGATTTTTATTAGTTGCTTTACCCCGTTTTGTGAGGTTATATGGAACGAGACTTTATATGGTGGTGGTTTGTAGTTTACACTGCACGTCGGACAGTCATAAGTAATACGAATTTTACGTTGTTAAGTTTTACGCCTCAACGTGGGTGCTTATGTGCGGCGTACCTAAGTGTCACTTCAAATCAATTCCACTGCACTCACGTACCTGGTACTGAAGCTCTTCTTGGATGGGTTGCCACGGCGTTGCTCAGTCTTGCACGATCATTGACTCTCTCTGGCGTGGATTTAGCAAGTGGGAGGAGTTTAGGAGTGATCTTTTTATTGTGAAGAAAACACTTGTGAACTTCTACTGTTATTTATTCTATAAGGAGATTCCAAAACAAGCACCTTGCTGTACACTGTTATTCTGCTGACTGGTACTCTTACCACTCACTCACACGTACTCTCAGTTACACTGTTTCTAAGTTGAATACATAGCACAATTCACTCTCAAGTAATCACGAGCCGACTATTGAATAGGTGAGCGACGTTACTTTAATTCACTAACAGTTTCTTCTCATAACAATCTTACTTCGCGGACTGAGTTTTACAGTTGCACGTCATTACTTCGCGAACAGAGCTCTTTTTACAGAACGACGACCTACCTCATCTCGTGAATAGATTCTTGGCAAAACGACGTTGCCTCTCACGGGCTAATTCTTAGAAAAACGACGTTGCCTCTCGCGGGAAGATTCTTGACAAACGATCACGATGTGTCTTTTATATTAAAAACGGTGTCATGGTGGCTTCTTCCGATTGGTTAAAAAGTCCGCCAAAATGACACCATCGTGACCCAAAAACCATTGCGAAACTCCCAGAATACGTCATAAATACCACGTGATACTACGAATATAAAGCAGAAGTCCCCTCGTGGGTTTTAAACTGGACTGCCCCTGTATAAGAAATTCGTACGTGACTTACACAAAAGAAGCAACTTCTCACCCTTCTCTGCAGTCTGGCGTCAGGATTCTGTGTAGCTTTCAAGTCAACAACTGACTTCTTGGTTCCTATGTATACAAATTAATAAATGTTAACTTTCTTTACTTATATACATCTAGATAATTAATAGAATGATTGTCAATATTACGACGAGGCTAATTAACGGTCTCAGCAGATATTAAGCTTGGATATCAAGTTTACTATTTAAATAACTTTTCGTTTATGATATAAGCTACCCATATACACATACATGCACACACCCATTCACTCTCATAGATACACGCACGCCTGGCACTTTTCTTAAACTTTTTTTCATTCAGGATCCTCAAAACATGTATCTCATTAAATCTCTCTTATCGGAGTTTTGGTTGAAAGTAAAAAGACATGGTAAGTGCTATATAATATCTACAGGAATTAAATGGATATCTTAATTTACTGCGAATAGTTTGTGTATGTCTTCTTCATTTTATATGACTTTTACATAACCGGTAAACCATAGAGTTCGAGCAAATCTTAGTGCACCAAAATGAAAATCTCGTTAAAGCAATCAATTTAAAACAATTTTAAACCATTTCGTATATACTCTTTGCAATTAATAAGTGTGAGTTAATTTTTCAGTGGTAAGTCGCGACTTGATTTCTTATGCAAGGAAAATGACATTTCGGTGATCACATAGCGATCTAAAATAAGAACTGAAAAATCATCTGCTTTTAAGACTATCGCTAATATTAATTAACAACGAGGTGTAAATATCTAATGGAAATTTATATGGAATGTAAACGGAAGAATTAGTTTTAGTAAGAATCGTTTTAGAGGAGTGAGTAGAGCACGTCATGTGAATGCAAATTGTAAGATGTTTCTCAAACTCTCGTGTAACATTTCACCACTTATTTATTCTACGTGCCGTATGCTATTGCACGTGTAGAACTAGACAAAGTGATGCTAATAACACGATAAAGTTGTTAATACGTCAAAAATAATTCTTTTGACGTCATTAGGAAAACATGTTAATGAAAGTATTGCTTATGCAACTGCTTGTTGTGTTTTGCTTTGTTCTTAGTACGTTTACCTTAAGTAGGTACCTAAGTATAAATACGCTTTAAGTTGTTCACAAATTTTACTTGGCATTTTCATAGCAATATTTATGTAGGTTAGGCTACAACAAAATTGTGTCCAAACCATATTTACAGATGAAATATTTCGTTTTCGAAAAAAAATGTCCATACATTTCGGATGAAGTGTATACGAGTTATTAGCAACAAAATTTGTGCGGTTCTCGCTACATTCTACTAAGTCTAGAGACGGTTCAAATCCCAGCTATGGCATTGAATTGTTCAGTCTGACTCTACCTATCCAAATGTAGATTTTTTTCAGAATGCACAATTTCTCTGTTATGGTTTGAATTTTGTAATATCATTTTACTTTTTCTACTATATATAGTAGGTAATACTATGTTTACTACTTCTACTTACGTATAGCAAGTAGAAAAAATCTGAGGTGTTCCATTCACATGACTTTCTCTACATCTCTGCAACAAATTATTGTTAAAAAGCTTATGCTTCTATTTATTTCATTTTAATCAAGAAAAAATTAGTAGAAATGGTCTTATTACTCGCTTCCTTGTAAGTAGAAGCGAAATAAGGGAGTACCATAGGTTAAACTGATAGTCAAAAGCTGGTTGCTATGTGACTGAAGTTCCTTTGTTTGTATGGACAGGAGTTGACAAATTCCTGTAGGAGAAAAGTATGTTTTTCAAAGCTGAAACCATAAACAAGGAATATGTCAAAAACGATCAACTACACGAAAAAAATGTATATTACATAAATTGTGTGTTTTAATGTGCTCTACATTTTTTGTGTGATAAGTTTTTGTCCAACTATTATGTTTTAGCAGTTATGCAAAATTCCGTAAAGTTCATCAACAATAAAGTAGTCTTCAGAGGCTATTCCCAGAAAATTCAAGACATACATTTTATTTGGCAAGTAAATATCTTAAATGTATGAGATTTTAATAAAAATCGTTAAGGCAATTTTTAAGAAAGTCAAAATTTTCTAATTTTTTTCCATATAAAGGGTAATTTGGGGTGGGGGTATTTTCTTGAAAATCTTCGAATCGCATCCTTGGAAGATACCAAACTTAAATAACACGTTTGGTTTCTAACGATCTTTTCATTTTTGAGCTATGCTGCCCACAGACAGACAGACACAGACACATACACAGAGAGACAGACACACACGGCCATTTTTCTAAAATGTTTTTTTTTTATTCAGGGGGTCCTAAAACATGCATTTCCGGTAAAACCTCGGTATCGAATTTTTGGGTGCATTACAATACCTTCTCTATACACTATGTAAATAGTGCGTATAGAGAAAATAAAAATATGGTATTTCACCTAAAACTTCGATGTCGAGATTTCATCTGAAAGATGTGTTTTGAGGTCCCCCGAATCCAAAAAGACATATTTAGAGAAAGGTCAGGGCGAGCATGTGTGTGTATGTGTGTATGAACAGCTAACTCAACAATGAAAAGTCGGTTACATACCAAATTTGATAATTAAGTGCTGCATCTTTTAAGCGTGCGACATGAAGATTGTTAAGAAAAATTCCTAACTATCGTTTACATCGAATATTTAGATTATTTTCAAAATGATTAACAATTTTGATTAAAATACCATCTGTTAAAGGAATTTTCTTCATGACAAATGAAAAAAATATCTCTAATGTTTTTGGGAATAGCATCTGAAGTCCTATTTTTCCGGATGACTTTTGCATAATTAATAAATTGTAAGATAAAGACAAAAACTACTACACAAAAAATGTAGATCTCCTCAAAACATATTATGTGTATGACATAAACGTATTTTAACGAGATCTACTTTTTTGTGTAGTACGGTTTAGTCTATCTTTTATCCTTTACGAGTTACACAAGTCACCCGAATGAAAAAAACCTTTAGAGGCTATTCCCACAAAATTCAAGATATACATTTTATTTTTGAGGAGCATATCTTAAAATACATGGCATTTTCAAAATCGTTGGGGAAAATCAAAATTTTCAAAAAAAATGTCCATGTAAAGGATGGTGGAGAATTTTCTTTTAACTTTGGTATTTAACGGACTCTTCGCTTTTGAGCTATGCTGTTTACAGTCCCACACGGACGGACGGATGCACGCATCAGGAGATCTAAAAACTAGTTTTCGATGAAATGTCGACATAGAAGTTTTGGCTGGAAGACAATACCCTCCTCTACCTATTATGTGCATCGTAAGTTGTAGAGCAAGTAATAAGCTTCTGTAAGAGTAATTTGTGAGTAGCATGTAAAAATAAACGGTGGGTTACAGAAGCACATGTGAATATACTTCGGATTTCACTGTTTCACTGCGAGTTCAGATATACCATACATTTCCCAGCACCAAAAAACTTCCAATACCTGAACTCTTACCTGGCTCAAAATGTATTGAATTGTCAATCTTTCTTATTAAGTAAGAAGGAAATTAATTGTAATCAATTTCGACCTGACAGTAAGATATATAATTATCTTTATTTAGTTGAATTAAGTAAGAGGCAAATGAATTGCAATTATTTAATATAAGAAATACGTTAAGGTTTGATTCAAAGCGGACGAAGTTTCATATACGAGATTATATCGTATTATATCACATTATTCCAATGCTGTTACTTACAGAACTTATTCACATGATAACCACGCAGCCTATAAAGCCAGCCAGTGGCAACTGCTGCTCACTAGAACTAAATGGCAGAGGGTTGTTGAGTGAAAGAGAATAAGGGATGGAAGGGGGCAGCGACCTGGGATGCCTACGGCTGAACAAACAGATAAATGTTTCATCAAATGATTTCACAACAAAGAGTGCATAATTATCCATGTATTATTATTTAATTCATGCATTTGAAATGCTGTTTTACCATGCAAACATATTCGGACATGCTATTTGGAATGTTATCTTTATTTGGTGTATTCATTTAGAAACAGGCTTATGGCACACGTCAACGCGAACCAGTTATGCAAGCAGCAATTCGAAATATTATAAGGAAGAGAGACAAATCAAATTAACTATGATGTAAATTTAAGATTTTAGATTACGGATGCCCTTAAAACCTGTTAAAAGAATGCTACTAAATTTAAGGACTGTCATTGCCAGCTTAGTTATATGTATTAACCGACAATGATAGTTTTTTCTAATATAGAATGCTACACATAACTTAGGTATATTATAATAATAATAATAATAATAATTCTACTTTTCAATACATAGAAGCTGTACAATAATTTTTTAGTTATAATTTGTTTTAAAGCGAAAAGAGTTACATACTATCTATACAAATGATGAAATATTTTACAATGAATTAGTTCACGTGTTATTCTCAAATATTGGAGTTTACATTTGTAGTGTGCAATATAAAAAATCCACTTATTTACTTTTGGTATCACTGTTTACCAGCGCGTTTACTGTTCGTGGGATAAAATATGTTTCAAACATTCTATAGACTTAATATGTTTATTTTATTTGTGAAAGTGTAAGTTGCTTTCAAATATAAAGCTCAATTAATTATAGAATATCTATATTAATAATTTACATTTTCGAAAACATTTACGAGTAGCCCATTACTTTTCTCATACGAGAATATGTCAACTCCTGGCCATGCAAAGAAACGGATTTCAACCACATGGCAACTAGCTTTTAAAGCATTTGACTATCGCTTTAACCTGTTATATTCCCTTATTTACCTTCTACTAAGTAAGTAATAAAGATAATTTCTCGATTAGCATTAAGTAGATAGAAGAATAAGCTTTTAAACAATAATTTATTACAGAGATATAGAGAAAGTCCAGTGATTGGCATCGGATTCCCACCCCCTCTCCATATACTAGCTGCTATTCGTCAACACAATTAACTGCTGGTCATTGCATCTACAGTAATCTTGCTTGAATTAAGCATTTTCTTCTTGAGAAGGGGGCGGGAGGGGCAAATAAGTGCATTTTTTTTCTAATGTATGAAAGTTAAGTTTCAGTTTTAGAAATACGTTAAAATACAGCTAATACATTCGCCATCTTAAATTTCTAAAATAAAATGTTATTCTAGTTTACCATTTTCTAAAATATAAAACTGGACCAGGAATAAGCGGAGCAAGTGAGTCTTGAAACATTTTGAATCATTTTAGCAAAATACTGCGGAGCCTTTTATTTAAAACTAATACTTTTCTAATGCTATGATACATCATAAAACCCATTTAACAAACTACAAAAAGCACTAATCATGTAAAAATAAAATTGCCCTAAAGCACACACGAGTAATTCAACCAACTTATTGTCCCAACTTATGTCCAACAAAATTTAATCAAATAAAACAAGACTGCTGAAACTGTCTTTTTGAGGTGTTAAACCAGATCTGATCCCGTTTAAGCATCATATATCCAGCCTTTCCCTCTGTAGTTTCGGACCATAACTTTAATAGGGATTTCAATAAAATTAAACTATGATTTTGGGTCTCAGTGTTTTTTACTATACTGTCAAAATATGGGTTCATTATTAAATCTCTAAATAATTTCAATGGGGTATAATAGTTTTCTAGTGGACTCACCTCCCTGCTTCTACTACTCGGAATAAATTGGTGCCCATCACAGAGATCACATTTTGCACTGCTGCACCAGAGCAAGCGTGACACAATGTCTTTTCAACAATAAAAACTGATTGAAATTAACTTGCTTTAATACAATACATTTGCTTCTACCAATAGCAGTTCTTACACGAAAATCTGCTAAAACTAATAATCACCTTGGAAAACGTCAGTTTTTCCTGGAGTGTCACTGTTTCTTACTCCTCCTCCTCCCCTACTTTAGGCGTCAGTTTTTAAAAGCTGAAGTGATGCTTTCATATAACTTTGTCTAGTAATGTAAAATTCACATATAATAATAATAATAATAATAATAATAATAATGTTACCGCTGTGCGAAGTTATGCTTCGGCAGTGATGCTCATCCCGCCCGTTCACATGGCCAACTAGGCGCAGCTATTGTTCTGACCGGTCCCTCACTCAATAACCGCCTAACAAACCAATCATGTGCTACTTTCTCGATGTTTGGGTAACTACAGTTTCTGAAGATTATTTCCATATGTCCGGCTGGACATTTAAGGAGTTCAGTTTAGTTAGCCAACAGGCTATAATGGATAGTGCGGATGCAATTTACAGTGAATTTTGAATCTGTATTTCAATTGCGATTCTATTCGATGGGTTAGTTGTGTATCTCCTATTCTGAGAGTGTGTCAGCAGAAGTTCAAGTGTAACATGGGTTGCGTTGAGTGCCTAAGTGATAAAGCGTGTTTAGTAATAACTATTGTTCTCATTTTGTTTAATATTATACAATTAGTATAAGATAGGCTCTTCTATTCTCACTGCGTTGCTCAAGATATGTTACATAGAAGGATTATATTATGCAAGAAGATTTTAACATGCGAAAACACTATTCAAATATCCATTCGTTATAATAAACACTTGCGATGGAAAGAAAAGAAAGTATCAGGAGGAATTGCAAATTTTCAGGCATGCTTGCTAAATTAGGTGTAAACTTAGAACACTGAAAATTTAGTAAACGCCTAATGCCACGAATATTTTTTAAACAAAATCCTGCATTTTTTTTTGGCTCTACATTTTTTCGCGAGGTAAACTTTTGAGCTCCTGTTAAAAATGTTCCTTCATGACAACATTCAATCAGGAGGTTCACAGGATATTCACACAAAATTCAAGATAACATTCCATTTCTCATTCCAATGTATTAAACATGTAGGATTTTATTCAAAGTCACAAACCCACTGCTACGAATTTAAAAAATAATGAGCAATTTCTCCTAATATATATAATATATATGAGAAATTTTCTCGAAAATCATTTTATAGCACCCTTAGAATAAGTTGGACTTAAACACCAAATATAACACTTAACAGAGCGTTATGCTGTTCACAGACAAATGAACATGCATGCATACTCTCACTTTGTCCTAACTTTTCTTTCTCCCCAGGGGATCTGAAAACATATGCCTATTTACGGTGATATGCAGATATTTAATTTTTTGGCTGGGATTCGAAATGGTATTGATAGGTGGTAGAAAAAGCAAAAACTCCCGTTTAATAACTGCAATTAGTATGGCTTATTACATTTTTTTTACTTTCTCTACACGTACTATGTACATAGTGTATAGAGAAGGTATTGCACTCCACCCGAAAATTCGATACGTAGATTTCACCGGAAATATGTTTTAGGGTCACCTGTATTCAAAAAGAGCATTTTCACAAAAAGATCCGTGTGTGTGTGTGTGTATATGTGTGTGTGTCTGTGAACACGATAATACAAAAAGGAAAAGTCGGTAAAATACCAAACTTGGTATTTAAGCTTACTATCTTCCAGGGATGCGACACGAAGATTTTGAGAAAAATACCCCCACTCCAAACTTTCCTTTACATGGAACTTTTTTCGAAAATTTTAATTTCTCAAAAATGGCTGTAACTATTTTGATTAAAATGTCGTATATTAAAGATATACCTGACAAATAAAATGTATATCTTGAATTTTCTGGAAATAACCTCTGAAGACTACTTTATTCTGGACGAATTTTACGGAATTTTTATAACTGCTAAACCGTAAGAAATGGAAAAGAACTTATCAAAAAAAAAAAAAAAAAAAAAAAAAAATGTAGAGCACTTTAAAACACACAATTAGTGTTATATGCAATTTTTTCATGGAGTTGGTCGTTTTTTATATATTCCTTATTTTTGGTTTCAGCTTTAAAAAGTATACTTTTCTCACACAGGACTTTGTCAGCTCCTGTCCATACAAACAAAGGAGCTTCAGGCACATAGCAACCAGCTTTTGACTATTATTTTAACCTATAGTACACCCTTATTTCGCTTCTACTTACAAGGAAGCAAGTAATAAGACTATTTCTGCTAATGTTTTCGATTAGCATTAAGTAAATAGAAGAATAAACTTTTTAACAATAATTTGTTGCAGAGATGTAGAGAAAGTCATGTGAATGGAACACATCTGGATTGCGACATTCTCACGAAAGAAAACAGAGCCAAGTATTGCACCTAAGAGTTGTTAGGAATTAGGAATAACCAGCCGGAGATGCCTCCAGTAACTGGAGCACAGCACTGTTCATAGGCCATGATGAGCGCTCTCTGCTAGCAATCTGGGAGAAAGGCATGAAAAGGAGACCCTAAGGATGAGCAAATCCGGAATAGGATGCGAGAGTGTTCTTGATAATTCCAACATGAGACTACTTCTAATTCAGCTAGCCCTGTCTTAGTGACCTCTAACTTGGAGGTCCCGAGAACAGACAAGTCAAACCCAAGAAGGAAGGGGACCTAGCCCAGTGATGCCGTCAAGCGCCAAAGAGAAATCCTTCCATGACCCAAACTGCACCGTTCAGCACAATAACGAATTGCATCGCTTGGTTTTAATGCCCTAAAACTGATAAGATGAAAGGAAATTATGCGAACAGCAAATGATCGACATAAAATCTATGGTAGATGGAGAACCACAGCAAAATTCACTTATTGAGCAGGATGAACCATACAAATCCATGGTCAGAGTGGTTGGGAATTGAGCACGGGACCACACGAATGCGATTCTCACAAGTTACTACGGAGCCATCTCGCTCTGTATATCTAAGAGGCGCGTTACAGGAGAAGCTATTCATAATTAAAAACGTCAACTTTAAAAATGGTTTTGTGAGTAAATACCAGTAACAGTGTTCAGGGTATTCGGTAAAAATGCCTAAAGCCGACTTTCGCGTTTCAAATGTAAGATTGGTGTGTTATTCTGGAATGACCCATCTCCAACCCAACATATGCTGGATTTTAAAAACTTTTTCAGCCCCAATACACCAGTGTTTATAAAAGGAAGCGGCAATGGTTTCATCAAAAAGATCTACTGTATAGCGCTCATTACCATGAACATTCGTCAAGTTGAGGTAACAGACGGTCCATCAATGTCAGACAAGGATCATTTCTTGGAAGTTCGCGAGCAATCTTTCACTCTCAACAAAAAAAGGATATGCAATTATATCTAATATATGAAAACCCATGTCCAAATGTGGAAGTATGAAAACAAAGGCAATGTGTGATATCGCAGTGATAATTTGCAAGTTGAACGTCTCGAGTAATTTAGAATTACTAATTGCATTTCTTCGTATGTTTTAGATCTTACCCTATATTGCATGGCTTAAATTCGTAGAAGTGGTTGAGGTCAGCACACTTATCAAAGTAGTTGTTTTTTAAATACATAAAGCGTAGAATGTTACTCTTTCTGCACTGGCTAAATTTATGCGGTTTGTTTGTCTGGATCTGATAATTAGGCAAGCAACTTGTGGCGATCAACTAGTGTTAAATCTAGAAATATCAGCAGGTTGCCTAGGGGGGGGGCATAATGGTGACAACAAATATCAAAGCGTTGTTGACTACGTATTTGCCACGATCTCCTCAATAAGATTTCCGCTGCTTCGCACACTAAACTATTGCATGATGCACACGATTTGGGTGCCATGCTTATATTCCGTGAGTCGTTTGCCTTTGCCTGCCAGCTCTACTATATATTGAAATGACTGCAATTTAATTCTATGAATTTAAGGTAGGACAAACTGTTTCTTCTTCATATATTAATGCTCGGACTTAGTCGTATCATACAGGTCTTGAGAAATCAATTTCAAGGCAACTGATACGCGGGTCTTTTCATTCAGGGAATGTTTTGAATATGGGACGCAAATATATAAACCCATGACCAGAAATTCTTGTTTTATGTGCCAGATTCCCAGAAATATGAAGGATGTGCTCAGTACGGATCACAAAAAATAGGGAAGATGATAAAGGACTACTGAAATAATATAAGTATGGAGATAACGTTTTAATGAACCACTAAAGTGCTTAAATTGATTGCAGCCAATATCGATACATTTTATGAATGTCGTGGTTGTTTAGTTCAAATTTCGTTGAATACTGCGAACATCCACAGGAATTTTTGTTAGGACATAAGCTGGCTGCTTCATTTAAACGCATCTCCAATCTCGAAAACGTAATGTGGGCTGAGTGACACCTGTTGGAGTAACGTTATTGATAAGAACTGGCAACCCTCTCTTGGATTCTTTCCGGATAACCACACAAACAAAAACTGTAAGATATAAAACTACGAAGCAGAATAATGCCGTAGGCGTAGACATTACCGTTGGTTGTAGGTGTGATGACGGGTTGCTGTGCATCTGAAACAATTGGTACAGTACCATTAATAAAGGACTCTTAACAATGAATGCAAGATCTACTGCTTGTCATGGAGTCAACAGTCATCCCATTTCCCGATTCGGAGACTAACGCGTAAACAAACACTTTTTGCACACTATTTTTATAAAAAAATCTTATGTTCCATTCACATGACTTTCTCTACATCACGTAACAAATTATTGTTAAAAATCATATTCTTCTATCTACATTATGCTATTCGAGATAAACACTAGCAGAAATTGTCTTAATTACTTGTTTCTTTGTAAGTAGAAGGAAAATAAGTAAATACACTAGACTAAAGCGATAGTCAAATCTTTTAAAAGCCGGTTGCAATGTGGCTGAAATCCGTTTCTATGCACTGCCAGGAATCTAAACTTTCCATGTAAAAAAAGCTTCATTTTAAATCTGAAACAAATATCAAGGAATATCTCAGAATTGGTCAATTCAATGAAAAAAAAACGTATATAACATAAATTGTGTGTTTTAACGTAATCTACATTATCTGTGTAGTAAGTTTTTTTTTAGCTCTTACGGGATACCAGTTATGCAAAATTCAACAGAATTCATTCAATTAAAGAGGTATTTAGAGGCTATTCCCAGAAAATTCAAGATATACATTTTATTTACCATATAATTATCTTTAATATACGGTATTTTAATCAAAAATATATTTAATATACGGCATTTTAATCAAAATCGTTAGAGCCATTTTTGAGAAAATCAAAATTTTCGAATTTTGTTCCATGTAAAGGGTGGCTTATGGCGGGGGGATTTTTCTCAAAATCTTTGTATCACATCCTTGGAAGATACTAAACTTAAATACCAAGTTTGTTATTTTACCGACTTTTAGTTTTTGAGTTATCGTGTTCACAGAAACACACACACACACACACACACACACACACACACACACACACACACATGCGGAATTTTTTCTGAAAATACTTTTTTTTGGATACTGGACACCCTAAAACGTGTATTTCCCGTGAAATCTCGGTATCTAATTTTTGGGTAGCATGCAATACCTTCTCTATACACTATGTACATAGTACCGTTAGAGGAAGTACAAATGAGGAATGCAAATTCCCATAAGGTGATATCTTTGTGAAATTGGATAATCCACAGCATACTATAAGATATCTTCTTCAAATTTATACTAATCATTATACAAATATTAGTATATTTTTTCCACTACCAAAATTCAAATCCCAAGCGCCCGCATGTGGGATTTGTGGTGGCCGAAGCGGCGTCTGGGCGGGTTTTCTCTAGGTCTCTGGTTTCCTCCGCCACTAATTCCAACAATTGCTCCATTATCACCTTTCCTATCATTTCGCTTACATTTCATATCATCCACTTCCTCTCGCTCATGCCTGGTTACGGGCCGGCCACTCATTCTAGGTTCTCCACTCTGTGGTTTCGAGCCGTTGGCTCCCCGACAGGCTTCTGACCTGTAGATACCAGCTTGTAAGTCCTAGGAGGGTGTCAGATCTAGAAATACAGGGAGGGAAAGTCGATTACGAAACGACATAAAAATTGCAACTTGGATGATTATTTAAAAAATAATTTTACTTTCGCTAGCACGTATGTACAATGTGCATAGTAGATAAAGAAGATTTTGTATTCCACTCTAAATATGATGCAAAATTTCATACAAAATACGTGCCTGAGGACTCCTATATACACAAAAAGAACTTTTACAAAAATCTGACGTGTTCCATTCACATGACTTTCTCTACATCTCTGCCACAAATTATTATTAAAAAGGTTATGTTTCTATTTGCTTCATACTAATCGAGAAAAAATTAGCAGAAATAGTCTTATTACTTGCTTCCTTGTAAGTAGAAACGAAATAAGGGAGTACCATAAGTTAAAGTGATGGTCAAAAGCTGGTTGCTATGTGACTGAAGTTCCTTTGTTTGTATGGAGAGGAGTTGACAAATTCCTGTATGAGAAAATTATAAATTTTTCATAGCTGAAACTAAAAGCAAGGAATATCTCAAAAACAATCAACTCCACGAATAAAATGTATATAACATAAATTGTGTGTTTAAAAGTGCTCTACATTTGTTGTGTGGTAAGTTTTTGTTCATCTCTTACGGTTTAGCAGTTATGCAATTTGCAGTACAATTGACTCAGAATAAAGTAGTCTTCAGAGGTTATTCCCATAAAATTCAAAATATACATTTTATTTGTCAGGTAAATATCTTTAATATACAATATTTTAATCAAAATCGTTAGAGGCATTTTTTAGAAACTCAAAATTTTCGAAAAAAGTTCCACGTAAAGGGTAGTTTATGGTGGAGGGATTTTTCTCAAAGTCTTCGTGTCGCATCCATGGAAGACACTAAACTTAAACACCAAGTTTGGTATTTTACCGACTTTTAGTTTCTTAGTTATCGTGTTCACAGACACACACAAACATGGACCTTTTTCTGAAAATACTTTTTTTGGTTACAGGAACCCTAAAACAAATATTTCCGGTGAAATCTCGGTATCGAATTTTTTGGTGGAGTGCAATACTTTCTGTATACACTATGTACATTGTACGTGTAGAGAAAGTAAAATATGATCTGGTATAAACATCTATCATTCATCAAGTCTTGTGAGAGATATATGTTTTTACACTCTGCATATGATCATGAGACTCAAGAGGTGACAAAGGAGGATAAACAGAAAGCAGAAATATTTCAAGAAAATGTATACGAGAGAGGATCAGTAATCTTAAGGACATAGAAATGACAACGGTTTTCAAATTCGTTCCCAAGCAAAGATCAACAACGGAAAAATGTTACTCAATTAATGCACCTGATGCTATATGTTTCAAGATTACGAAAGTTAGCCGCAAACAGATGGAATAAGAAACAGTGTATCTTGTGAAATGTCCGGCCAACGTGACCTGAAAATGGCCAACCGAATAACAAATCAGATATAGGTATTAAATTAATTTTAACTAGAGACAATTTTACAAGCGGGAGACCTGGGTTCGATCCCCAGTACCAGCGTGGGGATTTTCCCCCGCTGGGAGACCTGGCCCGGGGTGCACTCAGCCTCGTAAGGTCCCTGGGGGGCCAATTGAGGAGCTACTTGATGGAGAAGTAGCGGCTCCAGGTCATGAGGACCGCATTAACCGGCTGGAGGGACTCGAGGCGCTGACCACGTCTCACCCTCCAATACTGCACCCCATCCATGACGTCTGTAGTGGACCGAGATGGGGGAAGCAGCGGCCGGGCGGTAGGCCAAGGTTCCCCGTGAGCTGTCGTGCCATGGAGTTAAGTTAAGAGACAATTTTACATTCCCCATACTTGATGTATTATGCTACAATCAAGCAGCACAAAGAGTCTAGTTCCTTTATAAGTATGTCACCACTGACCACCCACATCGCCATCTCGTTCTTCTTGCCTTTCCATCAAAGGCATAAAAAAGCTGACTGGGTCAGATATTTTTCTTTGGCGATAAGGATTGCGGTTGGATGCCAGACATAAATCAATGCAAGTTACTGCCAGAGTCAACGATCTAGACATGTGGCAGTTAAACGTGAGCTTGGAATCGGAAGAACTAACCGCAGATACGTTACCCTGGAAACCACTAATACCACTAACAGGGTTGTTTGCAAGAAACTGAAACCTGGAACATTGTACTGATACTTTGATACATTTTAGTTTCATTCTGAATTCACTAAGTAGAACTGATCTGGAGTAATACAATATGGCTAGAGAAAGAACGTGTTATGTCACTAACATTGTTCGAATGACTTATTTGCCACTGAGGAAAAATATTGTACGTTTCTTGCGAAACAACTAAAATGCGAATGGTCCGACTGTAATAATTGCGAATGGCGGTAATAAAGAAATGATTGAAAAGAATGGAGATTCAGAGAAGTATTAAAAGAAACTAATTGCATCATGATTGACGAGAGAAAATTTAGATCGGGAGCTCTAAAAAAGCAAAAATGAAAAAAAAAAAAAAACTAAAAAGAAGACCTAATTAGGAAATGAGGTAATATGCAGTGATTTAAGGAGAAGGCAAAGAGAGATCGGCAAACTTAACTAAGAGAGAGAAAAAATCCACATGTGTTAGATTCCCATGAATTTATCTTTCTGCAAATCTTATTTTGTTATCTACTTCACTATATGATTATATATAGGTAAGTTTGCACCCTAATAGGTCATCAGTTTAGCAGGATTTCTAACTTCACGCTACGCAGCGCCACGTTAAGTAACGTTCATGCTAATCAAGCCTTTAACGGCTGACAAAAATGTGACTTCCTGTTTTCGTGCTAAGATGAAATTAAATATTAATATGGGGAAAATATGTCAACATTTAATCGTCAGAGAAGATTATACACAATTAAATCGAATGATGAGAACTTCACGAATATTTCCACAAGATTCAAGATATGCATTTTATTTTTCATATAAATATCTTAATATATTGGCTTTAGCCAAATTCGTTAGGATATGTTATTTTTGAAAATTGAAAACTTTGAAAAATATTTCTTGTAAAGGATACTTTAAAGTGGAAGGGTTTTCTTCAAAATCGTTCTGTCATATTTTTGAAAGATAGTGAGATTAAATCCAGGTTATGTGCTGAGACGATTTTTCATTTTTACCTTCTCTGCCACGTATATTAGATAGCGGATATTCCATTACATATTCAACGATTTATTTTCTTGGTAATATAACATGTATGTTGGATGAGATGCCGCAGAGAAGTAACCAAGATTTTCCTATTTTTACTTTCTCCATACGCACTATGTACATAGTGTATAGAGAAAGTATTGCACTCCACCAAAAAATTCGATACCGAGATTTCACCGGAAATATATATTTTAGGGTCCCCAATATCCAAAAAAAGCATTTTCACAAAAAGGTCCGCGTGTGTGTGTGTGTGTGTGTGTGTGTGTCCGTGTGTCTGTGAACACGATAACTCAAAAACGAAAAGTCGGTAAAATACCAAACTTGGTATTTAAGTTTAGTATCTTCCAGGGATGCGACACGAAGATTTTGAGAAAAATCCCCCCACTCCCAACTACCCTTTACATGGAATTTTTTTCGAAAATTTTGATTTTCTCAAAAATGGCTCTAACGATTTTGATTAAAATTTCGTATATTAAACATATTTACCTGAGAAATAAAATGTATATCTTGAATATTATGGGAATAGCCTCTAACGATTTTGATTAAAATTTCGTATATTGAACATATTTACATGAGAAATAAAATGTATATCTTGAATTTTCTGGGAATAGCCTCTGAAGAGTAGTTTAATCTGAATGAATTTTACTAAATTTTGAATAACTGCTAAACCGTAAGAGATGGACAAAAACTTACTATACAAAAAATGTAGAGCACATTAAAACACACAATTTATGTTATATACATTTTTTTCGTGGAGTTCGTCGTTTTTGTGACATTCCTTATATTTGGTTTCTGCTATGAAAAACGTATACTTTTCTCATACAGGAACTTGTCAACTCCTATCCATATAGACAAAGGAACTTCATTGACATATCAACCAGCTTTTGACTGTCACTTTAACCTACAGTTGTCCCTTATTTCGCTTCTACTTACAAGGAAGCGAGTAATTAGACTATTTCTGCTATTTTTTTCTGATTAGTATAAAGTAAATAAAACTGTAAGCTTTTTAAGAATAATTTGTTGCAGGGATATGGAGAAAGTCATGTGAATGGTACACATCAGATTTTTATTGTAAAAATGACTATTATACACCGTTCCTTTTGCAACCGTTTTCCACTACAATGGCTGGAGAATCAAGTTCTTTACTTTTGATGAATTCTAGGTTTCTTTTTCTAAGAAGCACAAGTTCCAAAGAGAATAAAATACGTTGTAACGTTTATGTTTATTTCTTTTTAACATTGCTCTAACGGTTTTGTAGTTCTTCTCTTTCTAATTTTCTCTAGAATATTACACCATTTGGTTCTTCTTCTGGGGATAATTATGACACAATAGTTACATTTTGGAGCTGTACTTGTTAGCAAAATCCCAGCTTATGTGTGCATGTGTTCATAACTAATAAGCTAAGATTAAAATCAATACTGTTTTAGTGGACTATTAGGATACACTCACTACATTAACACCACCATCGCTGTGTCAGCAAACATTCAAACATTCAAATATATGGATTATTAATTGGCGTTCAAAGTACCATATCGCGTCATATCGTTAATGTCCGGAAAACATTCCACACAGGCTAACAGAAACAAAAAATCATAGCTTTGTTTACCATCAAAGGATCGCTCCAAATATACAGGAACCACTGTTTAATTGTAACAATTGTATTAAAGACTTTATAGTATTAAACATTAGGTTCTTACCATTTTATACAATCACTCTGTTTGTAGAGCCTTTTATATTATTACACTAATCAAATCCTTTGTATTACAAATATTATACTTTTAAATTGTATATCTTATTATACATTTTGTAATCATCCATTTTTATTTTCTCTACACGTACTATGCACATAGTGTATATAGAAGGTATTACATTCCACCCAAAATTCAATACCGATATTGCACAGGAAATGCACGCTTTGGGGTCACCTGTATCCAAAAAAAGCATTTTTAAAAAAGTTCCATGCATGTAACCGTGTGTTTGTGAACACGATAACTCAAAAACGAAAAGTCGGTATATACCAAACTTAGTATTTAAGTTTAGTATCTTTCAGGGATGTAAGAAAAACTGTAAGAAAAACTTACTACACAAATATGTAGATCATATTAAAACACACAATTTATGTCATATACGTTTTTTCGTGGAATTTACCATTTCTGAGATATTCCTTGATTGTTTTTTCAGATTTAAAATACTTGAAACTTTTCTCACACGAAAGTTGTATACTCCTGGCCCTGCATAGAAACGGATTTCAACCACATGGCAACCAACTTTTAAAAGATTTGATTATCGTTTTAGCCTTGTGTATTCCATTATTCCCCTTCTACTTACAAGGAAGAAAGTAATCAAGAAAATTTCTGCTAATGTTTATCTGGGTTGGCATGAAGTAGACCAGAAGAATATGCTTTTTAACAATAATTTGCTACAGCGATGAAGAAAAAGTCATGTGAATGGAATACATCAGATTTTTATTTTGTTTTTGTGCTACAGTGAATTACTATCAACTATATACCTTATTGTGATTTGTTATATTTATTATACTTTGTAACTCACATTGTGGGAAGTTTAATAAGTAACATAAATTAAAACAGCAATATTAAATAAAGCTGTTGAGCGCACCGAAAAAAGAATTTTTCTGATCAAGCCACTATGCTTTCTTTTGTAAACTGTTGCTTATTTCTTCACAGAAAATAATTTCTCAAAAACATCACATGATGCACAAAATAGAGAGACATATAAAATATAATCGTCCACAAAAATACGTTTCTTTTTAATTACGATGATAACGGATTCCTCGGGAAGTGTCAGTAATCCAAGACATTTGGACTACAACATTAATTGAATGTATACAACTTTGCATTTTCACTTGGAATATATGTCTAAGTAAAAGTCCACGAAAGTGCTTTACACATACAAGTGATGTATGTGCTTGCAATAGAACCAAACAACTAGATAACGTAAAGAAAAGAGTATTCGGTAGCGCCATCTGATTCAGCTTCTTTTGGATAAAACAGCGGTTACCATACTCGTTAGTTTTACTCTAATACCCCTGCCCCCGCTCCTAGGTAGTAGGCAGTTTAAAATTAATACTCGAAATATATAAACAGTAATAACAAATCAAACAGAAGAATAATACTGAAAGAAGAAACTCTGCAGAGAATAAGACTTTTTATATGTAACCATACAGAAAGAATAAGGAAAAGATTAGAACATAATGAATGCCATAGTATGAGAGACGTTCGATAAGTCCTTAGAAAAAGATAGAAAATGTATTATTGTTTGTAGATTTTTTTATTTTCAACATAATCTCCCTATAGCTCGCTACACTTTTCCCAGCGTATATCTATTTTAAGCCTTACAAAAAGTAGGGTTTCGGCAGGTCCTCAAAATAGGCGTTTGGGAGATGACCTATTTGTTAGACGTGCATCGTTTTCCGCCGAGCCACTTTTTCAAATTTGGAAATAAAAAAAAACGTCACTTGGGGCCAAATCTCGTGAATAGGGTGGATGTTGTAGTAGATACAACCTTTATTTGTAACATTTTCGCCATCGAAACTGCGCAGGCGTTGATCTTTTACTGTCGTGATGGAGGATAAGCATTTTCTTTGACATTTGAGGGCGTTTTTTCTCGATTTCTCTGTTCAACCTGCATTAACGATGCATAATACTCCCATTTATCGTTCTTCCTTTCGGCAAGTAATCAGTGTAGATGATTCCGCGCGCATTCCAAATTACCAAGGTCATCACCTTTTCTGCAGATTTCATCTTTGCCTTCTTCGGAACCGGTTTGCCTTTAAAAAATTCCACTGTTTCGACTTAATGTTATGTACTACTGGAGTGTAGTAGAGTATCCATGTTCCATCCACAGATATGTATCGACGCAGAAACTCATCAGGATTGCGACAGAGATTTTCCAAACCAGCTTCCGATTGCATATTCTCTGCCTCGACCACACGATTGCGTTTATTCTCTATTGAGAGCAAACGCGGCACCTAATTTACCGAGAACTTTGTCAGGCCTAATTTTTGGTGCAAAACTGAGAACACTTGTGATATGCCTGTGGCCTCTACTATTTAGCGTACTTCGATTTGTCATCTTTACTGGACGTCTGGAACGTTCAACATTTGTGGGTGTACGGCCACGTTTAAATTCATCTACCAAATTATAAGCTGTTGCAAACGCAGGAGCAAATGTGCCATGAACTTCATCCAACTCGGCTTTTATTTCTTTCGGTGTTAAGCCTTTTAAATGGAAGTGTTAAGTCACAGCACGAAAATCGCTTTTTTTTCTTCTTCTTTTTTTCTTCATCTTTCTAAATAAGCACAAATTTTTTGATTCAATCGCCTATGGCAACGAAACCACGTGATTGATATAATTGAAGCTTTAATTGCCATCTAGTAAGCAACGACGGTTACTAAATACAAACTTTTTTCGATGCAACGAGTGTAATTTCTTGGTTTTTCTAAGGACCTGTTGAACGTCCCTTGTACTTTTGCGTTGCGATCAAGTGAGAAAATTACTAGAAGGATTTGAAATTTGGATAAGGAGAAGAATTATTGTGTCAAATGTACAAGTGGAATAATTATAAGTTATTTAACACAGAGTGGCGAAGAACAATGGTGAAACTGTCTAGAAAAGGGAAGACAAGATGACTTGAGCATTTGGATAAGAGGAACTGTTAGCTAAAAGGTGTACTGGAGAATGTGTTGGGTGGCAAAATAGCTATGGGCAAAAATACGAAAAACTAGGTAACACTAATAAAATGGGGGAAAAAAAAAAAAAAATAAAGTGATGTCAGCGTCTTGAGTTTGCCAAGTAATGGTCCTACCCTTAAAAAGAAAACTATACCGATAGATTAATGGATGTTATAGCAGGGATACCGAGGCTAATACCTTTTCTGCTTACCCTCGTATTTTAATGATTTTTAAGCCTAAACTTTCGGTTCCTAGTGATAATTTTGAGAACGGATATGAAACAACGGTGTTAAACCGAAAGACTGGCATCTGAGTCACGGCTGTCATGCCTATATTCATTCTCACGTAGTAGCTCCGTAATTACAGGTATGCATGACGGTTCCTGGACTGCCCTATACGCAGGTGACGTTCCTGCAAAGTAATCACCTTCATTCCTTTCCTTTAGAGCCACATCCGCAATTTCTCCTGCATACATATTAAAGTAATTGATAAATTTATAATCTTTGATGAAGGATCAAAGACCGAAAATAAATTAAGTTATTATTTTCAAGTCAAAGTTTTAGTATTAGTGGAAGAGAATTACTTTTATTAAAGAGTACATATTAATTTTACATTACTGCTGTGCGAAGAAAACAATTGTTATGGTTTAAATGATTTTTATTTTTCCATCAAATAGAGAAAGTAGCGGATTTCTTAAAAAATAGCGGTACTGAGATTCAGGTAACATTCATGTTTGACATCCATCAACAAAAACATTTTAGAAGATCCGCACGGGTGCGCGCGCGTATGCGAACAATAACTAAATATCTGATGCGTTCCATTCACATGACTTTCTCTACATCACTGCAACGAATGTTCGTTAAAAAGCTTATTCTTCTATTTACTTCATGTTAATTGAGAAAAACATGGCAGAATGGTATTATTACTTGTCCCTTGTATATAGAAGGGAAATAAGGGAATACACTAGGATAAAGTGACAATCAAAACTTTTAAAAGCCGATTGCTATGTAATTAAAGTTCCTCTTTTTGTATGGCCAGAAATTGACAAATTTCCGTATGAGAAAAGTATTTTAAAATTGAAACCAATAAAGCAATATCTCAAAAACGGTCAACCCCACGAAAGAAATGCATATAATATAAATTGTGTGTTTCAACGAGCTCTACATTTTTAGTAAGTTTTTGTCAATCTCTTACAGTTTACCAGCTATGCAAAATTCATCCAGAATAAAAATGTCTTCACAGGCTATTCCCAGAAAATTCAAGATATACATTTTATTTGTCATGCAAATGTTAAATATACGATATTTTAATCAAAATCGTTAGAGCCATTTTTGAAAAAATAAACATTTCGAAAATTTTTCCATTTTAAGGGCAGTTTAGGGTAGAGGGGTCTTGAAAATCTGCGTGTCGCATCCTTGGAAGTTACTTAAGTACTAAGGTTGGTATTTAACGGCCTTTTCGTTTTTGAGCTATGCTGCCCAAGACAGACAGACAGACAGACAGACAGACAGACAGACAGACAGACAGACTCTCTCTCTCACATACACACACACACACAAACAGACACACACGGACTTTTTCTAAAAATGTTTTTTTTGGGGATTCAGGGGTCTCAAAACATGTATTTTCGGTGAAATCTCGGTCTCGAATTTTTGGGTGCAATACAATACCTTCTCTATACACTATTTACATAGAACGTGCAGAGAAAGTAAAAATGTAGATCTCATTAAAACACAATTTGTCATTTTTTTAACAATTTTTTGGACATTCCTTCCTATTTGTTTCAGTTTTAAAATACATTTTTTTCATACACGGGAACTTGCCAAATCCTGGCAATGCTTAGAAACGGATGTCGTCCACACGGCAACCAGCTTTTACAAGATTTGATAGTCGCTTTATCCTAGTGTATTCCCTTATTTCCTTTCTGCTTACAAGCATGCATTTCTGCTAATGTTTATCTCGATTGGCATGAAGTAGATTGAAGCATAGGCTTTTCAGTAATAATTTGTTACAGAGATGTAGGGAAAGTCAAGTGAAAGGAATACAGATTTTTTAGCTATGCGCACGGTCCTATTTCTAAAACTGGATTTATTGCATTAAAAAATCTCTAAAAGCGTGATTCCAGTGAAATCTTGACTTCCAATAATCGGGCGGAATATATTACTTCGTCTGCCCAGAGAAGAAGGCAGGTTATTCCTGGGAAAGGCACTAGTGCTTTCGAGAACAACGGAAGATGCCTGATGTCAGAAGGTGCACTTTCATGTACGAAGAACGTACAGGAAGTAATATAGGCACAAAAGAGTGCCTGATGTGACGTAAGTAAGCAAGGGAAAAGAACCTGTAAACGTGAGATTTTTAACCACTTCTGGAAACAAATAATGAAGTGTGTTATAATTAGTTTAAAAATAAATACCTTTGTCGTGCCGAAGACAAAATAATATATAGATGATAAATCATGTTCGTACAAAATCCCGAAATAATTGATCGAGCTCCTTGATCACGTTCGCTAAGGCGAGAACGAAGTCCGGGTTCGATTGCCGTTGTACAGTACTGGTCATGGGGATTTTCATGATTTTTCCCACGTTGGTAGGTGAATGGAGAGGGGTACTTCAGGGTTAATTCTCAAGATTCGAGCAACAGGCGGGGTGGATGGTGATGTACAATGCATCTGTTTTGAAGACAGAGGTGCCTCTTATCTGAACTTTCTGCCATAGCCTGAGTATAAGGTTAGTTCAAAATGTTCAGTCTGGAAACATTAAGCACCGCGCTGCGCTGCCTCCAGCAAATCTAGCTGTTCTTCGTTCTCTTTCGTTTCGTACCTCCTGTTTAAACAACAGCAAATATAAACAAGAAAGAAAATAACATTCAAAATCGTTTGAGAATAAAAATGTAAAGGTATCTACTGAAGGGGCCCTCCTCAACCGGACAGAGCATCGCAATTGGCTCGCGATCCTTTATTATTCTACGAGATGAAGGGATGATACTCGACTGGCGACTAGATCAGGATGAATACGTGGGCAAGTATGGGCGAAGTAGCTAACGCTCCCAGATCGAAAATATTCTACGCCGCTACGCAAGTTCCGAGCCATCTGGGGTCCTCGAAGGGGCGTCCGCCCGAGAGTACCCGTAGGAGAGGGGCGACGAAATGTTCCCGCAGCGACTCCTCCACAGAGCGCAAATTCGCCGCCCAGATACAACCCACCGAACACCTGGCCCTAAATGGCTGAAAAAAGAAGACAAGGAAGTGATGATTAGATAAAGGAAATGAGGGACAGAAAAGTTGTGGTAGAAGATGAACCAGCCCAGCATTCACCTGCCGACCCTGGGAAACCTAGAAAGACCCATGGATTAAAATGCGCGGTCGCTTAAGTTCGATTCTAGGACCTCGCAAATGCAAGTCGCACCGATACCACTCATTCTATATGATCCATAAATAATGGTTAAAAGATTAAATTACCTTAGGGGTAACAGCATGATTTCTTTTGAGAGTTCTTATGGAAAGAGAAGATTGTGACCTCGGTGATGAATTAAGATTAGTTTATAGAGGCTCTAATTGCTTATTCTTCCTTTAAGAATGGTGGTAAAGAGAGATTACGGACGGCTGTGTCATAAATAGTTCATTCCTAGGAGCAGGCGTGGTGAAAAAGACGTGCATTCTCGGGAATATGTAACCTCCATTAAGCCGCATTCACAATGAGAATCAAGCGCAGACATAACGTACAATAAGCGCAAGCGGAAGTGAAGGCCATCACAATGAAGTCGTAGGATAACGCAAGAAGTTGGCAAGATTTCCTACAGATCTGCATATGATGTACATCTTCCAAGCGCTCCGCAAGTTTCACATTGAATAACGTAACCAGCAATACCATAGAAGAAAATTTACTCAATCTTCTACAAATAGATAGATAAAAATTACATACTAACATGTGACGCTCGCATTTGATTAGCTATGAATTATCTTTTTTGTGCGTTACGATTAATGAGAGCTACGAAATCTAGACGCAGGTTAAATGGTTATCCATTAAATTTAAAGAGGATTCGCAAGGGAAATGAGAGTTGGCGCGGCATGGCCAAATAGAAGCACATGTAAAATCTCGCATTGCGATCGTCTGTTGTGACAGCAGGCAATGCAAAGAGGAAAGAATGCAGAATTGTTTCTCTAGGTAAGCAACGCAAGGATAAAATTTGGAGTTTGCGTTGCATTGCTTTGCGTAACGTGTTGCGCTTACATCTCATTATGAAAGGGGCATTACACTACCTGGCAGCATAAAACCTTTTTAAGCAATTTTTATTGAAGAAATTAGGTTTATATATATATATGTATATATATGTATATATATGTATATATATATATATATATATATATATATAAATAAATTATTTTATTCAATGCACATGTATACAGATTGTAACAGAATTTAACCGCACAACTTGGCAGGATTGTAGCGGAGACCTAAATATACAGTTTAGATAGGGAACCTATTGTCTCTTTTGGCAAATGTAGACGTTATGACATGTTTCTGGATCGCACAACAATGACCGTAAATTAAAAGAATGTGGACGTGTGAATCCTATTTTCATTCAGAATGCCCCATTTGTATACCAGTAGTCGAAGGAATTGGTGCACAATCAATAGGATATTTAAAATCTTAGAACTTGTAACTTTGGAAAAATTGCCTGTTCTTTGAGGATGTGCACGCCGCTGATGACAGCTCGATTGATTTCAAATCATAATACGAGGTGTGATCAAAAAGTTTCCGGAATGACATCATAAATATTATACAACAATTTGTTTTGTATAATCTGCACTGTCACCCTCCGAAGTAGTCTCCTTGGGAGTTGATTCACTCGTCCCAGCGCGACTGCCACTGCTGGAAGCACCTCTGGAAGTTCTCTTCTTTCAACATGTTCAGAGCCCTCTGCGATTCACGATGGATGACATCAATGTTCTCAAAACGGTGTCCTCGGAGCCGCATTTTAAGTTGTGGGAAAATAAGCCCTCTGGTGCCAAATTTGGAGAATAGGCGGGATGGGGAACAGTGCTCATCCTATTTTTATTCAAAATTTGGCGAACAGGCAGGGCTTTGTGCGCGTTCGCATTGTCACGACGTAGGAACCAGACACCACTCCTCCATTTCTCCGGTCGTTTGCATCGCACATTCTCCCTTAATCTTTGCAACACTTGTTTGTAGAACACTTGAATCACTGTTTGACTCTGTGGTACAAATTCCTTATGTACAATGCCTTTAATGTAAAAACACATAACCATTGTCTTCACTTTGGATCGAACTTGTCTAACCTTTTTCGGGCGTGGAGATGCAGGACTCTTCCATTGTAAAGATTGTTGCTTCGTTTCTGGATCGTAACCATAAATCCATGTTTCATCACCAGTAATAATTTTCTCCCTAAAATTTGGATCATTTTGTAGCTGTTCTTTAAGATCTGTGCAGGCAATCACACGGCTTTCCTTTTGGTAGTTTGAAAGCAGGCGGGGCACGAACTTGGCGGCAGTTCTTCTCATGTCCAAATTGTCTTTCAAAATGCTTTGAACACTTCCAAGGAGAGTCAGAAAGTTCTCTTACTGTAATGCACCTATCACTTAAGACCATTTCCCTCAACTGATTGATATTTTCATCAGTTTTGCTGGAACAGGGTCGCCCCGAACGATCTGCATCTTTAACTGATGTCACATCACTTTAAATTTCGAAATACTTAAATTTTGCCAAAACGTTTCTCCCTACAAGCTGTTCTTAACATTTCATAGGGTTCTGTTGCAGTTTTAGTGAATTTAAAGCAAAATTTGATGTTCGTTCTTTGTTCTTCGTAATCTGATATTTTTGCTACGCGGAAAAATCGCAGACATGCAAAACACGTGTTCACTTCAGAGGGTCTACCCTCAAAATCTTCGTGTCGCATCCCTGGAAGATACTAAACAAATACCAAGTTTGGTTTTTACCGACTTTTCGTTTTTGAGTTATCGTGTTCACGGACACACACACACACACACACACACACACACACACACTGACCTTTTTTCTGAAAATGCTTTCTTTGGATACAGGGACCCTAAACATATATTTCCGGTGAAATCTCGGTATCGAATTTTTGGTGGAGCGAAATACCTTCTCTATACACTATATACACAGTACGTATAGAGAGTGTAGAAATTCTGTTTTTTTTTTTGTTTGTTTGTTATTTTTTTTATACAGGGGGTCTTAAAATATATATATTTCTGGTGAAATCTCGGTATCGAGTTTTTGAATGCAACACAATACCTTCTCTATACACCGAGCACATATGTGGTACGTGTAGAGAAAGTAATAAAAGTGTCAATGGAGTCTTGAACCATCAACTCCCTGGACATCTTGACCTTATACCCCACACGCTTACCATAGCGCTAAATAATGCCACCATGTCTACGCTCTCCAAAATCCGGGTGTTCACGTCACGGTTCACTGCGATTTGATCAGTGGCGTGCTAACCCTTAAGATATTTTATGCCGTAGGAAAGAATTTAGAACCCATAACCTATACAACACCTCCACAATCCTGCCAATGTTTGCGGTCGAATTCTGGAACATACTATATTTATTTATATTTATGTTTACATATGTATATATGCACTCAATTTCGCAAAACAAGATCAATAAGTTGGAGAAACAGCCTATGGATGGATGGTAATAGAACTCTGAAACTTGCCATTGCTCATAATTCCACTGTGAGAACAATTACAAACAATCCATGAAGAGGTGGAGTGAGGTCTTAAGTCCGAACAGGCTAAACTCTTGTAAATTTTCCGGTAAACTACTAGGAGACCTCAACTTATTTTGAAATTACATACCTCAATGGCGATTTACAATATCGTAAGCATTTTAAGTCTCGGAATTTATAGTTTAATCAACTATTAGGTCAAACATTGGTAATTAATTGATGAACCAGATGGAAACCGACAAAATCTGTGGTTCAAATCTCATCTATGGCATTGAATTTTTCAGTCTGGCCCTAAGTTTCTAACGTGTCCTACACATGACAGTCCCTCGCGGAGTGAAAGAACAGTCAATTGCCATTAAGGCAAGTCCGTTCCATTAACGCAGAGGGACTCGGGTTCGAATCCCAGTAGTACCTCCCATCCACTGGGAGGACTGGGTTTTGTGTCCTTTCTCTATCACCCGCGGAAGGAAAACAGGGGCACTCGCGATATCATCCTTGTCTGAACGCCTAGGTCGGGTTGTGGTCTCTCCCACAATTCCGTCACGGCCATTGACCAACCTTCGGGTTGAATACTCGTCTTCATAAATATAAATGCAAAACACAAAGAAAGGCGGGTTGGGAAACGAATGGAGTCTTATTTATCTTTACTAATATGGTTTTAAGAGTCCCATTCTATATTGGGAGTTATAGATCGCTTAATTAGCTCAGGTGCCTCTTTATCAGGCATGAGGTTCTTTTTGCATGCCGTAAATCTACAATACGGGACTGCAGGTTTTACTTCTCCTCCGAAGGAAGCCATGCTAATTACTTTCAAGCCCGAAAAAAAAACTATCACCCTCCAACGGGAACGACAGAGAGGTAGGCGTGGAAGGGAGAGAAACACACCAACACGATCAATACCTTTGTTAGAGCGCCCATGTTCAAGGGACCTCAAAATTATTTTGAATCAACTCTCTGTATGCAATTTTTGGGTGAAATGTAAAATACCTAGACGGCAGAGATTTTGTTTAAACCACTGTTTGTAAAATTGAATATGTCTATGTTGGATTGTTTAATCTACCTGAAGAAAAATATTAGCAATTACTCATCATGAATAGGTTGTTCATAGGTGCTCTACCGAACTGCTCAAATATTTATGTTTTTAAAAATACATTTTCCGAATTTAAATGCAGTTTTGAAAATGTCTCCTTAAACTTGTTCAATTATGTACCAAATCAAGTAACATATCCTTCATTTTCAAGCAAATCCACAATATTATCCAACCTTTTTACAGTGTCAACGAATTTTTATGGCAACAGCCTATATTATTTTATATAATATGTAGGCGGCGCTGCGGTCGAATGATTAGACCGCTAACCTCTGTCCAAGGCAGCTCGGGCTCGATCTAAGGGGACCGCATACAGGATTTGTGGTAGACAAAGCGGCGTCCGGGCGGTTTAATCGGGGTTCTTTCTCCACTATTTGCTTCGCATCACCTTTTCTTCCATCCGGTTTACCATAATTTACCATAATTTCCTATCAGCTTCTTCTCCTCACTCTTATACCTAGCTTCGGGCTGATTATCCCTCCTGACTATTCTCTGATTTGCTTCACAATAGGCATCAGACCCCAGACGCTGGTTTGTAAGTCTTGGGGAGGGGATATGTAAGTCTTCCATATGAGAAAAAGAAAATGCATGTAATAATAATGTCTGTATTTTATTTTGACAATGCTGTAGTATATTTTTACTATCTTAACCAAATTTAGCCAAAATTATGCGTTTAAATTGATTCGTATTACAGGAATTTTCAAAGTTTTAAAAATATATTTAATTGCATATATGTAGCGAAAATATTTAAGATACTTCTTTACCTTATATTTCGCTCTTCCCCCTTCCTGTTAAGGCACAAGGGGCCCAGAATTGATTCTAAGAAAAGCTTTGCGTGTCCAAAACGTTGAGCATGCGTCTTCAAGACAAGAATCTAACTGTACCTTCCTCAAAGAAACGCGTCTGAACAGAAACCGGACATTGCAGGATTGGATTCTTGACGTCATAGTGCCATTAGTTGCATCTTATCTTGGGGGAAAGCACGGAAGTCGTGTACTACGCGCTCCAGAGTCCGATAACAGGATGATACTGCGTATCTCCAAACACTGTTTTCACATATTTGGTGCCGTGTTAATTTTCCGATTTTCAATATATCGTCTTCGGCATACTAGGATTTCACTGTTACTTCTGTTAGTGATGGATGAAGATTTTAAACAGTGGCGATACCAGGATATGGCTCTGGATGCCATTTGAACTCTTATGTGCGACTGTAGGGCACCTATGGAGTGAAAATTTACATAAAAGTGCATGAATAAAATTACTTGAGGCTTTTTAGACTAGGTTAAAATCGTTATACACCTACTGAACCACCTAAAACTTATAATTATATTAGTGAACCGCTGTATTTAAATAAAACATTAATTTTCAATGTAAAATATAACAATCAGATGTGCTCCAGTCACATGACTTTCTCTACATCTCTAAAACAAATTATTGTTAAAGACCTTATGCTTCTACTTACTTCATGCTAATTGAGAAAAATAACAGAAATAGTCCTATTACTTGCTTCCTTGTAAGTAGAAGCGAAATAAGGGAGTACCGTAGGTTAAAGTGATAGTCAAAAGCTGGTTGCTATGTGATTGAAGTTCTTTTATTTGTATGGACAGGAGTTGACAAATTCCTGTATGAGAAAAGTTAACGTTTTCGAGGCTGAAACCAAAAACAAGGAAAATCTAAAAAACGATCAACTCCACGAAAAAAATGTATACAACATAAATTGCGTGTTTTAATGTGCCCTACATTTGTGTGCTACGTTTTTGTCCATTTTTTACGGTTTAGCAGTTATGCAAAATTCCGTAAAAGTCATCCAGTATAAAATAGTCTTCAGAAGCTATTCCCAGAAAATTCAAAATATACATTTTATTTGTCAGGTAAATATCTTTAATATACGATATTTTAATCAAAATAGTTAGCCATTTTTTAGAAAATCAAAATTTTCGAAAAAAGTTCCATGTAAAGGGTAGTTTGGGGTGGGTAGATTTTTCTCAAAATCTTCGTGTCGCATCCCTGGAGGATACTAAACTTAAATACCAAGTTTGGTATTTTACCGACTTTTGGTTTTTGAGCTATCGTGTTCACAGACACACAGACCTTTTTCTGAAAATACTTTTTTTGATACAGGGGATCCTAAAACATATATTTCCGGGAAATTTCGGTGTCGATTTTTGAGTGGAGTGAAATACCTTCTCTGTACACTATGTATATAGTACGTGTAGAGAAAGTAAAAATGTAATGTTTATAATATATTCCAAGGTATACAATTGCGTGCATTAAAAGTGGCCCATTCCCCTAGATTGTTAGTGTTTTCTCTCCGTAATTTTTCCACCTTCAAGTAAACATACTTGGATTCCTGCCAGCAGGAAGAGCATGAACACAACGATAGATGACGTTACGAAAAGGAGTGGGTCGCACGTCGTCTTTATGAAAAGTTTTGCTATGCTTGGTACGCAAACAAAGGTTACACCAACTAGAACATAAAGCGGCATTTTAGAGGAAAGGGTAAAGAATTATTTGCCTGTGTCGTTAAATTGGACCATGGCTACAACACGTACATATATGCATGAGAGCTTTCATCAGCGACATGGAGTCGCATGTAAAAATCCTTAGCATAGCTTCCTTCGGAAGGGAAGTAAAGCCGTTGGTTCCGTGTCGTAGATTTACGGCACGTAAAAGAACCTCAAGCCTGATAGAGAGGCCTCTGAGAAAAAGTAAGCGGTCTTTCACGCCCAATTTGAATGGGACGCTGAGAACCACAGTAGTTAAAGAGCATCTCCATTTTAGCGACATGGAGATAAGGTTAAAGGTATTGCCGCCATCGAACGGTAATAACCAAACCTACACTTAAAAGGGCAGTGCAACATGAACATACAACGTTACCCTTGGCAGTTCGGTCGGTCATATTTTGGAGGAGCTAAAGTACCCCGTCTCTCGGGGGAAGCCTAGAGGGCGTGTCTCTGGGTTACGGATAGGGGAGTACTCTCTCCAGCCTATGCTGGGGCCTAGGTGGGAAATAAAATACCACCCGCTGACCAACAAGTACTGTTGCCTTGCGGTAAGATGTTGGGACACCAAAGGCTAAGAGAAGGAAAACTCCAACAGAAACCCTTGACAAATTTGATTAAGATGGTAGCCTCTCAAAGGACTTACTCGCGGTAGACTGGTAATCTTCCCAGGGGATTTTTGAATACCCATTCTATCAAGTACACTGCTGAAAAAAGTAAGAGACCATCCTGAAATTTTATAAAGTCTTAGCTTAAGCTGCGTTTCTTTTAGTGCAGAAGCCTGGACTTCAACAACTGGAATGGAAAAGAAGAATTCAAGCAGCAGAATTGCGATTAATAAGACCATTAGCAGGTTGCCGAATGTAGAATCTCAAAAGGAACCAGGAAACTCAAGCGCAACTAGGCGTCACGGGAATAATAAGAGTAGAAAGGTCAATACAGAAATAAGAGGTAGGAGCATGTGATACGATTGGTGGATGTTTAAATTCCTAAAGAATTTTAATGAAACAAGAAACATTGGACATGTTAGAAAGAGATGGAAGGATCAGTTGTGAATTGCTTGGTTTCGGAGCAGACAAGACCGTTTAACCTCAGTTGTATATGATGATGAAAGCACTCCATCAATTTGTAACCCAGTGGCTAGAACTATGCTCGGTAAAAAGAGTTGGTCACATTTGTAGAGCGTGCGGCAAAATTTCATTAGTATCAACATAAATAGCTCTGCTCCATTATGGGTCATATTTTATGCATAGTTAAATTTCTATTTGACATTTTAAAGCACATGTCTCAACATATTTGAAATTTGCTTCAGAGTAGGTTAAAGTGATAGTCAAAAGCTGGTTGCTATGTGACTGAAGTTCCTTTGTTTGTATGGATACGTGTTCACAAAGTCCTGTATGAGAAAAGTTAAGTTTTTCGAACCTGAAAACAAAAACAAGGACTATATAAAAAACAATCATCCCCACGAAAAAACTGTATATAACATAAATTATGTGTTTCAAAGTGCTCTCTACATTTGTTGTGTGGTCAGTTTTTGTCCATCGTTTACGGTTTAGCAGTTATGCAAAATTCGGTAAAATTTACCCAGAATAAAGTAGTCTTCATAAGCTATTCCCAGAAAATTCAAAATATACATTTTATTTGTCAGGTAAATATCTTTAATATACGATATTTTAATCAAAATCGTTAGAGCCATTTTTTAAAAAATAAAAATGTTCGAAAAAAATTCCATGTAAAAGGTAGTTTGGAGTGGGGGGATTTTTCTCAAACTCTTCGTGTCGCATCCCTGAAAGATAAACTTAAATACCAAGTTTGGTATTTTACCGACTTTTCGTTTTCGAGTTATCGTGTTCACGGACACACACACACGGACCTTTTTCTGAAAATACTTTTTTTGGATACAGGGGGTCCTAAAACATATATTTCCGGTGAAATCTCGGTATCCAATTTTTTGGTGGAGTGCAATACCTTATCTATACATTATGTACATAGTACGTGTAGAGAAAGTAAAAATAGTTTATTTTAAATTTTACGACTTTAATCGTGAACCGCTAACCAACAGATGCAACCAATAGTGTGACAGTGCCGTGTGCGCTGCCGCTGTCAGGTTCGTCTTAGTATGCGCGTCGGTGCAGTTGGAGATCTTGGAAATCGTCTCACAGAAAGTGCGACGCGACGATAGCCGGAAGCTTCGGAACGCGATTTTGAATTCTTCCAGAACCTTCCGTTTCTACAAGTTTCCAGCAAGTTTTGTGACGTCATTTTATAGCTATAAAAGGAGAAAGAAATGCAAGCCGGAATGTGTAGTGAGTCGTGAGTGACTGGAATGTTAGCGTGCAGTGGTGTGCAGCCGTTAGCTGTCCACGCGTCGAGTGATTTGTTGCAGCAATAAATTAAATACGTTATTTGTAACCAACTTTTGAGTCAATAAAGACATTTGTTACAATAGACTGCACATCTTCCTCCACTTTTGTCCCGCTTCTTTGGCAACTACTAGCTACGATGCATTCACATAAGATGAGTAATTATAAGTTGGGATAAGGAGAGGAATTAAGTCCTACTCAAGAGAGACGTTTGTGTAAATCAACAAAATCCAGTGAAGAAAGAAAGTAACTTAAAAGGAAGTCTTATCCAAGACTTCTTGACCTACATACAGATAAACGCCCATGGTGGCCCTCAGCTGATCTCTTTGTTTGTGAGGACTAGTTTCTCCAGAGGAGAAGTAATTAATGTTCACTTTCTCTACCAAGTACTATTTACGTTCATAGTAGTAGAGAAGGTATTGTATTCCGCCCAAAAATTTGATACTGAAATGTCACAGGAAATGCACGGTTTGAGGACGCTTGAATCCGAAAAGAAAAGCGAATATATTGTGTGTCTGTGGGCAGCACAACTCAAGAACGAAAATTCGGTTGAATATCAAATTTGGCATTTAAGTTTAATATCTTTCAAAGAAATTTTCAGGAAAACTTTCCCACTCCAAATTACCCTTTATATAACTGATTATTCTATATTTTCGATATTTTGATTAAAATGCCGTATATTAAAGATATTTATATGAAAATAAAACGTATATCCTGATTTTTTTGAGAATAGCCTCTGATGCCCTCTTCGCGAGCATAGTGCAACAATTATATCAAATCTAAGTTATTGCACATTTGGAAAGAGCATCTGAGAGAAAACTGAACATCAACCTTGAGAAATATCACGAATATGGAAGAGGTGGTTTACGTGTTTATATGGGCGTCACAGTGCTGTCTCTCACGTCATCTTTAGTCAAATAGGAAGATTTCGCTAGTATATTTTCTGCATACTACGTAACACTAACAAAGAATTAACGTGTACGTCTTGGAAGATGTATAGCTAAAAGGTCATACTACCTAGATTTATTAAGGAATAACAAGATAAATCGTTTTACTTGATGGGATTTAACTGGTAAATTAACAGTCGTGAGATGAGAGAGACGATATATAGTAATAAGTTTTAAAATAAGGTCAATGTGTCGTTCTTCCCTTTTCCGCGTGTCTTGGCATGGTGACTCATTAGTGAACATTTTGAAGACACTTTAAGGATGATGTTGCAATAGGAATATGATCACCGTTCCATAATTATATATAAAGTTTTCCAAGTAGGTCATGCATGCAAGTGACGCCATTATGGATGGGATGATTAAGAATATTTACGACCTTCTGGATCAATATGGGTTACACTTGATGTAGTCAGAGAAATAGTATAACATATTTCAAATACCACTCAAAAATTAAAACGCTATAAATATTATAATATTTGAGACAGTGAACAAAACTCATCAAATAGGTATTGGGCAAACAATGGGGTATAACAAAACATTGGGAATATGTGCAACGTTCTCTTGTTCAACGTAAATTTCTCTCTGCGACACCATGCACAACATTTTGCAAACATGTCTTGGAATATTGGCAGCTTCTTGAAAGACATTTCTTTCCGCTGCAGTGAATGCGTCTTTAGGTTGAATGCGACAGGAAAACTGTTCTTTAAAGTAACCCCGGAACCAAAAGTCGAGCGGCTTGAGATAGGAAATCGCAGAGGTATCATTGTTGGAAAGCACCTCTGATGACACGATCGCCAAAGATCTATGTAAATAATCGTTGTAGGGACAGAGCGCCATTTTGCAAGAAGATTATGATTCCTCAGTCTAGGGATGATGATGTTCTGTAACGTGCTGAAGTAATGCTCCTCGTTTTCAGTAACAGTTTATGCTATCCATTATTGTCTTTTTCGAAAAAAATATGGCCCAAGATTAGTTGGAAAGTGTAACTACACCTCTCGGTAACTTTAGAAATATGCAGATCTTGTTGAATTAAAGTGTGAGGGCAACTTTCTAACCAAAATCTGGAATTTCCATTATTGTCTATTCAAAAAACGTTTTCCAACCGAACATTATTCATTTGAATATCTGCTAACACAAATGAAGGAAAATTATATCATTACCGATGAGTGCAAATGTTGGTTTTTCTTTATAACCCGTTCAGATGCCGCTTCGTTCACCAGAAATCCAACATGCGGTCCCTGAGATCGAACCCGGGCTGCCTATATTATAATATGTCTTTTGATGTAAAGCATTAAAGAGCAGAGATCGCAATTGTGTTGAACTAATTTCGTGCATTTGGTTGCGTGCAGAAGTGTCCATATTATTGCAGTGAGAAAATAATTCAACTATTATCTAAGATACATTTGCTTTTTTGGTTATGACAGATAGATTAATTTTTTTACTTTTTCTACACGTGCTATAAACATAGAATATAGAGCAGGTATTGCATTCCATCCAAAAATTCGATACCGAGATTTCACCGGAAATACACGTTTTAGGGTCCCTGTAACAAAAAAAAAAAAGCATTTTTGGAAAAAGGTCCATGTGTGTGTGTGAGAAAGAGAGAGAGACCGTGTCTGTGAACAATATAACTATTTTTGGGGTAGTGGAGCACCAGTGGAATGCGATGGTAGGGGAAACCGGAGAATCCGGAGAAAACCCGGCCCTGCGCCGCTTTATCCACCACAAATCTCTTATGCGGTCGCTTGGGATCGAACCCGGGCCGTCTATGTGAGAGGCGAGTGGTCTAACCACTAGGCCATGACGCAGCCACCACAAGATAATTCAAAAACGGAAAGTCGGTAAAATACCAAACTCGATATTTAAGTTAAGTATCTTCCAGGGATGCGACACTACGATTTTGAGAAAAATTTCCCCACCCCAAACTACCCTTATGAAAAAAAAATAGGAAGTTTTGATTTTCTCAAAAATAACTCGGATTTTTATTAAAATACCGTATATTAAAGATATTTATATGACAAATAAAATGTATATCTTGAATTTTCTGGGAATAGCCTCTAAAGACCTCTTCATTCTGAATGAATTTTGCTGAATTTTGCGTAGCTGGTAAACCATAAGAGATAGACAGAAACTTAGTGCACAAAAAAATCTAGATCATGTTAAAACACACAATTTATGTCATATATGTTTTTTTTTTTTTTTTTCCGTAGTATTGACCATTTGTGAGATATTGCTTGTTATTTGTTTCAGATTTAAATCCTTAAACTTTTCTCACACAGAAAGTTGTAAACTCCCGGCCCTGCGGTTTTCAACCACATTCTAGCAACCAGCTTTTAAGAGATTTGGCAGTCGTTTTCGCCTAGTGTATTCCCTTATTTTCCTTCTACTTACAAGGAACAATTAATTAAGAGAATTTCTGCTAACGTTTATCTCGATTATCATAAAGTAGATAGAAGAATATGCTTTTTAACAATAATTTGTTATAGCAATGTAGAGAAAATCATGTGAATGGAACACATAAGATTTTTGGTGTAAAGCATTTTAGGTCAGGTACTGCATTGTACTAAGACTAATAACATGCTTGATATAAATAACGTTTAGTAAGGCAGACCTTTGTTTGTGTTTGCTCAATACTGACCTCACAAAGCGATCCATTAGCCCCAAGTGTAGTGAGAGAAAGTTATGTTAATTATTAAGGTTATACCATATGTTTCTTACAAGGGCAGGGACATTGCGTTACCTTTTATGCAACGCCTGACAGACTGACATTAACATTGTGTCAGTGCATTTCATTTATGGTGTACACTTGCATGCAAGCACATTGGGATCATAGCATAATACTTATTTGCCAAGGGTAGGTAGGAAGAGCTCAGGCATGCACAGGCACTTCAAAGGTAATTCCCTCAATTCATTAATTGTGTCTGATGGGTGAGTCGGTACAGCGCTCGTCATCGAAACCCATGATACAAAGTTCGCACCGCTCTCTGAAGTTTCTAGTTTTTTAATTTTATTGTTTTACTCAATCAGTACACAATTAGAGCAGCACTAATACGCTTTGTTTAGATTTCTGAAGCCAAGACGACAAACCCTCCAGTAGAAACTACTTTCAAAAGACTGTGAATGATATCTACATGCCGTTCAATATTAAGTGCAGTAATTGTCAAGGAACCTGTGCAGATTAATACAATAAAACAATTAGGTTTATCGAAAACATTTACAAATGTGCTTTGAAACATAGGAACTGAACTATGATTTTAGCGGTGAAATAAAAAAATTGGGGTATTGCCAGGATTCGAACAGTGATATTTAGATTATAGTTGATTTTATCTGTATGCAGGTATTACAGCGTTTTAGCCACTTGAGCTTTTGTGATCTTGCGAGATTGTGCTTCTGAAAATTTGGTCTAATGCCTGAACGTGACTACTGTGAGAATCTTAAATTCTAAACACTGTGTTCATATTCTAAAAGTAAACACATCATGTATACTTATATAAATTGTTTCAACGAAGTCCGAAACTGAGATCACACGAACATACTTAGATAATCTGAGCTGCAAATTTCTGAGCTCATAAGCTTTTTGTTGCCACGTGGTACTATTGTGCATGCTTAAAAGTCTCACTTACCAGATGTCCATTGAATCAAATGAACAATTACTCATATGAACTACTTTAGCTTCTTGTGTTGCGGTTCACAATAATTATGAAGTTTTTGACACGCTGCGATCTCTGCAGGTCTGCTGCTCCTCACATCAAAAAATCCTCCGATGACCTGCTGTATTTTGTGCTTCGGATAGTAAAACTCTCCATCTATTTGCCTTTTATGCAGCAGCGATGAAGAGGTAGAATTCACCTTCTTGGCCAGTACATAGTTCTTAATTCTTTCTATGTAGATACTTGTTTTACTATAATGATAATTTTTTTTTTTTTTTTTTTTGATTTGAAGTTCATTTGACACAAATGGTAACACTGTTTCATTAATTGTAAACTGTACACACAATTGTAATGTACATAACCCGTCAATGTGTTACACTACTTTAGAAACATCTTCGAGAGGTACGGAGAAGTATGCCCATTCAGGTATTAAATGCTATTGTTATTGAAATGTTCTCCGTTGCATCTTAATGCTAATTGTACATTGCATTTATTTTATTTCTTAGTATGAATAAACCACATTGAGTAACGCAGCAAACTATGAACGGATCATTATAAAATGCAAAAAAGAGATAGCATAAATCTAAACGAATCTATGGAGGCAACTGCAAAGGAAAATGCACTGTTTCCAAACCTCTTTTATTTCAAATGGTATTTCAAGAAACGAGCTAGAACAACAAATTTACAAACATTCTCAAGGCACTCATCGAGAACTATCTCTGGTTTATAGGATGACATCTATTTCCCCTTTCACACCCTTCATTAAAGCTAAATCTGCGAGCACGCTGAATTCTATTGAGTTGCCCACTATAGGAGAGGGGTATTGCTAGCCCTGGAATTATACTGTAAATCTGCTTTAAGGTAAGATACTCAGAATAACTGAGCTCCTTTCAAAAGTCACCGGAATATATTAAGAAGATAAGAGAAATGTATTTTCTACTTGCTCAACGGCGTATCCATATATCGATACAGAATACCATTGAGAATCTGGTTAAGATATTAAGTTTTTCAAACATGGTCTAATTTTATAGTCTTACCTCCAGACCGCCGTGTGTAAGAAAAGTATTGGATATAAATTACTTTTAAAGAAATGCTTAAATTATACACTTTCAGTGTTGCAGGTCGCGGTTAAGTTTTAATATCTAGGAATAATTTCAATCATCTTAAAGATTCACCAAGATATACAAACGAGATGAGGGATGTTTATTGTGATGTGACTCTCTTGTAAGAGCAGCTAAGTGGTAGAGAATCGACCTGGAAGCCGAAGATCCACCGTTCGATTACTGGCAGTGGTAGAGGCATAGCAAAGGGAATTGGAACAGGAACACCTCTTAGTAACAGCAAAATATAATTTTAATTCTAATAGCTGCACCTTAATCTATAAATACAAAATTGATATTTTGTAAATATTTCAATTCAGAATTTCTCATATTTAACATTCAATTTTATACAATTTGTTTAAAAAATGAACTCCTATCCACAACCCCTCCCCCCTCATATTTTTTCTGACTAGGCTACTGGACAGTGATAAGGTTTTCAGATTTGTAACACAAATCCTACATATGGCTAGTATTAAAGAAGACCTAGCAAATAATTTCTTAAACAAAAAAATTGACTTCTCTTTCCCATAAACGATTTGCAGATCTATGACGGTCAAGGTTCTATAACTGGATATTTGCATAATATGATCATCAAATGTGGAGCCATTTGTTTCGCCAAGCCGTCTGAAATGAAAGAATAAGAGACAACAGCTGTTACTAACCGAAAATTTTATCAACACAAAGTACACATTATGCTTACATTTTCTGTTATGTGCCAGTAACATTGGGCGTATCGGCCGGCGCCTGTAATCAAGCGACCCGAACAGCCCCCTGTCTATTCCGCGGCACGGATCGCTGAATTGCACACAAAATGTCAAGGAAACTTCAGATGTAACTGCGCGTCACATGCGGCACCAGCTACAGCATTTCCGAGCAGACGTTGACCAGACTAGAGGTCTCAAGGAATAACCTTCATTTACCAAAATGGCATAAGCGCTTTATGCTCTGTTGTTACTGAGCACTTGCAGGTGGTCCAAATAATCTGTAAACACCGACGCATAAAGCTGAAATGGTAATAGCGTCAAGCGATCAAGCAAAGTGTGTTTATATGGTTTACTTCTCAATGACTTAGTTTGTTGCCGTTGCCTGCAGCACTCAGCTATACCGGGTGATTCAACAATGGGGGCATCTATTCCAAGACGAAAACTACGAATTAAAACAAGCGGCAGAGTTTCAGTAAATGTTTTCTACAGGTGATACATCTGTGAAATTTGACCAAAAGCTGTAAAAAATATTTTGGTTCATAATAAAATTAATGAATTCTAAACATTAAGAAAGTATATCATTTGTCATACTTGGCGAATGCTAACTACCGATTAAATGAAGCTATAAATGGGTAAGCGCATGCTTATTAATACGCACGACCAATTTTACACATTTTCTCGCAAACCTTTTTCAAATACTTTTCTAACACTTACTCAAAATGATCCATACGATGCAAAGTTTCATTATTGAAGAAAATATCATATTCCTTAATAATTATCCAGTTTTGATAAATTATTAAATATCGAAAAATCAAGAGTTTTGGAGAGTACGAAAAGTAATAATTTTCCTTCACTAATTAGTTAATATAAAAATAAAATATAACATATATTTGTAAGCACATTTACTGTAAACTGGATTTCTTTACGAGAGAAATGAATTTAGAGACTAAAAGTTATTATTGAAATAAGAATTACATTATGACTAACAATTAAAATTATGATACATGACAAAAGCATCACTTATTGTGTATAATAATCGATATGAATTTTAATAGGATATCTTACTATGGAGTTTCCAAATTTCCCAGATGCATTACTTTAATAGCATTTGTTGCTGTCAATTTAAGAAAGGCTGTTCCGTGTATATAATTTTGTTCTTTTATCTCTTAGCTGTCACGTGACTAGTGCTTCTTATTGGTACTGTAGTGGAATAGGGTATTGTGCGCTTCTAAATATTTCCTTGTTTAACGAATCATTTATTTAATATATTCGAAGGAATTTTAAATGTTACATTTTTATAACCGTACTAATAAAATTGTCATATAACAAGACTACTGTATCTGATATGCATGTAAATTCTTACACACAAAAAAAAAAAAAAAACAACAACAACAACCCGCCTCTCAGGATGACGAAAGATGTGCATTTATCCTGACAGTGTTTTATCGCTTTTATCACTTGCCCTTGCACTACATAGGGCAAGTTCTTCAAGCCAGAAGAGCACAGAGTAAACTCACGACTTACAGGTGTCTAAGTGCAACATGCATTATGCGCAGTACTGGACCAAACTATCGTCACGACTGAATCAAGCGTTAGAAGTATTGTGATATGGCCTTTGGCCAGTGATGTATTGACTACCATACTTCCCCGCCGAAATTTGTGCCTGAATACGCGCGTTTGCTCTTACACGAGTCGAGTTGGAACAGCCTGGCCTAGAGTTTTTATATTGCGATCCAAAGGTGTACATTAGCTAATCATGGAAAATTGTAAGGAAATTGTGCGCGGAAGAATACATATTAGAGGCAAAGTTATAAGATACAAGGTTTAGTACAAGGGATTCTCATAAGAATAATTCGCTTTGTTATTATCTGCATTAATCGCAAAAGGGATCGGTTAAGCTAACAAAGCCTGAGGGGCTAGACTTTATTCAGTTACAAAATAAGGTTGTTTTCCCATCTATAATTCACAAACAGCTTTAGAAAAGTATTCAAATATGCAGATACAGTGGTGTGCAAAATCTAAGAACGGGATGGATAAATTAACAGAGCATATGAATTACATGATGGAGATTAATGAAAGACGGGAGGGAGCATGTTACCAGAATTCTCTCACATGTATACAGAAAGCTAAACGTCACATGGCGGAAATATAGCGAGATTATAGCGTCAAATGGGTCTGTTCCCGCAACACGGGGCAATTGAAAAAACAGGACGTCAAACAACGGGTGCAATTACAATCACATTTAACATGACTATTAGGCACACAATCTTACGCTACACAGTGGCACGTCGACTGCATAGAGGGGTCTCTTTACCCGACGGCCAGTGCATTGTGTTCCATTGACACCCGCACATCGGTACCGTTTGCCATGGTCCTAAGAACATCAGAATTGGACCAACGATGAATGGGGTCGCGCGCTTTTCTCGGATGAGAGCAAATTCAGTCTGAGGGTGCGGAGGCACGTGATGCACCCAGGAATATCCTTGAACATGATCGTTTTGGTCGTCCGAGTGTTATGGTGTGGGGAGGCATAACGTTACATGGGCGTGCCGACCTCTAAATGTTTGAACACTGTATATTTAGTGGTCAAAGTTATTGTCATACTGTACTGTTGTATCCTTGTCGCAGCTGGCACCTCCGCTTGGCAGGTGAGGCGGGATTAGGATGTCTGGTTGGTTGCCGAGCGTTAAGTAATAGGTGAGATTTGCAGGGTATTCCAGGACAACCAAGTAAACGTAGCAATGCTTACAGATTTATTGTGATTAAAGATGAATACTGAGTTCGAAGGAGTTAGGGAAAACAGTACACCGTCCAGTGTGAACTGGTCAGCAGCGACGGATCAAAAGACGAACGCCTCCCAGCGTCCGGGGTTTATACCACTTCTCACAATATTATAGAATATTCTCTGAGTGAAGTACACAAGTTCAACCTCCATCGATAACCAGCAAGAAAATTTACATAACATGTTACATCAGCCTTCTGGAGTTTTCCACCCTTCTTGGTTATCTCTCCCAGACAGTCACATACACACTGTCAAAGTTCAAGACAGCTGTTCTCTGCCCAAGTGCTCTTAGGAGTAACAGAAACACATTACACAATTATATATTTCAGCTAAATGACACTTTTCAGGGGTGCAGTTTAATAATGACGATGCACGACAGCATCGCATAGTGATGGTGGAGGTTCTCTTGGATCGAGAGGATATTCGGCGAATGTACTGGTGTGCTCGTTCTCCCGATTTAAATCCACTGAACATGTGGGAAGCTTTGTGGAGACGCATTGTAACATGTCCGCATGCACCAACGACCATCTAACAGTTGTCTGGCGAAGAAACAGAAGCCCTAATACAAGATCTTACTAACTTTGTGGCCAGCATGTGAGCACGATGCAGAGCATGCATTGCTGTCCGTGATCATGCACCCTTTAAGCACCTGCCTCTATTTTTGTAAATCTAGAGAAACACCATATGACATAGTGACTTTAATGTAGCTTATTTTCTATGAATAAAAGTATAATATCTGTTCATCTCATTGCATATTTCGTCCAGTTGCCTACATAGCAGTTCTATGTATGATTCAAGTTTCATCGAACTATGTTACTTGGTAGTGGTACAGTATGCGATTCTTACTTCTGTCCTTAGGTTTTGTACACCAGTGTACTTCCGAAACAGGAGCTTTATTGTCTCCCTTTCCACACAATGTTTCCAAGATTCGGGAGGCGTTAAAGTGAAACAGTTTACATCTTAAATATTCCTGTGACGTCCGTTGAACTTTTTCAAGAATTCGTTTTCCAGCCAGGCAACGCAGCAAATTAGTCTAATTAGTGATGGGCAGAATCCAATGTTTTTAAGAATCGAATACTTTTAAGAATCGAAAGTTTAACTCAAGTATAATTTCTCGAATACTGCAATCGCTAAGTAATGCTTTCACCAATCGAAATCAGGCTCGGATGTTATGTTATCGTCATTCGAGTGATGCTCAGTTCTCACAATGGTTGTTCTCGAATAAATCATATAATTCAAATGATGAACGAGAAACAGATACAACAAGGAGGTGTTGACAATCAGGTACTAGGTTTACTTATTTTCTCCATACGCAGGAAGCACTGGATAACAAAGATAAACGGCCGACAGATACGTATAATACTGCTGTGCTGTTCATCAAATTGTAATATTGGATTGTTTACTTCGAAACAATTAACTGCAGCGCACACGAATTAAATTGTTTTGCTCTGTATGGACGCTGAGCTGTAGTGATTTTAAAGCTAATCGTAGCGGGAAAACATTTTATTTAAACAAGGAAATGTTAACATAGTTTTAAAGGCAGTATTTAGGCACGAATATACTTAAATTTTACTTTCAGCACTCATTGGGTGTTTAATCACTCTATGGACATTGTCAATGAAAAACGTAAAACACTTTAGGACCTTGAGTTATTCTTTTTTTTTTTTTTGCTTCATTTGTATAGCCCCCTTTAACATCAATGGTCATATCGGGGGCTTTCACTTGTGAAACTGTAGGTTCAGAACATTAGGTTAAACTTTATATTACTAAACACACGCACATTCACACTCACATTCATACTTCCAGACTCTATGGGGGATAGGGAATAATTCCGGTTAAAGAAAAATTCCCCGCCCCAGCCGGGAATCGAACCCGGGACCTCCGGGTGAGAAGTCAGCTCGCTGACCACTCGACCACGGAGGCAGTCCCTTGAGTTATTCTTTTACAAAATAAAATGGATTATTCGTTGAGCTAGGATATTTATCATCAGTCAGCACATCCCTCCGCTCTTCTCAGCAAGTGCTTAAGCGTATGAATGACTTTAACGTATGAGAATCATTAAGATTTAGGTGAAGCTATGCCAGCACCACCTCAAGACGAGATCTCAATTCAGTTCGGTGTACATGCACTTAGCCGAGTGCAGCATTCGAATACATCATTCAGGACAGTCTCAAACGAGAAACGATGCTTTTTGCACTCGTCCGAGTGAAGGAATCCAATACAGCATTTAGGATTCGAAATATCTCGAGAACATCCAAGAATCGAAATCGACATTTTGAGCATGTTCAGTAATTTATTAAAATGTCATTTATTTACTCCTCCATGCTTAGAGACCGTAGCATGTAAACAAAGCATTTCTGGTCATGGATTTATAATAAAATATCGCACAACCATCTAGATACAAACAAGCCTTGTAACATTTATTTACACCCTATACAAGAAAAGTCCGCCTCTGCTAACTCTAAACTCTGCCGGGTTGGAAGATCCTGTGAAATCTTGAAGATGAACATTTAAGTAAAATGCAATTTTTCTTTACCGTTTTATTATTATTGTTGTTGTTTGTTCGTCGTCGTCATCATCATCATGGGAACACATAAAGAAGCGTAAGGTGAATTTACTTCAAGATCAAGGCATTCGCTCGCTATCTGTATCAAAACAGATTATCCTCGTACTTGCTACAAAATGCGAGTGGAAGAAGAGTGGAATCATATCGTCAACGCAGTACAGAAAGCTGCTAATGAAGCTATAGATTTAAGGAAAAAGAGCTAATACGTAAACGAGAACATAAGTATTGAATTTAGAAATCCGAAATTCAATCGAATGAAGTACACTTCTATACCTTGAATATTTGCAGCAGAAAACACGGGAAAATAGGAAAATACTTATATATCAGGATAGGAGGAATGAGACGAGAAAAATAATTAGAAAAGCACATCAAGAAAATTGGGAGTTAAATTTCTGTTTCGGCTTCACTAAACTTCTGGTCAAGCTACATATATGGTACTAGACCATAAACCTTTACATATAACACAGAGCTTATTCACTAAGCTCAGACACCGAAAACACTCTTACTACAAGTTAATAATAAATTGCATTGTTTCGTTGTTTATATTTCTCCATAGAGCCGTAAACTCAGACGGAAGTGTTGTATGTAAATTACATCAACAGCCGTCCTTGCGGGGAAGATGTGCGCTGCCTCGACAGCCAACTGTTTATGTCGCTCTCAAGGATCCCGAAATCGTTCCGACACAAACAAGCAGCAAGGTTTGTTTGGATGGGAACTGCAAGCGTTCGCAATGACGTTACTGCTTTTGCAAGAGTTACATACATTATGAATCAGGCCCTTTGATCTTACAGGACGAGGGGTGGGATCCCAGAAACATGCAAGCTAACCCTCATTATTCTTCCGAGCGGCAAGCAACGCAATATGTGTTGACGTCAAAGTGCGCGTCTGTGTTTTACACGTCCGCACATTGTCTCTATTTTCTCTCGAAAAAACAGTGGAAAATACGCTACTAAGCGGCTCAATTACACAAATTTCCTTTATTATGATACATTCTTATAATATTTATGTATATTCTTCTCTACCTTGATCTGAAGTAGAAGCCCTTCAGCATCAAATTCACAAAAAATGTTTCTGAGCAAAACTCAATGAATTTCTGTTCATCATCAAGTCATTGAGGTATGTACCTAATATCGTTCCACTTCCAAATTATGTATGTATTATGTAGAATTAATCTCGTTATCTTTTCTTGAGTCTGCGTAGATTTCTGGCACCTTGGGTTTTTGTAATTATATATTAATCTTTTAAATATTTTATTTTACTACTCTTTGATATTTAGACTTAATATTAAGCATTAGTTTAACTTTGGGAATTATTTTCATATTTTAAAATCAAGAACGTGATTAAATTCAACTAAATATATTGATTCAGATTGAAGAGAATATTTTGGTGACAAAATTTATATTTTGTTTCTGGTTTACGGTTACCTATGCATTCTCTCAATTTATGTAACGACTTACATATAATATTCCATATCTTTATAAATACATATGATATTCATAATACATATAACACTTTATATCTTTAGTTCGGATTTTATATCTAAATTTTTCTCCTCTTGTAACACCCCCAAAAAAGTTATTTTCAAAGGTTTCAATTCTTCTCAGGTCTTTATTTCTAAGAACCAGCGCTGCATATCGTTTTATTAAATCTCAACATTGTATATCTTGCAGAACATTACTATGTATAACATATGACCTCACAACGGTAATTAAAAATATAGGCTTTCGATCTACTTAACGTTTGTTTTTACTATACCCAAATATCTGAATATATTTATTCATTCAATATTTTCTAGCTTATAATCATGTTATTTATCTGGCCAGGGCCTAAGAACGTGATGTTTTTAATTTTGTCAGCGGAGGTAATTTATTAAAAATCTCTAGCTACTACATTTAGTTAAACTGTTGCCTGCATATAACTCTCATTTCTTTTAATAATTGCCTAATCATCCGAAACCAGAGCTGTAACATTTATATTGTCATTATTATAATGTACAATTCTCAAACTGAGTACATATTGTGGTTTTATCCTGAATAGTGCGACCAGAGGCCGTCAGTTCTGATTCGTAGCAGTTATCGGGTTGACTGACCTCGCTCTGAGGTAACTTAGTTCTTCGGCCTACGGAGGATAATTTGGATAATTTGCATTCGCAATTCTGTCTAATGTGAATAACGTCATTGAAAGAGTGTGTTGATTGCATTTACTGTGCGTAGCTGTTAGTATATGTTACAGAAGATTGTTTGTTAGATTAAGTTTTGTTCGGATGGTGTTATATTGAATTTTACGCTTGACTTTATTCCTACGGAAATTTCAATCACTAATGTCTCATAATGCAACTGGAAACTCGACTACCTTGTGAAACGGTTGGTTGTCTTAGCTTCAGTCCGGCTCTTACAACTTGATCTATTCCTCAACAGAAGATTGTCCATCAGCCTTCACTGTTCCCTACTGATGTACCTACAATCCCTGCCTGATCCGACTCTTGATCACTACAATGGCCCATTTTGGAGAGCTGCAAGTGAAGCAAGTTCTCCAAAACAAAATGTTGTGCACTAAAGCCCTTGGCTAGGGACCCCGTCCATACTTGTGCCCATCGTCATCCGGATATGGGCGCCCTTTGGATCCCTCTTCTCACCTCTCCCTTCCTTGTGTCACATAAAACGCAAAAGGCCCTCAGGGCCTATGTACGGTGCTCTGCCTTATTATCTATCATCCGTATGTAATTCTAATTCTAAATCAGCACCGAATAGAAAGCTGGAACTACCCACCCTCTGACAGTACACTCGCATGATCTCCAAGTTGTAACATGTCCAAGGAGCTGTGGAGTATGACTTCGGCACCCTCAACCGCCAGCCAAAACCACCGCAAGACCTTCTGTTAAGTGACAGGCGGTTCAGCCTCAGACGCTTAAATCTTAAAGATTTTCAATCAATGTACATTGCAGTGTACTTTTCTCCTATTTTTATGCTCTCATATCCATCAAGAACCATTTTTGTAGCAACCAATTCTCTGTTTCTTGCCAGCCTTTATAACCAACTTCAATATCGCCATCAGTTTTTAGTAATGTTTCTATTCTTCGCCCTGGTCTGTAACGCATTTGTGTTGGTCGATCAAGCAATAATATAAAAAAGTCTGACGTGTTCCATTGACATAGCTTTATCCAGCTGTTCCACAAACAAATTTTCTTACAAAAGAGTATTCCTTAAACTATGTCATGCTAATTAAGATAAACATTAGCAGAAACGGTATTATCACCCGCTTCCTTATAAGTAGAAGGGAAGTAAGGGAATACATTAGATTAAAACCATAGTCAAATATTTTAAAAGCTGGTCGCTATGTGAAACAATTAAGGTTAGGTTCGCTTTGCATTGTCCCGTTTGAGAAAAGTTAATTAACTTACAATTTAAAAAAAAATAACAATATCTCGAAAATGGTCAACTCTACAAGGAAAACGTATATGACATAACTTGTGTGTTTTAACGAGATCTGCATTTTGTGTGTAGTAGGTTTTTGCCACCTTTTGATTTAATCGTCCTGGAGTATTTTATGAACAATGTTCAGAAATCTGTGGGGCTAACCACAGATTATCTCTTACGGTTTAACCGTTATGCAAAATTCTGCAAAGTTCGAGAAGAATAAAGGGCTCTTGAGAGGCTATTCCCAGAAAATTCAAAATATACACTTCATTTGAGATAAAATTATTTTAATATACGGTATTTTAATCAAAATTGCTAAAGTCATTTTTGAAAAAATCAAAACTTTCGAAAATTTTTCCATATAAAGGGTGGTTATCGGTGAATGGATTTTGTTTAAAATCTTCGTGTCGCTTTCTTGGAGGATACTGATCTTAAATACCATGTTTGGCATTTAACTGACTTTTCGTTTTTGAGCTATGCTGTCCATAGACGTCGCCCTCCGTGGTGTAATTTTTACCATGCTGCCTTCATATACCCGAGGTCGCGGGTTCAAACCCGGCGGAGGACGATGGACATGACTTCCTTCGGAAGGGAAGCAAAGCTGTTGGTCCCGTGTCGTAGATTTACGGCACGTAAAAGAACCTCAAGCCTGATAGAGAGGCCTCTGAGCAAAATTAAGCGGTCTTTCACGCCCAATATAGAACGGGGCGCTGAGAACCACAGCAGCTAAAGAGCGCCCATAAATAACACGCCATTTAAATTTCTGTCCATAGACACACACACGAAATCGGAGAGAATTTAACTCATCTTAGGAAACTCATCAGGGAAAGTTACCTTCTGCAGAGACGAGAAGAAATACTTTCCAGCATCTCTGCCATTTGTGCGACACAACAGTGCACAGCCCCGAAGTCTACCCGAAATACGAACGAGGGAACGAACTGATGGAAAGGAAATTCGAGCGGAGAAACCTCGTATCATTAACCTGTCGACACAGACAACCTTTGTCAGTTAAAGACTCCAGGAATCGAAGTTGGGGCCTCCTGAATGTTACTCTCACACGTTACCGCAGAGTCATCTCTTTTCGTTAATATCTCATCTATGCAAACATTAAGAAGTGTGGGTGAAAGAAAAAGTTAAATTACTTTGTTAACGACGTAGTCAATTACCAGGATCATATCGCCGTCACCGGTGTGCCGGAATTTCGTCCCATAGGAGTTCTTTTACATGCTAATAAATTTACTGGCATGGTGCTCTCACTTTTAAGGATGTGTATTACTGAAATTTCATGAAAATCACAAAAAATACACTTTTTATTTTAATTCCACACCACAAAATAAATATTCCAGAAAATAAAAAAAAAAGTACAATTTGCCACCAGGAGCCATTTTAAATGCCTTAACTGGAGCTACAACAAAGCATTAGAGGTGAAACTGTACAGGACTAGGCAAGAAAAATTTCAGTTCGACGAGATCTCATTCGCATAATCCAAAGAGAGAGAGAGAGAGAGAGAGAGAAAAAAACGACATTTTGCTCAAGAAAAGCAGCAATACAAGAAGAAAAGGTCAAAAGGCAGTAGTAGAGGAGAGGAAAAGGAGGGTCCAACGTGCCAACCTGCTGGATTTAATGAGCCAAGCATTCAAATCTTTCCTTGTTTTCTCGCTATTGATATTTTCAGCATTTTTCTTCCCTTAAAATGCTTCTTACCGAACAGCATTCTGTTATACAAATAACATTTGCTGTTACATGTTCACAGAGTGTAATGAATAAGATGTCGCTGTTTTTGTGTTTGGCGCCAGTATGCCACTGTCGTGTTGGTCTACCGCGGAGTCGGTCAAGGATTAGCACCCGTGAAATGCTCTATAAACAGACGGGTATACCTTATGATGAATCCATTGTTGCGCCGGCTATGTTCGCTCCTCTAGAACACAAAATGTCTCTTACTCAGGGGAGAAAAGAATGACTGAAATATGTAACACGTGGTAGACTCAAAAAGATATTTCACTTAATTTCACTACATGAATACTTTTATTCTTCTTTGTTGCTGGTTGAGGCACTAACCTTACGAGCGACTCCGGTCATAAAAAATCGTGAAAATGATGACAATCATTCTGAGTGCTAGTTTCCGCTCTTGCTGACTTCTTATGGTCGATGCTCATCACACATACTGTACCAGTAACATTAATCACTATCTCCTTCAGAATTGCAGTCAAGTAACAATAAGAGTAATAGTTGCAGTAACAGTAGCATTAAGCTTCGCCGTTCGCGTAACATTTACGATAATACTTGCCGTCAGAGTTACATTCACCCTATGAATTCACAATAACATGCAACAATCACAATCGCAATAGCCAAGTAACCAAGTAACCTGATTTCCAGTCCAGTCCAGCGTAATTGGCAGGCTGAGGGCAGCCCGAGGTGTGCTAGACGTGTCCCTGTTCTCGAAGAGAACTTAACCACGTTCTGACGGGATTGTGGGTTTTGCAGGATGGCGGGTGTGTTTTGGGGTTGTGGAGTGACAGGAGGAGGCAAATAATGCTCCTCGACGGTTGCCTTGATGCTGCAACGGCCCTTGTGCAACGCTGGTGTGTGTTAATCAAAATGTTTGTTTTGAGGTTTTAATTTTGAATCCAAGCAACTTCCCTTCTACTTATAAGGAAGCAGGTGACCTGATTTCTTGTAAACGCATCGCTTAAATACCCAACACCTCCATTATTGCACTCCTTTCTGATTGGCTAAACGCGAAAAATAGCGTTGTCACGTGACTAACTTGATAAGAGGGAAGTAAGGGAATACATTAGATTAAAACCAAAGTCAAATATTTTAAAAGCTGGTCGCTATGTGAAACAATTAAGGTTAGGTTCGCTTTGCATTATTAGAACATTTTTAATTTTGTCAAAAATGGCACTCACGATTTTGATTAAAACACTATTTATTAATGGAAATTTCCTAGATATTCCTTATTATTTGTTTTAATTTTAATATACTAATACTTTTCTAAATGGGAAGTCGTTATTTGTTTTTATTTCTCCTAGTTTGGTATTTATCCGACGTTTCATTTTTTGAATGATGCTATCCACAGACGCAAACTCATACATATATACACGACCTTTTTATAACTATTTTATCCAGGGTGTCCCAAAACCTGTATTTTCGTTGGAATTTCGACATCAACATATTGGGTAATATGTACATTGTGCATGAGTGCTAGAAAAAGTAATAAAACACTGTAAAAACATATTTTTGAAGTATTTTGCGGAATCTCAGATACACAAATGCTCGTTTCGGGTATGCAAAACTTTTCCAAACTACTAGTTTATTGTGCTGTTACAGTTTAGTGCAGGTGAAATGCAGACCGCTTAAACAATTTTGCCCTTAACAAGTGAAATTGTATAAAAATAACAACCACCATGTTTAAGTCTTCAAGCTATTGGGACCGCTCCATCAAAGAAGCCATAGCTATTAAATACGAAGAAAATAACATCAACAGAGACAGCGGCTTGCAGGTGAATGGCATTTGGAGTTCGGTGCTCAGCAAACACTGGCAAAGATTTGTGAAACTGCCAAAAGCTAGCCCTAGTTTTAATACAGGCTCACATCTGGCAACGGGCCAATCAGAGCAGTCCGTCCCGGCAACGGAGACCATTGGTTCCTAGTCAACGCCTCCCATGCCGGACCCGGGCCAATCACAGAGCGGCATCTGGCCGGTCCCCCCACCGGACTACTATATATAAGGCGTACCCGGAGTCTCTACGAAAGGACTATGAGGCCACGAGAAGACCCCCAGGACGAAGACTTCTCGGACCGTGCTCGGCGGGAGGTGCGTCGATACCTTCGACACCCCCCCGACGAGGCGGACCGACTTCCCGTCATCCGACCCAGTGAACTCCAGGGCGCACTCCGGCGCTTCAACCCCAAAAAGGCAGCGGGTCCTGACGGACTAACCCCCGCCATGCTCCGATGCCTTCCCATCAAGGCGGTACTCTTTCTAACCATGGTTTTCAACATGTGCCTCACCTTGTGCCACTTTCCACGCGAGTGGAGGGAGGCCCGGGTGATATGCATCTTGAAGCCGGGGAAAGACCCGTTACACCCATCCAACTACCGATGCATCAGTCTCCTATCAGTTCTCTCGAAGGTTATCGAGAGGCTAATACTAGCCCGCTTGTCCCCTCTCTTGGGCGACATTCATGCCATCCCAGATCACCAATTTGGTTTTCATCCTGGGCATTCTACACCCCAGCAACTACTGAGAGTGGTGGAGGCCGCTGCCCTGGGTTTCCAGGACAGAGCCTACACTGCGGCGGTGTCGCTGGACGTGGAGAAAGCCTTCTCTACGACCTGGCACGCGGGTCTGCTCCTTAAACTCATCCGACTACACTCATCATACACCTACTACACTCATATCTTAAACACCGATTTTTTGTAGTTTCAGTTGCGGGACACAAATCAACACCTAGGCCAGTAAGAGGCGGAGTCCCCGAAGGCTCTGTACTTTCCCCTACGCTCTTTAGCATCTACATGGCCGACCTACCAACAATGCAGCAAGTCAACATAGCTCAGTATGCTGATGACGTGCTGTTATACTGTACAAACAAACACCCACGCAGAGCCTTCAACCCTATTCAGAGACACCTCTGCCTCATCCAAGAGTGGTGCGAGCGTTGGCGATTGTCCATAAATCCGGAGAAAAGCTACGCTATTCTCTTCACCAAGCGCCGCTTTCCCGCAAACTTCCCCACATTCACGTACCTCAGACGAAGGATTCAATGAACCAACACCATCACCTACTTGGGGGTGAAGCTTGACAGGGGCGTCACTTTTAGGGAGCAAGTCCGGGGGCTGTGGTGCCGGGGCAATGGGGCTGCGGCCTCACTGTAACCGATGCTGAGGTCCTCGATGACGGTTCCCCTTAAGTTGCGCCTTTTGAGGGCTCTCATAATCCCCTTATTAATCTACGCCTGCGAGATCTGGGGCATGGCGGCAGACTCCAGTCTGCTGTTGCTTCAGCGGGTACAGAATAGGTGTCTTCGGGCTATCTATTCTGTGCCTCGAGGCTTTCCAACGAGACTCCTGCACGAAGCCTCTGGTCTACCATACCTGGAGGACGAGATTAGGCGTCGGGCAACAAAATTCAACGAAGGGTTACCATTCCATCGGAGCGCCCTCGTTAGGTCTCTTGGGGATTACGATCCCACAAACCGCCGCTTCAGGCGATACCGGCTTCCCCGCATGGCTTGCGGGCATCCCCGGTAACGAAGGAGCACCACCAACAGCTGCTACGGCTAAGCACCTTATTATCCTTCAAGAGTTGCTTGGATTCAAAATTGTAATCTCAAGAAACATTTTGATAAAAACACACCAGCGGTGCACAAGGGCTGTTGCACCATCAAGGCAACCGTCGAGGAGCAATATTCGCCTCATCCTGTCACTCCACAACCCCAAAACACACCCGCCATCCTATAAAAACCCACAATCCCGTCAGAACGTGGTTAAGTTCTCTCTGAGAACAGGGACACCCTAACACACCTCGGGCTGCCCTCAGCCTGCCAATCACACTGGACTGGACTACATCATTCCCTGAAGATGAGAGCGACGTTAGCTCTTGAAAGCTTGGAAATTATTCCAGAATTCATCTGGCTGATAGTCCGAGAAAAGTTATTTTCATACCGCCGCCAGGAAAGCTTCAAGTCATGGAAATGGTATAGATTGGTCAATATGTCTTTGTATGATTAATTTACAAAATATCTAAAAAAATAAAATTAGGCAGAGATGGTCGTGTCATTTATGCACATTGTTTGTATAATAAACTCTCCCCCGAGCTATACATAGGTAAAACAGGAGTAAGGTTTAAGAACCTTTGCGTTCCATGTCGTGTTACACTCCACAGTTGGCAGGTAATTGTGCACACAGTTGGCAATACCAATTGGGAATATCATAAACAAGAGGTTCCAGAATGTGTTTGCTAATGTGGTGTTGTAACAGGTGTTTTTGTTTTTGCCATTATGCCTGCACTTGACTGTAATCAATTTTATTTATTGAGTGAACAAAATAAATTATGTAACAATTCTTAGATGTGATATTCCTTTTAGATGCCCTTTGTTTACATGAACAATGCTCTGTAAAAACTACATTTGACGACGTGACCTCAAGAGATAAAAATGAATTCCTTAATTTATATATCTACACTGTTAAGTCATGCTTTCCCAAACGTAAAAAAGAACTCATTCATCCAACTAGGGAAGCTACTCTGAAAAAATATGTTTTGTGTATTTACAGCATCCAATTCTAAATTGGGTATGAAAGATCGCTTAATTTTGCTCAGAGGCCTCTCTATCAGGCTTGAGGTTCTTTTACGTACCGTAAATCTACGACACGGGACCAGCGGCTTTACTTTTGCTTCCGAAGGAAGATTAAGTAAAAATAAACAAAGGCCTTTCCTACCTAAAAAAGAATTTTTGCCCAAAATTCAAACTTTTAGGAATAAGGAAAAACATTGGTCCTATTTATATACTTTTAGTTATTTTTATACTCATAGATTCCATTTTTTTTTCCATGCTAAGGATTTTTTTTCATGTCATAGATAACCTTGGTAAAAGTCATTTTGTTTGGTGTACAAAGCGGATATAGGAATCCGAATCGATAACTAAATGTTTAAAAAATAGTCTGTATATATTGGAATAGAAATTCAATACTTTCCCTGACATCAATAAAAATAATAGGGACAAAACTTCTAATAAAATCTTAAGAATTTAAAAAAGGCAAGCCATGAATAACAGATATCTCGGAAATCGCCAATATTACAAAGTTATTTGAAAAGGAAAAAAAGGCATATTTTAAAGATACCGACTTTCTGTAGTACATTTTTTCATCTCTTAGGGTTTACCAGTTATACAAAATTATATATAATTCCTTTCGAACAAAGAAGGCTTCACAGGTTCATTTCAGAAATTTCAAGATATACATTTTACTTGTAATACATGTACCTTAAAAATGAGGTAGACACTTGATTCAAAATCGTTAACCGCTTTTGAGAAAATAGAAAATATCGAAAAATCCTCCATGTAAAGGGTAGTTTGGGCCGGATTTTCTTGGAAACCTTCACTTCATATCGTCGGAAGATGCTGAAGCTTTTCGCTTTTGGATTGTGCTGATCAAAAATACTTTACAATCTTTTTTCTAAAAGTGTTTTTTTTCCTACAGAAATTTCCGGTGAAATATCCGTATCACTTTGGCTGGTATGCAATACTACTACTACTTACCATAGGCACAAAAGAATTACAGCTACAGAATAAGCTCTAAACAACCGTTTTACATGCAAATGATCTACTAGACAAGCTCCAATTCATGTAATAAGAACACCTATTCAATATACATATATAGTTTTGAAAATAAGTTAATATTATAACAATAAAGGAAATTGCTAAAATTGCAGTTCCAGCGCTCCCAGATTTAAAATATTAGTAATGCTACAGATTATATGATATAGATCACAATTATTGGTTCCATTTAATATATGGGCTAATCTTTCAACAGCTGATAAGCATTTTACATTAAATAAACATTTTACACATAATTAAGAACAACTGATAATCATTGATACCTAAGCGTAATAACTACAAATTCCGGAACTTAAACTACTGTGTATCTCAAAAATGGAACGTTCATTATTTTATTTTTTTACAGGTGATATAGTGTAGGTAAAAAAAGAATGTTATTAATGGTAGTGGTAGTGTGTGTAGTGTGAATGTAACGGAGCCTGTGATAGGCTTTTTGTACGTCAGGAGGAGAGGATGAGATGAGAGTAATTATAGCGGGCAGCCGGAACCGACGGAGGGAGCCACCGTGGAGAGTTCCTAACAATTTCCAAGCTGTTCTTCATCACGGTTCGCAGGGAGCGCTAGGAGCCCGCGACTCAGGTCTGACCAAACGCCCTTGAATCTACCAACACCACCCGCCGAAGAGAGTTGAATTTCCAAAGCGCAATCACCTCCACGAGAGGGTGCCATCACTGCAGTCTTCGCCGATACTTGCAATCCTGAAAGAGACCGGTTGGATGAAATGAAGGGACAGGAAGTTCAGGGAATGAAGAAACTTCCCAGCATTAGTAACCCGGGAAACCCCCGAAAAATCCCATGGAACAGAGAGGTCGGTCACGGGAATCGATCTCAGACCTCCCGAATACCAGTCCCAGACGAAATGCCTGAGCCACCTGGCTCATTAATGGTAGTAGTGATTCTTTCCTTTAAGACATCCAATTTTGTAGGCTATGCCTTAAACGCCCGCTGTTTCCCGCATTCCTAGAGAAAAAAATCGGGTGGTGTAAGATCTGGTGTACATGAAGGCCAAATGATAAGACCATCTCATCCAATCCAATGGTCCCGAAACTTACTGCGTAACTTTCGGCGATTCACCGGTGCAATATATGGTTTTGCTCCATAAAGCAGAAATCAACCACTCGCCTCTCACCTACGGGGCTCGGTTTGATCCCAAGCGACCGTATGTGGGATTTGTGATGGATAAAGCGGTGCAATGTCGGGTTTTCTCTGGGTTCTCCGGTTTTCCCCGGCATTGCATTTCACCGGTTCCCCACCTTCATCTCATGTATCACAAGTGTCATCACCTGCGGTGCCATTATAGTGAAAGCGGACGTTAAGCACTATTAAAAAAATGCCGGGTATCCATAAAGTCAATTACAACAATATAAAGCAGTTCAAGAATGTGTGTTGGTTTACATAGGAGATCTCTAGAAAGAAGCATTGTTCGGATGTCAGCATTATTCCTCTTGGGATATTTATTAAGTCAAGGATTATGAAAACGCACCCATTTGTGCTGAAAATCCTCTAAATTACATCCCGCGAACATTCTCGACCCTATGTTCCATTAGTGGTGGTTTCTGCAATACCACCTTCACAATAATTTAACTGTTTTGCTCAAAAAAAAAAAAAAAAAAAGAAAACCTAACCTATAAATCCGAAATTGACGCAGGAAGTAGGAGACTTTAAGGAGTACATACAACACTCTCACACTATTAACTATATACGCGAATATATATTATATAACTATAAACTAACACGTCTTTTGCATACTTATCTATTGACATCACACTTAAGAGCGTTGTTCTAAAGAAACTGCATTTAATTTATTCTTTATCATAGTTGACAAAGAATGACGTAAAGCTTGTGATTATTTTCTTGATATCAGTGTTATGGCATAAATATATTTTTATGACTGCTACTTCCATCTTTTACGGCATGTGATAAGCGCGTAAGAAGCGAGACCTCAATAATAAACTCCCTTGAAAAAACCAGGCACTCTCCTCTTAGGCTGTAAAAAGTTCATTAAACAGCAACTCATAAGCCAATATTCACGGATAAATTAAATATTACATATTAGTAACGTAACGCATTCTTCAAAGCTTTCATTGATTTTGATCTACAATGTTGATGGTAACACTCAATTTCATCTTTTGATGAATTTTACATTGTACTTCATTTCTTCCCTCTAGAATAGCATTTATATTTCACTTCCATGCAAGTTTTAACCCATCTTTTCACAATAGTTTTACTTTCTCTACACTTGACAGTGTAGAGAGTATCGAGATTTCACCTGAAATACATTTAGGACCCCCTGAATAATAATAATAATAATAATAATAATAATAATAATAAAAAGTATTTTCACACAAACGTTCGTGTATGTGTGTGTGTGTCTGTGGACAGCATAGCTCAAAAACGAATAGACCGTTAAATACCAAACTTGGTATTTAAGTTTGGTATCTTCCAAGGATGCAACACGAAGATTTTCAAGAAAATTCTCCCACCCGAAACTACTCTTAACATGAAAAAAAAAAAATAGAAAATTATTATTTTCTCAAAGATGGCTCCAACGATTTTGATTAATATCTCTTGTATTTTAAACATTCACGTGCCAAATGAAATGTATATCTTGTATTTTCTGGGAATAGCCTTTGAAGACCTCTTTATTCTGGATGCTTTTTATTGAATATTGTATAACTGGTAAACCCTAAGAGATAGACAAAAACTTACCACACAAAAGTACATCAAGAAAACAAACAATTTATACCATATACATTTTTATCGTGGAGTTAGCCGTTTGCGAGATATTGCTAGTTACTGATTTTAGCTTTAATATATTTAAACTTTTCTCATATAAAAACTTGTCAACGCTTGGCCACGCAAAGAAACGGATTTCAATCCCAAAGCAGCCTCATTTTAAAATATTTGACTGTCGGCTTAGCTAATGTATTCCCTTATTTCCCTTCTATTTATAAAGAAATTAATTCTGCTAAAGCTTTAGTATTAAATAGAATAAATTAAGCTTATTAACAATAATTTGTTACAGAAATTTGAGAAAGTCATATGATTGGAGCACATCCGATTTTTTTAAACTTAATTTTATTCATCGAACAGAGCACATAGCGCTACACAGATCATTGATAGCATTATAATCATAGACCTGCCAAATAACAAATAACATAACAGAAATTAGGCCGAACTTAGCAGGTTCCTCAATAAGGGGTAGTGTAATTAAGGTGTGTTACATTGCTGCTTCTGTGTTGAAGGATGTGGATGGTGATGGAGCAAGATATCCTGATATAGCCGATTGCCATTTACAGTAGGAAGCTTTGATTGTTTGCCTAATGAAAAGAAAACTGTGCCACAATTTTCTGTAAATTGTGGAACAGCCTGTAAGCCTGTTTACGGATGAAATCTTCAAGAGTCAGAATAACAAGTACTCGGTGTAACTGTATGTTCCTGACAAACCAGGGTGCATGGACAGCGAGACGTAGAATCTTATTTTGAAAAGACTAGAATGACTTAATTTTGTTAGAGGTTGCACCACCCCAAACTGCGCTGACATAAGTAAGAATGGGACGAAGAATGGATTTGAAAATCAGTTGTGGCATTGTTATCGATATTATCTCTTTACTTTCTATCGCTTTTATGCTCAATGCTTTCATTATTCGTGTATTTATGTGCTCGGTCTGTATACACGGCCCAATATGTTATTCCTTGTTTTATGAATTTCGGTATATTCATAATATTATAATAGCGTCCAGTCCTCTTCATAATCTTATATATTTGAATTTAAACTATAGGACCCAACCCCTTCTTTGAGGATTGTCACATGGAACATCGAAGGCTTCAAAAAAAGGTTGGGTAGCGAGAATTTCTTGTATTTCCTTAGTGATTTTGACGTTGTATGTTTAACAGAAACTTGGTTGAAAAACGGAGAAAATGTAACACTTGCTAATTTCCATAATTTTAGTAGGGGAAGGGCGACACGGGGAAGGAGGGGAAGGTGGCCAGGAGGGGTATCAGTTTCATTCAGGTCTGAGCTGGAGATTGAGATAACTAAATTAAAAATCAGTTTGGTAGGGGTGATTGCTTTATCTTTGGCACAGGGGGGAGGACATATAATAGTTATAGGATTATACAACCAGCCAGCAACGTCCAAGTATGCAACCAGGAATTTCTTCAGTGACTTAACCGAAACGTTAGTGCAGTTACAGGAAAAGTTTCCAGGAACTGAATTAATTCTCTTAGGAGATTTTAATGCGAGGTTAGGAGGGGAGAATATTTCTCTAACGGGGGGTCATCAATGGGGGGAGGAATTCCGCGAAGGTCAACGAAAGAGCAAGGATAGTTTTATTAATGGGGAGGGCAGACAATTACTTGCTTTCTGCGATGCCTTCTCTTTAGAAATAATGAATGGCAAGTACGGTGAGGATCGAGAGGGAGAAATCACTTTCATAAATGAAAATGGGGGTAGTGTAATAGATTTTATTTTAATAAGTCAGGGTTTAATTGGCAGAATTAGAAATTTTTGGGTGGGGGATCGTATCGAGTCACATCACTGTCCGTTTGTCCTGGAACTGAATATAGATACGGCCATGGTGGCGCATGCACCTGAAGAGGGGCAGGGGGACGAAGGGAGATTCATTAGTAAATTTATATGGAAACCGATAGAAAAAGAAGTATTTGTTGCTAAATTAGAAAGAAGATTAGGGGAAAGGAACGCAGACACAGCGGAGGAACTAACGCATATAATAGCAACGGCTGCGGGGACAATGAAAGTCCAAATGCATGGTAAGGTAAAACGATTCAATGGTTGGTATGACCAGCAATGCAGAACTGTAAAGAAACAAGCAGAGGAGGCTCTGTCAAAATTCAGAAATGACATTAGGAAAATGTTTACAAAAAAGCGAAGGGAGTATAAACAGCTGTTACGGGAAAATAGGACTACGTGGCAAGACAAGATTACTCAGAAAATTAGTAATATGTTAACACGGGGGGATAACGCTGAGATGTGGCAAGTAGTAAAACATTTAAGAGGCAACCGTCAGGCGCCCAACGAAATTTCTCCCAGAAAATGGGCAATGCATTTTATGGGAATATTCGGGAAAGGTGAAAGGGAAGGAATTTTTATAAAGGAAGTGCAAATAAATCTTGAGATCCCAATACTGGACGAAGAAATATCAGCACGAGAAATAGCACAGGCACTGAGGAGTCTGAAGGAAGGCAAAGCTCCAGGGTTGGATGGGCTGCCCCCGGAAGTTTTTAAAGCCGCAGCCAATGTTAATGAGTTTGGTAGGAATATGCTCCAGATATGTAACAGATTGTTTATTGATAGGAATTACCCTACCTGTTGGGGAAAGGGAAGGGATCTATTGGAAATCCGGATAACTATAGGTGGGTTACTCTGTTGCCAATTATGGAGAACATTTATTGTAGAGTGTTATATAACCGGATAAAGGACTGGGAATCTAAATTTGGCAAACTTTCAAAATTTCAAATGGGTTTCAGAGAAGGACACAGTACCATAGATGCCGCTTTTATATTAGACACTTTAAGGACGAAGCAACTGTTAGTTAAGCGGGGAAAGCTTCATTGTGCTTTTGTGGACTTTAAGAAGGCATTTGACTCTATCAATCGAAATTCATTATGGTACAAACTAGGCAGAAAGGGATTATCAAGTAAAATGGTTAGAGCATTGCAGGCAATGTATCAAAATGTCGAATTCTGTGTGAAGTACGACAGAAACAGAGTGTCCGAGAGCTGCCGAAGCTATAGGGGAGTGAGGCAGGGTTGTATTTTATCTCCCTTGTTATTTAATCTCTTTGTGGATGATATTACTGATACAATGATAGCAGAGAATATTCAAGCACCAGTAGTAGCGGATTTGCAGATCCCAACACTTTTATACGCAGACGATTTAGTATTGTGCTCTACGACAGTAAACGGATTGCAACGAGGACTGGACAAACTTAAGAACTATTGCGATGAATGGCTACTTACAGTTAATGTGAATAAGACTAAGGCAATGACTTTCAAAATGGGTTGTGTTTATAGCAGGGAGGAGACTTGGACATATGCAGGACAGATACTGGACAATGTTAAATCTTTTGTGTACTTAGGACTCACATTTACAATGAACGGAAAATGGACAAAACACATTGACATTACGAAACACAAGACAAGGGTGAAAGCGGCGGAAGCTCTTCGGGTACGCTGCAGAATTCCGAATATCATACCATAACCTTAATGGAAACTGTATACGGAGCGACAGTTAGATCCACGATGACATACGGAGGAGAAATATGGGGGTGGGAACAAACAGGGAATCTGGATCAAGTGAGAACCCAATTTTTGAAAGGAATTCTGGGTGTAGGGAGGGGTACGGCAAACTGCGGAATAATGAGGGAATTCAGGGTACATAGTGAAACGATAGAGTGCAAAATCAGAGCAGTTAAATATTGGATGAGAATCGTTCACGGAAACCAATCTCTAATTAGGGCAGTCTGCTACCGTGAACAGTTGCGAATGGAAGGTAATTTGACGTGGGCATCAAAATTAAAGAAAGGGTTGGAAACCATTGGGATGGGAGACATTTGGATGGCGGGGCAGGAAAACAGGCGAAGTATTTGGAGAAAAATTAAGAAACGTCTCTGTGATATTGACAGACAGCAAATAATTGCGCAATGCACAGAGAAGATGCCATTAGAAGTACAGTCTGGGCTGAAATCGGAGTGGGGTGTGGAGCAATACATCAAAACAAGTACCAAACTCATTAGAGAGGGGCTCGCGTGGATTAGACTAGGAGCATGGAGAAGCACGAAAATTTCTGACGAGAATGGTACAAGAATCTGTCCCATTTGCGAGGAGGAAGAGTCGTGGTATCACATCTTGGCAAGATGTACGGGTACGGAGGAATGGCGGGAAAAATATTTGCCGCGATTTTTTACCACTGCGAATGTAGGGATAGAAGCACGTTGGACGCTACTGGCAGGCACGAAAAACATGGACGGGCTAGGTAAATTTATACTTAAGGCAAGACAGCTGAGATCTGAGGAGGCTGCCAATAGAGAAGGGGGGGGGATAAGATCAACTAAACAAAAGTGACTACAATGTTCTACATACATATATATATATATATATATTATATCATACTTAGGGCACTGTTGTGCTAGGGTTGTATATATTATGTGTATATGTCTTTTAAGTGTAATTATCTATTATAAGAGGGTGCATTTATGAAGGTGTACTCTGTGCTGTAAATTTAAATTGCTATATTTGAATATCTTTGTATCTTTATTTTCGGATTCACTCTTAATTTTTATTGTTGTTTAATATTGCTTTTGACTGTGTATTTCCTTTGTCTTTTTATTTTCGTGTTTACTCTTTTAATTCTTTGTTGTGGTTGTTGTTTTAATATTGCTGGTAATGTGTATTACAAAAGCACGTACGGTCTGTGGACCCGTGCGACTGTTGAAATTCTATGTATGATATTGCTATGTTAATAAATACACTTATTCATTCATTCATATATATTTGAATTTACTTAAAGTAAATCTTGAACACTACTGTTTTCATTGTTACTTTATTTTATTAACCATTTTCTAGTCTCTACTCTATGTACCATTTCCGGTACAATAACAATTTTATATATGCTATAAAAATGAGCCTCAATTCAATATTTAATCAACTGTATGCATTTTGAACTGGAATAAGGATAGCATTTCTAAATCTCAGTTAATCCCAATGGTACGAGGGGGTTCAATAAGTAATTATATTTTAAAATAGATGGTGTTATTTGGGTAAGTTGCTGTTACCATCGTGATTTGTTACACGCCACCAAAACATATTTGATACTGATTCATAGGTTAGTTTGGATTTGGAAGCCATTTCAAATGGAAAAACATCGTTGACTGATTCACTACCCATTTGGGATGGGAAAAACTTGATTTTTGGAGATAATGCGAAATTGGATATTTATGGGGATCTTTTGCCATCTATGAAAACAGTTGTGGCTCAACAACTTTAAACATGGTCGAACATTCGTTTTTGATAGGAACGCTCGGAGGTCCGGCAGATGTGATTACCGAGAACACCATTGAAAAAGTCCAAGATATAATTCTCGTTGATCCTCGAAAAAAACTTGGCGAATTGGCAGAGGCTATAAGTGTGTCGACGGGAATGGCAATTCCTGTTTTGTTGGAAGTGAAAAAGTTAACGGTCCGATGGATGCCGCGATTGCTGACAGTGCAGAAATGCGTGCGGCTTTCAACTTCAAAGCTGTGTTTGGTGCTACGTAAGCGGAATCCGAAGGATTTTGCACCCAATTGTCATCGTCGATGAGGCTGGATAGATTATTAGACTCCAGAAATTAAGCAAAAATCAAAGCAATGGGTTACTTCTGGTGAATCAGCTCCATCAGCCGAAAAAGAGAAGGCGAAGGGTCACATACTCAACGATTTTAGAAAGCGGAAAAATGATTGCTGGATTATATTGCAATGAGATGTTAGCCAGATTCAACAAGATGTCGGAGGCACGGCCCCACTTGGCGAAGAAAAAAATGATGTTTCACCACAACTCAAAAGCACATTATCCAGAGTTGTCGCCGCCTAACTTCATTAATTGCGTTAACATGAATTACAGCTGCTGGATCCCCCATACTCGCCGACCTGGCTCCCTGATTTTTCTTCTTGTTCGCAATTTGAACAAATGGCTCACGGGAACAATATTTAGATTAATTGATTTCATCGCCGAGTAAGAGGACAGTATTTTGTAGGTCTTGACAGTTCCTCTTTTCTGGAGGGATTATAAATGACAGGAATGTTGAGAGCAATGTGAGAAATAAATGTTGAGAAATAATGGCGTCTTCATTTCTAACACGGTTACTTATTGAACCATCCTTATATAAATTTTATAAATTCTATACATTTTCTTTAAAAAAATCGCAAAATTAATTAGTTCTTCTAAGCAAAATATACTTTGTTTAAAGTAACAATATACACTACCTTTTTCAATAATTTGCTAGCAATATAGAAAATGTTTACTAAATATAACAATTTAGACAGTATGGTTTATTTAATTTATACTCTTTCATTTCCAACAGTCTCAACTGTTTCTCTAGCTTATATAACAGAGATTTATAGTTAAAGCTTTATATGTGTTTTAAAAAAATCTGGCGTGATACATTCACATGACTTTCTCTACATCTCTGCAACAAATTATTGTTAAAAAGCTAATGCTTCTATTTACTTCATACTAATCGAGAAAAAATTAGCAGAAATAATCTTATTACTTGCTTCCTTGTAAGTAGAAGCGAAATAAGGGAGTAACTTAGGTTAAAGTGAAAGTCAAAAACTGGTTGCTATGTGACTGAAGTTCCTTTGTATGGACACGAGTTGACAAATTCCTGTATGAGAAAAGTATAAGTTTTTCAAGGCTAAAACCAATAACAAGGAATATCTAAAAAGCGATCAACTCCACGAAAAAAAAGTATAAAACATAAATTGTGTGTTTTAATGTGCTCTACATTTTTTGTGTGGTAAGTTTTTGTCTATCTCTTACGGTTTACCAGTTATACACAATTCCGTAAAACTCATCCGGAATAAAGTAGTCTTCAGAGGCTATTCCCAGAAAATTCAAGATATACATATATTATTTGTCAGGTATATATCTTTAATTTACGATATTTTAATCAAAATTGTTAGCCATTTTTTAGAAAATCAAAATTTTCGAAAATTTTTGCATGTGAAGGATAGTTTGCGGTGGGGGGATTTTCTTGAAAATCTTCGTGTCGAATCCTTGGAAGATACTGAACTTAAATACCAAGTTTGGTATTAATTGGTCTTTTCGTTTTTGAGCTATGCTGCCCACAGACACACACACACAGACAGACACACACATGGACATTTTTCTAAAAATGCTTTTTTTGTATTCAGGGTGTCTCAAAACATGTATTTCCGGTGAAATCTCGGTATCGAATTTTTGGTGCATTGCAATACCTTCTCTATACACTATGTATATAGTACGTGTAGAGAAAGTAAAAAGACTAATAGATAGTTCAATAACATTTCAAATAAACTAGCAGTAAGTTCATCGTAAGCCTACAGTAATGAGTTGAATATTCAAGCTAATATTGTTAAACAAATACTTTCAATCTTAATATAGTATAGTACAGTTCTTTGTTGGATGGGCACGATATATTCAGATCCGAGGTGCACGTTACAAAAATTGTTTTGTTTGGAATATGGGTCTCTTACCCCTCGCTAGTTACAATGAAATGACCATTGCAGGACTTGTAATTGCGTAAACTCACATCTGGGTTCAACCAAGACGGAAGTGACAAAATTATGGAAAGTAAGGACAGTGAAACTGAGGTTGCGACATGATTAGTTCAGGCATTGGACACCCCCACCCAATATTACCCACCAATTACCAATGAAGCAAAATTCAGGGCTCATAATCTGTGTGTTTCTTATAGACTCCTACACTTTGGCATTCATTCTACCAAATGTGCCACACATTCTTTTGAACAAGCTTAAAAATACTGTGTGGGTGCTGTCATAACATACCACCCATAGGAAGAGGAATAGAAAATTCGGCGAGAAGGAGTGAGGTTTCCAGCACGAAAGGACAAATTCTTCATTTCAATTATGTAGTAGAATCATAAGCAATATATATTCATTGAATTAGGGGTGGAATAATTTAAGTCTTCTTGCGGATGGCAATCCTTAATCGCCTTCTTTCTCAAAATAAAACGATAAATGTTTCTCATTTAATTATTTTATTGCGGGCAATGCGCAGAAAAAAATTGTAATTCGAGATAGTTGGTGTAAAATGTTGGATGGGAGGCAATTTTTAAGTTTTTCAGTATATATGAGAAATTTGATACACTGAGGGTGAAATGATAAAATTAAAATAATTGAATCCACCAATTCATAATACACTTCGCACACTTAATTCATAAGCGTAAATACAGCCGTTATGAGATTTCACTAAAACCACCAAAGCTCAGGAGGACCTCATATTTCTGCTATAAATCTATAAACAGAGTTTTCAGAACTAATATTTGCGATGTATATGGCTTGCTGCCAGAACAATTACATTGGCAAGCAGGTCCATTTTAGAAATTCATCTCTAAAAAGAAACGCTCTCTAATTTAACACAGATTTGCATACTTCGAAGTACTTATGGAAGGAGTTGACATACTTTTCATGAGAGATAGCAGGAGTACCTACAACGAAACTTCATAGAAGCATCAATATATACTTAAGATACACTTATGCTCTTAAAATTAACGCACGAATATAGTTTGCAACTCTTTGTTATTATTAACCCAGAAGTAACAGCTTAAAATGCTATAGGATCACATTGCTCAGTTTCTACTGTATTTCATTTTCAAAGGTGTGAACTTGGAAGGGTGATTTGACGTAAGCGGAATTCATAATGCTGAAGAGGATATATAATAACAAAGATGTGATAATAATGCTGATGTAAAAAGCGAAAACTAGGTGACATGCTGGGAATTGTGTCAACGGTGAACCAAAGATGATAATGAGCTAACATGGAAAAGTGTGACGCATATCGCGTTCAAAGTAACAAATGAGCATCGTGACTTACCGGAAGGAACAAGGACCTATTTCACTCTCTGAGAATTTAAGCAATCTATTGCGTGATTTATTGCTTTCTATTAGGTTTCTGATGAATACAGAGTCAACAAGGTGAGTACTGATAACGTGCGTGCGTATGCGTTAAAAACACGGTTAGGTATTTAAAGATAAAATCAAGGGTAGGTGAATTTAGTAAATTTTACAGAGAAACACTTAGCATAAACAATCTTATTACTTGCTTCCTAAGAAGTACAAGCGAAATAAGGGGGTACCATAGGTTAAAGTGAGAAGCAAAAGCTGGTTGATATGTGCTTGAAGTTTCTTTGCTTGTATGGACAGGAGTTGACATATTCCTGTATTAGAAAAGTATACGTTTTTTAAAGCTGAAACAAATAACAAGGAATATATATATAAAAAAAAAAAAAAAACAAACAAAAAACGATCAATTCCAAGAAAAAAATTATATAAAATAAACCGTGTGTTTTATCGTACCTACACTTTTTCTGTTGTAAGCTTTTGTGTATCTCCTACGGTTTACCAGTTAAGCAAAATTCAATAAAAATCATCCAGAATAAAGAGGTCTTTTAGAGCTTATTCCCAGAAAATTCAAGATATACATTTTATTTGGCATGTAAATATCTTAAATAATAGAGATTTTAATCAAAATAGTTACAGCCATTTTTGAGAAAATCAAAATTTTCGAAATTTTTTCTATGTAAAGTGTAGTTTGGGGTGGGGGTATTTTTTTGAAAATCTTCGTGTCGCATCCTTGGAAGATACCAAACTTAAATACCAAGTTTGATACTTAACTGTCTTTTCGTTTTTGCGCTATGTCCACAGACAGACAGACACACACACACGGACCTTTTTCCAAAAATCGGATGTGTTCCATTCACATGAGTTTCTCTACATCTCTACAAAAATGTTATTAAAAGGCTTATGCTTCTATTAACTTCATGCTAATCGAGAAACAATTAGCAAAAATAGTGTTATTACTTGCTTTCTTGTAAGTAGAAGCGAAATAACAGAGTACCATAGTTAATTCCAAATTTTCTCGGGCTTCTAGCCAGGTAAAAACTTGGCTTGACACCAACGTTTCGAAGAAGCTGAAGACGAGGAAGATGCACTTCTTCGAAACGTTGGTGTCAAGCCAAGTTTTTACCTGGCTAGAAGTCCGAGAAAATTTGGAATTAACACGTCGCCAGGAAAGCTTCAGTTCTTATTTTAGAGTACCATAGGTTAAAGTGATAAATCAAAAGCTGGTTGCTATGTGAGGAAGTTCCTTTGTTTATATGGACAGGAGTTGACAGATTCCTGTATGAGAAAAGTATGTTTTTAAAGCTGAAACCAAACACAAGGAATATCTCAAAAACGATCAACTTCAAGAAAAAAAATGCATATAACATGAATTGTGTGTTTTAACGTGCTCTACCTTTTTTGTGCACACACATACACACGCACACACAGATATTTTTCCAAAAATGCTTTCTTTGGATTCAGGGGACCCAAAACATGTATTTCCGGTGAAATCTCGGTATCAAATTTTTGGGTGCAATACAATACCGTCTCTATACACTATGTGCATAGTAAGTATAGAGAAAGTAAAAAGATTTTTTTTTTGGGATTCAGGGGGACCCAAACATGTATTTCCAGTGAAATCTCGGTATCGAATTTTTGGGTGGAATACAATACCTTCTCTATACGCTATGCACATAGTACGTGTAGAGAAAGTAAAACATTTTTTAGAAAAAGTCCTGTATATCTATGTGTTTGCGAGTGTGTATGTGAGAGTGAGTGTATGTGGACAGTGTAACTCAAAAACGAAAAGTCGGTTGGTGTTGAAGTTTATTATTTTCCAAGGATAGGACACGAAGGTTTTCAAGAGAATCAACTCACCGCAATTTACCCTTTACATGGGAACATTTTCGACAATTTTGATTTTCTCAAAAATGGGTCTAAGGATTTCGATTATAATGCTGTATAGCATTAACATGACACATAAATGCATATCTTGAATTTTATGGGAATAGCTATGAATATTCTTCATTCTGGATGAATTGTGCTTGACTGGTATGCAAAGGATATAGCAAACACTTACTACACAAAAACAAATAAAGCTTGCTAAAACCAAAATTTATTTTATATATATATTTGTAGAGCTAACTATTCCAGAAATATTTCTTTTATTGGTTTGATAATTTCCATTATTTCGATTTTCTCGCATGGAAAGTCAGCTCTTTTCATCCTGGTCATGAAGATATGGGGATTTTAATTGTATTACATAGTGACCAGCTTTCAGTTTTAGCCTAATGTATTCCCTTATTTCTTTCTATTATAAGGAACTATATAATACCATTTCTGCTAATGTTTATATCAATTTACACGAAGTAGAGAGAAGAATAAGCTCTTGTAGGAATAATTTGAGTAGATAAAGAATACCCTGTGAATGGAACACATCCGATTTTGTTTCTTTTAATGGTAAAACACCAGGCGCTCTCAATTAATTTGATCCCGGCTGTAGCATCGGTGCCATACACACTGCTTGTGTAGGAGAATAATTAGTATTAATAAATATGCACATTCTGTAATTCTCGAGATCAGTCGGTTAGCCCAGAGAAGGAATCCCAGGACGCTTATAGGTGTATACGAATAGCGTTTGCTTTTATAGACAATGCAACCAGACACCATGTAAATTCATAATTTCATTCAGCAGCAGAAAATGGAGATGAATGGTTGATTATAACGCTTTTCTTACTTAATACTGTTTATGTGCATATCCACTGAAGCTAATACCATGATTGTCGCAATTATTTTCTTTTTATGAAAATCAATGGTCACGCTGAAGTATATATGTACTGTATTTCATAAAGATAGCTTTTACAATGCCTTCTGAAGTGATTGTCAAGTCTTGACATTTACTCTTCCGAGTATTACTTTCTCTAGCCCGTATGATCAATGTACAAAGTGGATAGAGAAGGTATTGTATTCCACCAACAATTATTCAATATCGAGATTTTATCGGAAATATATTTGAGACTCTCTGAATAAAAAAAAAAAAAAAAAAAACACTTTTAAAAACACTTCCGTGTGTATGTGTCTGTGGGCAACATAGCTCAAAAAGAAAAATAAATTAAATAACAAAACTTTTTATTTAAGCTCAGCATCTACCGAGGGTATGACACGCAGATTTTCAAGAAAATTCCCCACTCCCTAACTGCCCTTTTGATTTTCTCAAAAATTACTATAACGATTTTGATTAAAATATTATACATTAAAGAAATTTACACCATAAATAAAATGTGTATTTTGAATATTCTGGAAATAGCATTTGAAGACCTCTTCAGACTATCGTTTTAGCCCAGTGCATTATCTTATTTCTCTTTTACTTACAAAAAAGCAAGTAATGAGACTAATTTTGGCAATGTTTAACTTGATTAGCATGGCGTATATAGAACAATCTTTTATAACGAAAGTTTCTATGGAACAGCTAGAGAAAGTCAAGTGAGTGGAACACGTAAGATTATTTTTTATTTGTGTACAATGAGACAGCACGTCTTGGAGCAGGTCGATGGCTGCCTCTGCAGTCGAACTGTCAGCGTTCTGTGTGTTCACTCAAGAGGTCCATTCCCAATTGGGACGGGAAATTTTTTTTTAACTAGAACCAGTCTTAATTCCCCCACAGATGAATGTGGGAGTGTGAGAGAGCTTGTGTGTTTATAATAGTATAATATTGAAAAATTCAACGTTAAAAATCATACAGTTTGGAGAGATAAGCAGTTGTTTCAAAAGCAACGCCCCCGATATTATCATAGAAAGACACTATAAATGAAACGAAAAAAGGTCTATCTTCCCACCTAACAAATGGATGAAGTCTGGTACAAATTACTGAGGTCGCGAATTCAACTCTTGCTTAGGGTGAGTTACTCTAATAAGCGGCCCCCCTCCCCGGAGTTCTCCCTTATCTTGAGAAGGCGAATGCCAAGTAACTTTAAACTCAATGTACCTCGAGAGGTATTTGAGCATCATTTCACCGATTTCATTCATCGTCCGATATGACGTTAAGCTAAAGAAAGAAAAAAATACTGTAGGCAGTGTTGCCCAGTTATAAATTAAGGGCTGAAACGTGTGCTTCAAACCAATAATTTACGAAGCTTGAAGCTAGAAAAAAATCTGGAGTTAAATTTATCTAGTTTATATTTTCTGTAGATTCATGAGCGCTAAGAAGGAATGAGTAAAAAACTATCTTCTTGCTCGTCTGTAGAAGAGTTAGTGCAATTGGATAATCGTTCTGTCATTAAATTTCTTACTGAGGAAAAGGAGACAGAGAAGCCACAAGACGTTGACATGATTCACCTATAAAATGCAAGAAGTCCTGGGCTAAACTACTTAAATGGGGTCGGGAGTCAATTTAAGACGATTCCCAAACAGAGTGCCCTGTTGAGTCATCAATATAGGGAATTGATCACAATACTGGATCCTTGACTTGGAAGATCATCGTGCCAAGGTAGGCTGATGAACCGGAGATTAAATCCTGGAGGGCTTGTTTTGCGGTAGCGAGAATACCATCAAATAATTTCAGGAAAATTTGTAAGTCCAACTTCTTTTGCGGATAACGGTAAGATGAGCAAATCCTCAAAAGGAAACGTTTGGCCGCCCACAGCATTCACATGACGTACTCGTATTGGTGGTGATGATGATGATGGTGATGATGATGGTGATGATGATGATAATAATAATAATAATAATAATAATAATAATAATATGATAATGTAAACGACCCTTTTCAATTTTCTACACCAGATTATGACTTTATTAGCCATATCGTTATTGATTCTTATCAATATCAGACTATTTTAAATTCTTTTGTTGTGTTGCTTCCAATTTATTTTGTCTCCATTTAAATACAATTATTAACGTATAAAAGTTCAAACAGATTTAAACTACAATGCCATGACAGGACTTAAACTACAGAAAATGAAATGGAGTTTTATTTATGGAAGCTCCATTACTGCTGTGGTCCTCAGCATTCCATTCTGTACCGGGCGTGAAAGATCGCTTAATTTTGCTCAGAGGCCTCTCTGAGAGGCTTGAGGTTCTTTTATGTGCCGTAAATCTACGACACGGAGCCAACGGCTTTACTTCCCTTCCGAAGGAAGCCATGCTAAGGATTTTTAAGTCCGAAAAAATCCATCGTCATCCGCCGGGTTTGAACCTGCGAACTTTGGGTACATGAAGTTAGCTTGGCAACCATTACACCACGGAGGGCGATTTAAACTACGGATATTTGGCTTCCATGCGATATTCTTTCGCTGGAGTTCCATGTCGAGATATCCGTACACATTCCTATTCAAGAGCGGGATACCCAATCTTATGCGTGTACATGATTCAAGTCATGGTAGCTTGGCGAAAGAGCATTGGCAAGAAAAACTGAAGACCGAGTTCCGACCGCAGCTGATTCAAGTTTCCAGCTTAATGCTTACATAGGCTTGCCAGAAAAATATCTGATGTGCTCCATTCACATGACTTTTTCTATTTTGTAACAAACTATTCTTAAAAAGCTTACTCCTCTATCGACTTCACTCCAACCAAGATAAACATTAGCAGATATAGTCTTATTATTTAGTTCCTTGTAAGTATGAGGGAAATAGGGTAATACACTCGATTACAGCGAGTCAAATGTTTTAAAATCTGTGCTATGTGATTGAAATTCGAATCTATTTGCATGGCCAGGAGTAAACTAAAAGAAACAGGAATAACAAATTCCCGTTTGATAAAGTATTTTAAAGTTGAATTCAATAACAGGAAATATCTTGGAAATTGTTTCTTTAAACGAGATCTGAATCTTTTGTGTAGTAAGTTTTTTTTTTTTTTTTCTTGTTTCTTTTTATATCTGTTATTAGGTTTCGCAGCTATGCAAAGCCATCTAGAATGAAGAGGTCTTCAGAGGTTATTGTCAGAAAATTCAAGGAATAACTTTTATTTCTCAAGCAAATACCTTTGATGTACGGTATTTTAATCAAAATAGTTATAGTCATTTTTGAGAAAATGAAACATTTTCCTATCTTTTTTGTAAAGGGTATTTTGGGGTGGGGAAACTTTTTGAAAATCTTCGTGTCCCATCCTTGGAAAAAAATACTTAACTTAAATACCAACTTAACTGAGTTAAATACAGGGCTTTTCTTTTTGAGTCTTTTTTTTTTATTCCAACACGAAACATTTTCGAAAAATAATTTTAGGGAACCCTAAAACGTGTATTTCTAGTGAAATATTGGTATGTAATACTTGGGTGGAGTGCAATACGCCTCTACACTACGTACATAGTGTAGAGAAAGTGAAAACTCTGATAAGGTATTAATTCTTCTCTTATAACTATTGTTTTTTTTGTATCGATCAAAGTGTGTCCCTTATTGATCTTAGAAATATCACTTCCTCTGTGTCCTTTATTTATCCTTGTTAATGCCCAAGTCTTACATAAAAAAAAAAACAAAAAAAAAAAAGACAAAAAAAAAGAGCTCAAGCATATACGCCTATAGTTGCCATTCGAAAGATAGCGGACTCAAATATAATGTATGCTGACTGGAGCTTTTTAGCGATTTTCTTCAGTTGTCGATAACTATCCACAGTACAGTTCAGACAAAACAGTTTATACAAGAAGCTGAGTATGCAGTAATACCTCAAGTAGGTGGCACAGAAGGCGCTTAAGTAATAACTATAGATTCGTTGTAATAATACCACCATTGACCAAGGTATTGGGGGGGGGGGGGGGGGGAAAGACCTAATAACGTTACAGAGTTTCAATTTCGTATCTTTTATTATCTCTATCTACTAATGGCAGGTAGCGGAAGTATTGCATTTCACCAATATTTCGAAATCGAGATGGAAATAGGAGTTTCTGAACAGCAAAATTTATAAACAAAAAGTGAAATGAATGTCAACCTTCAAACTAAAGTTCAACATTTTTCACAGATACTGCATGAAAAATGTCTAGAAAACCCGTCACCCCAAACCATCCTTTACAAGGCATATTTTTAGTTATGCTTTACTTTCTCAAAAATGCCTATTAACGATTTTGATTGAACCTAATATTTAAGAAATTTGCATGACTAATGCATCGTATATATTAAATTTTCTGAGAAAAGTTTGTGCAGTCCGACCTATGCCGTAGCACTGTGGGTGAAGCATGCTTTGGTTACCGACCAGGGAATACGTCCGGGTGCGGTGGGGTGCGGATTAAGTACCGGACACAGGACCGGTGTGTCCGTTCACCACTGTGACGAAAGTGAGTAAGGATAGTCAATAGTCCTGATCTCGTAGGCCTACTATCCGGCTGGGGGATGCGTGATGCTGGCCACCTCATCTAGTGGATGATCGCCCACTTCTGCCGTCCATAAGTGGGCGTGAGGTTGACAGTTGGGTTCACAAACATAGGCCCTGCGACACAAAATGTATTTGTTTGCTTTAGCTTGTGAAGTCCTCTTCATTTGGAAAAAAGTCTGCGTTGTGATGAATCATACAAAACAGACGAAAATAAACTACACTATTGGAGCCATTTAAATGTTTTATTTATATATAAAAAGCTGAAACACCCGGCGTTGCTCGTGATTTGACGGTTCCACTTGCTCAATAGTCTTGCATTTCTTTAGAGGCTTTTAAAAAGTATATTACTTCACAACCTTCTCACATGTAAATCTATTAATGTATTATTTCTAGACTGGTACTACAACGATTTAGAAATTTCTTAAGACTATTTTGGTCAATAAGATTCAATGCAACACACGATTTATGTTTAAATACATCAAAAGTACTCAATTTGCTTTACATCTTTATTGTGTAAGTGAAGCATAACTGCAGAGCTGCCAACATGTTTCATCAAAGTCGTTCGCGTGGGCTATTTTAGGTCTAGGTTAGTATGTGTTTACACTGGCTTTCGAGCAATCCAGGCGCCTATTAGCAAGTATCCGTCACTGCATTACAAACACAATATCGCAATAGCGGCTAAATGGAGTGATTTTCTTCCTCACTACGCATATTTTCGTAAGTTATGATATTTAAGCAAGTGCCTTAACACTGCGGGTGCGGCGTGTTGATTCAAAGAGTAAAGAATAACATCTCGGCTTTTAGTGCGCATTGGATAATACAGCTTAGTTTTAAATATCTTATTTTCCCAGGGACATTTCGTGGAATAGTGCCAAAATTACTACACAATCCACTTAAGCAGTGACTTAATTAAATCACAAATTGTTATTCGAAATATCACCATTGTCGAGAAAGATACAGATAGTCTTGCCCCTTTGGTAGCAATAACTTGTAATTAAGTAATTAATCCTGTGAAATGGGACGGAATTTCGAATTTTAAGGTAGACAATGCTTTTCACTTTGTCTCAAAAGATATCCGTGCCAAGTTTGGTTCGAAATCGGTGCAATGGTGTAGGAAATTATAAAGAGCACGCGCGTAAGATTTGATCCCAGGGAACGCACATTAAATTTGTGGTTACCAAGCGGCGTTTGGGCGATTTTTTCTCATGTTCTCCGGTAGCCCCCATTATTCATTCCATCACCTGCTACATAATCGCCTTTTCTTTCATCCATTTCACCGTCATTTCATATCACCTTCTTCCTTACCCCGATACCTGTATCGGGCTAAACACGCAGGCTGGCTACTCTCCCTGATTCAGAGCATGTTTACTCAACAGGCATCTGATCCCATCCGCTAGCTTGTAGGTAAGTCCTGGAGGATGCAAGTCCTGCTATATGAGGAGGGTAAATAGCTAAAAAAGAAGAAGTATATTTGATATGATATAATGTGCATCGTAGTAGTCAAAGGAATTATTTGATACACATAGTTATATATTCTAGGAAAATTTATTGGCATGGGGTGTGGTTTCTGAAAAGCAAACATGTATAACCAATACTATTTAAGCAAAGAATGCATCATCTAAGAAAACTCCAGTAAATGCGGTTTAAGAGGCTGCTTCAATCATTAATAGGGGTGATAGGTTATAGGTAGGATTAAAATAATATTAACAAGTAGTAACACAATTGCTGATAGTTCCGACAAAGTAATGAATACTCTTCTTTTCATGATACTAATTGTTGCAGGAGTTGTATGATCACTTTGGTTAGTGATCCGTTGCCGGCTGCTGGTGGTCATCTGAGATGATTATCTGAGATGATCACGGTTCACATGAAGTTCAGTAACTGCAGAAAAAGGATTTAGGCGGGTTTATTTTTGACGTTCTGACTCTCCACTTAGCGTAATCTTTGGGTTGGCGAATCTGATTGAGCTTGTTAGCTATTTGTTAGTCCGGCAGGCAACAGAATCGTTTTCGCTGTTACATTTTTTCAGTTTAAATTTTCCTGAATGTTTCTGGAGTGATACCAGAATTCGCTGGCATCAGTGGTAAGCAGTGAGAGTAATTAGGATTTTAATCCAGTTCTCATGTTTTAAGATAGTGTAAAGGTACTGATACAAAAAAGAAATATTTTGATTCACAACGAATGAAATATTATTTGGTAAAGATATACTGTGGTTACATCTAGATGTAGTGCACTTTAATAACTGAAACTAACCTTATTATCCAATGCGGAGTGTCTAGGAGACAATTTGTCACTGGACATGGTATAATCCACTACGCACTCTCTGGAAAGACACTTTCTTAAACAGCAACATTTACGAAAAATTGAATGATGGGGAAATTTATAACAGCGGTTGTTAGGCGAGAAGCAACTGTTTCCGAGCCAGAAGCAATGATATATAGGTGCTACCAACATATAACAATTCACCAGAAAAAAAACTAGTAGAAATTACTAAAAATTAAACACGAAAATCACACATACACCCACCCACACACACACACACACACACACACAAATACCCTAACTTAGACTTACGAGAGCGCACGCGAGCGAAGCGAACATGCTTTAGTGATAGTAATGAAAATTATTAAGACCAAAGATTCTCTCTCTCTCTCTCTTTCACACACACACACACACACACTAACTAACCTAAACTTAACACAGCGCATACTCCTTCACTTGCATGCTTTAGTGAAACCAGTGGGAATTATTAACACTTAAGTATAAATAAATCAGATTTACACACACACACACACACACACACACACACACACACACACACACACTAACCTAGATCTAATACGGCGCTTCGATCTAGTTTAACAATCTTTTAGTGGCTCATGATAATTCGTATTCAGCTATTGGTAGTTTTGAATTTTGCTATATGAAAGCCTCTATGGCTGATATGAACGATTTGAACGCCATCCATCCAATAACTAGTAGTATATTTGAAAATAAATCGCATGCTTTATTGAAATTTAAAGATAAAAAATATACTTGAGAAGCTTTGAAACTATTTAAACTGCTTGTTAAGTCGCTTTGATATGACGTGAATTTATAAACCTCACTTAATTAATTTCTCTTGTTAAATATTTCATAATAATACTTCAACAATATTGTAATTGCACAATTAATTCTCTCTTACCATTAAAAGTGGTGAGATTTTTATCACGTCTGCAACCGATCTCTTCACAAAGATGCCCCTAAGCATACGGAGTAAGGAATACTTTTACATGTATATCTTAAAAGATGATTTAAATATATATGTGCATTAGCAAAACACTGTTTTCCATACCAAATTCCATTCTTGTAATATGATCTATTTGTGGAAAAAAATAATAATTGTATCTAAGTTTTTCATGGTCAAAGGTGTTCCCCTTAAATCAATCCAGGGGTTAACTTGTCTATATTTGCTGTTTTTTGTTGATCTCCTTGTATTTTGCCCGTTGCTATGGCAACAACAAATATTAGAAAATAAATATTAAGTTAAATTTAACTTGCAACACTTGTATGTAGGTATAAATAACACAACCACTTGAATTAATTGCATCACCTGCAAGAATAATTTTTGTCAATTTAAATTATTATTACGTAATCATCATTTGTATTTTATAAGAATTGCTGCCGCAGATAATAGATCTTGAGTACATCCTACGTATACCTAAATCTATATTTATACGTTTCTCCTATTCCTCCTACCTTCTCATTTCTTAAATATTAATGCTTTTGTTGCATTTGCTACAATCATGATCTGATACACAGACAATTCATATAATAGTTTGTAATTATATTCATATTGTAATTAATATTGTAGCTTGTAAATGCACAGTGATATACTTAGAGTACTCACAACCTTGAAGTAATTAAAATAATGCATTACATAACAGTTATGAAACCATATTTCGACGTTTAAATACGTCTTGTGTTTTTTAGAAAATTTGATCTGCCCTTCTCATATAAAACAATGAAATATTTAAAAATTTCTATTCAGTTTCTGGGCTGCAATATATACTTTAAGTTTATTTACTTTAAATTTATTTAATGATAAAGGTCTCGAAATAATAAGAAAGGTAATTGAGTTAAACCAAAATTAAATTGTCATAGAAAATTAGTAGCACAAGTGCTTCTCGGCTTGATAACACCACAGGTATATTTATTCTGAACTTACCTAGTTTAGCGGCAGCCATGTTGTTAGACACTGCATTGTAGATAATGTATGCTTGTCAAAAAGAAACAAATTAGTGCGGATTAGAGTGCCTCCGTGGTCGAGTGGTCAGCGAGCTGACTTCTCACCGGAGGTCCCGGCTTCGATTCCCGGCTGGGGCGGGGAATATTTCTTTAACCAAAATTATTCCCTGTCACCCACAGAGTCTGGAAATATTTATAGATTAAATGTGTGAGTGAGAAAAACAAAAAATAAATAAAAAAATAAACCAAACCTAAAGAACCTGCAGACGAGTTGTTTTTAATGCAGATGTTAAAGGGGGTTATATAAATGATGAAAAAAAAATAGTGGGATTCTATATTAAAATGGGGAGGCTACATCTTGGAGGGGAAGCATGTCATTTTCATTTTTTTAATTAAAGACTGTACCTAACGCTATCTTCAAACGCCTGCAAGAATGACTATAATACTTCTAAATTTATGACCTGAATTGAGTTAGAGGTCTTCCATTACATTGGTAACTTTAATGCTTGTTTCCCGTAAACTTTTATTTCACAAGCGTTTCCCAAATAACTCATACAGTTTTTGAGATATTGAAATTTATTTTTGTATACATATCCATTTCATAGAGAAAAACAATATACACTAGAATCAGTGCTTCAGATATTTATATAGTTTATATATTTTTTCTTAATTTTGCATGAAAATTGTAACAAAAGCAGTACACTTTAGAATTATTAACTTCATAAAGCATTTATTCTGTATACACTCAATTATCTAATACATCTTATAGCTAAACTCTAATCAGTAGAATGAAAGAACCACTAAAAAGTATTGATATTTATTTAAACTAACGGCAAAAAGTGAAATAAACACAACCGCCATTTTTAATGTCCAGTATTAGATAGTACTTAAATATATAGGTGCATTAGCAAAGCAAAAAAGTAATAATTGTATCTAAGTTTTTCATGGTCAAAAGTATTGCCGTTAAATTAATTCAGGGTTCACTTGTCTATATTTGTTGTCATATTGACAATACTTTGACTACCGAAGCGCGGCACGTATAAATTACAATTATTACGGTCATGATACACGCGATCTCTCACAAAAAGTGCACTACAACGAAATAATATCACTGCATTAATCAAATGTGCGTTATTATCAGAATGGTATGACGTTGATTGGCCGCCCGTCTGTCGTACTCTGTCATCGAGGAACGGAATATTGAGCGATTATTTAATTCTCGACAGTGTAATACAAAAGGCTATGAACGTACACATTTCAAGGAGTGAGGTCATCCTTCGTGGTGTAGGGGTAACAGGGTAGCCTCTGGTTCCCCAGATCACGGGTTCAAACCCGGCGGAGGGCGATTAATCTTTTCAAATGTAAAAGTCCTTAGCATAGCCCCTTTTAAAATGGAAGTAAAACTGTTGGTCCCGTATAGTAGATTTATGTCATGTAAAAGAACCTCAAGTCTGATAAACTTTGAGCAAAATTAATGGTTTTTCTAGCCCAATATTGAATGGTAAGCTAAGAACAGCAGTAGTAACAGTTGTCCACAAAAAAACTGAATTTATTTTCCGAGAAGTAAGTATGATTTATTTTAATTTGGAAGGGGCCTTTTGAAAGAAATACTCAAGGTATTCTAAAAAATGTTCTAATATGAACGGAATATCTATTCGTTCGTTTATAAAACGTTTGGCAAGTTTACTTAGGTATATGATGTATCAATGGTCACCTTTGGCGGTTAACCTCACATTTTAACAATTAGCGACAAAACAGTTTACACATATTCAGGAAATATGGCGTTGTGTGTAAGACATTTTTGTTTCAAAGTGAAAGGTTCTAAGTTGGGAATTTTCTATCATGAACATAAATATAATTATTATAAGTTCAGCACCGGACCTTTATGACACTGTAAAGTCAAAAGAAGCAAACATTTATCCGAGGCATTTTCTTCCAGAACGACGCACTTAGTTTCGCAAAGTAAACTGTACAGCTTTTAGTAATGCAAAACAAAATCCACGCTCTATTTTCAGTTCTGTGTTTATAATCGTTAAATGCTTTGGTTTGCTTACTGTAAACTGTTTTAATGTGCTCCAGATGCGATCCGTTTTTAAACATTTGACTGATGCGTCCGTAAACACTCAATGTTGATCGATGACTCACAAAGGCTAAACTGAAGTTCAGTCGACTCATTGGGATTTAACCTTCCAGTATCATTTGAAACACAACGCGATGGGGATATTGTAAATGCATGGGACCAGTAGCGGCTCGTGATTATACATTCCGGATCTTCACAAAAATTTGAGAGTCGAATAGACCTGGAACTTTTAAGTAGCATCTGCTCCATATTAGTTATGATTATGAAAAAGTTAATAAATCTGAATCAATCTCAATAAAAGAAAAAAAGCAATAACAAATGCAACAATATGAAAGGTTAGTTTTGTGAATGTTTGTTACGTAGGTACATTATTAAGTAGAGTTCTATGACAAGAACGAAGACATGAGTAGTAAATTAAATTGCAGTTGAGAATCTGGAAAGTCTGAAATACAGGGTTCCGCACACATGTACCATACCTACCTCTCAAGATGGTAGGATAAATATTATGGCCACTGTATTAAGAAGTAGTGTCACGCTCTATAGAATTCCTGCCATTGTTAAGAAGTACAATCCCGCAGGAAGAAGAGATGTAGGACGGCTGAGGAAAAGATGACGCTAATTCTGAGAAATCGGAACGAGGAGATTGCGAAGCCTTGAAGTGCAGAAAAAGTGCCACTGAAGTGCTAAAAAGCATTAACATAGTTGCTCTCCAGTCATCTTCACTGCAACCGCAGTGAGCTACCACCTGATGTCATTAATGTAAAATTGTACTGTTACAGCGCAGGAAAATACCCTTTGTCTGAGCACGCTTTAAACTGTGCACGCTGCTTGTAGGTATTTGGCCCATAAGGAAATTACACCATACCAGTCGTGTATACGCAAAAAAACGTACACAAACCAAGACGTGCCCCATTACATCGCGTTTAGAAGAGTAGCGTGGCAGAGTTAAAAGTCGTTTATTTTAAATTACCGCATATACGTTACGTTTAATAGGATAAACATTGAAAAATATCCAATAAATCCACAAGGTGCCAAAAGTTAGAATGTTCACGTGCTCTTGTGCTCTTATATAGTAACCGCCCCTGCATGAACGTGCGACTATTCAAACTTAAAGTGAAGCGTTTTAAATTCGTATCTTGTTTTTCACGCGTGAAATTTTACATATCTTCACAGATCGTATTGGGTAAAGATTTCAAAATCTTTAAACTGCTTTATGTAGATATATAAAAAGAGTTAACAAAATATCTAAATATTCTTACAAAACTTAATTCTTCTATTCTATGCTCTTTGTATGACCGTGAGAATAAACAAATACGCTTATCCCTTGAAAGAAATAGTAGCTTTTGAAAATTTGAATCAATAACAAAGAATATCTCGGAAACGTTAGGTTAATAACAAATTAATTTACATAAATTGTGCAATTTAAGGACATTATTTTGTATTTTCCACGGTTAGCCTGTCAGCCTGTCATTCTTAGTTTTGTATAATTTCGTTCATTTTGTTAAATGTTACCTAAATTGTAAACCGCGATACATACATATATATATATATATATATATATATATATATATATATATATATATATAACCACAACACAAAATTGAAGATCTTGTTAAAATAATCTTTGTCTTATTCACAAACTTGGAGATATTTATTTTCGTGACAATACAAATATATATCTTGAATGTCATGGGAATTAAAATTATGGGCAGGCATAATTTTGTATGACTGACAAATCATAAGATACACACAAGCTTACCTCACAGAAGGTGTAGGTTTTATATATATAATTTATTTCAAATACATACTTTTTGTAGCAGCATCAACTGTTTCCGAGTTATCCACTGATATTGGAGTACTTTGGCACTTTTAAGATGTTTGTGGGATTTACCATTAGCGAGATATTCAATATTATTGGTTTGCATTTCCAAATACCTTATATATTTTCAAGTGACGAATCGTTATTCAGTTTCCCTTTCAAGGTTATGAACGAGCGAGTATAGAGAAAAGGTGCATGTAATTTCAAAATCATCACACAACCACCCTCGCTTCTTAAAGATTTGGCTAAAGCTTCAGCCTCCTGTATCCCTCTTGTAACTACAACGAAATATATAATAAACGCAATTTTGCAAACATGTATCTCGCTTAATATGAATCAGACAGATGGAAATATTTTACTTTCTCCAGCTCATACAATGCACACAGCAGGTAGAGAAGGTATTGTATTCCATCAAAAAACTCAATAAAATTTCACCGGAAATTATGCTCTGAGGAGCCCTGAATCCAAAACGGAGGAATTTTTAGAAAGAAAAAAAAAAGTCCATGTGTATGGGTGGGTGTCTGTGGACTGCATAACTCAAAAACGAAAAATCGGTTAAACACCAAACTTGATATTTTAGTATCTTCCAAGGATGTGACACGACGATTTTCAGGAAAATCCCAAACTACCTTTTACACTTTTACATTTTTCGATTTTCTAAAAACGATTTTTATTGAAGTGGAACATTCAAGATATGTATTTACAAGGCAAATAAAATGTATATCATGAATTTTTTGGGAATAGCCACAAAGTCCTCTTCATTCTGAATGTCTTGCATAATTGGCAAACCGTAAGAGATAAATAAAAACTACACAAACAATGTGGATATCGATAAAAATTTAATTTATATCACATACTTTTGTTTTTGCAGACCTAACCGTTTCAGAGATATTTCTTGTTTTTGATCGAGATTTCACCGGAAATACATATTTTGGGTCCCGCTGAATCAAAAAAAAAAAAATACAACATTTTTGGAAAAAGGTCCGTTTGTGTTTGTGTGTGTGTCTGTAGACAGCATAGCTCAAAAACGAAAAGACGTTAAATACCAAACTTGGTATTTAATTTTGGTATCTTCCAAGGAAGTGACACGAAGTGACACGTAGATTTTCAAGAAAATCCCCCCACCTTAAACTACCCTTTACATGAAAATTTTTTCAAAAATATTTTCTCAAAAATGGGCTGTAACGACTTTGATTAAAATTTCTTATATTTAAGATATTTACATGTCAAATAAAATGTATATCTTGAATTTTCTGGGAATAGCCTCTGAAGACCTATTTATTCTGGATGATTTTTATTGAATTTTCATAACTGGTAAACCGTAAGAGATACACAAAAACTTACTACACAAAAAGTGTAGATCACAATAAAACACAGAATTTATTTCATATACTTTTTTTTTTTTTTTTTTTTTTTCGTGGAGTTGATCGTTTTTGAGATATTCCTTGTTTTTGGTTTCAGCTTTAAAAACCTACTTTTCTCATACATGAATCTGTCAACTCCTGTCCATACAAACAAAGGAACTTCAGCCACATAGCAACCAGCTTTTGACTATCACTTTAACCAATGGTACTCCCTTATTTCGCTTCTATTTACAAGGAAGCAAATAATAAGACTATTTCTGCTAATTTTTTTCTCTATTAACATGACGTAAATAGAAGCCTAAGCTTTTTAACAATAATTTGTTGCAGGGATGTAGAGAAAGCCATGGGAATGGAACACATCAGTTTTTTTATTTTTTTTTTAATTTTTTTTTTTTTTTTAACTCTTAACCATGGAAAGAGAACGAAATTTGAATGACAGTCGCAATCAATGACAGCTTTTAAACATCTATGTCACTTTAACCTAGCCTATTCCCTTATTCGCCTTCTACTTTTAAGAAACTAAGTAATATGAACTATTTCTGGTAATATTTGTCTTGGTTAGCATGATGTAATAAAAGTTTGTTTGCAGAACAGATAGAGAAAGTAATGTGGATGGAACACATCAGATTGTTTCTTTGTTTTTAATAATAGTTCGCTGAGGAATGGGTATACATGTAACATATATGACTTTTGAGATACTTTGTTCGTCATCTGTGACCGCTACAGCTATGGAAACGTTATACTTCTATGAGTATAGGAATTAGCTGTTACCTACAATGAACTATAAACAGCTCTTCGAACAAACTGCGCACACAAAAACAAAATGGGGTCAAAGCATACCTTAACCATAAAAAGTCTCCTTTTCACTCTCCATACAAATTGATTGGGAATTCCAATGAGCAAAAAATGTGTAATCGCGTTAGCACAAGGACGATGTCCGGTATAATAGAGCCTTTGGTGTATCTGTCAACATACAGTTTGCGACACCATTTGTCAATACATCTTATTTCAGGTCAAAGTGTCAATTTGTCTTGCTGTTGCTGTCTGATTGTTTTTGTTTATGTGCAGATGCTCCATCGCCCAAAAACACCTGCGAAAATATTCTGCTAGTTATTTTTTGACTTCTGATCTCGTCTTGAGTTGTATGTCTAAATATAATTCTGTATCATCCAAGAATGGTGTGGACTATTATGAAATAACTCACATGGTGTAGCTTAACGATGTAATAAAAACATTCTTATGCATTGCATTTTCATGACTTGTCTTCCCATTCTCGCGTTAATCCAGATATACATTTGCAGAAATGCTTTTATTACACTTTCCCTCCAGATACAAAGGAATAGAATACACTAGGTTTAAATGATAGTTAAATCTTCCAAGAGCTGATAACTTTGTGATAATGCAGAAATTGGTTCTCCTTCTGACACGGGCAAAAAAAAAAAAGAATTCCTTGGTTAACTACAAGAAAACAAACAAACATACAAAACGTAATAGACATATATTTGTTTTAACAGAGATTCTACCCTTTTTGTGAGGTACGTTTTGTCTGTTCCTTACAGTTTACCAATTATGCAACAGACTGTAACGGGATTTTTATGAGTTACTACCCCTCGTTGGGAGGTTATATGGAACGAGACTTTATATGGTGGTGGTTTGTAGTTTACACCGCACGTCAGACACTCATAGGTAATAGGAATTTTACGTTGTTGAGTTTTACGCCTCAACGTGGGTGCTTATGTGCGGCGTACCTAAGTGTCACTTGAAATCAACTCCACTACACTCACGTACCTGGTACTGAAGCTCTTCTTGGATGGGTTGCCACGGCGTTGCTCAGTCTTGCACGATCATTGACTCTCTCTGGCGTGGATTTGGAAAGTGGGAGGAGCTGTAGGAGTGATCTTTTAATTGTGAAGAAAACACTTGTGAACGTTTACTGTTATTTATTCTATGAGGGCCGTTCAGAAAGTAGCCTCCGGTTGATTGCAAGAAATTCACCAAGTTAAATAAAAATATTTTAATATATACATCTTACAACTACATCTTTGCACTATTTTTCTACATAGTTTCCATAACGATTGAGGCACTTATCGTATCTGTTCACAAGCTTTGAAATTCCTTCTGCATAAAAATCACCCGCTTGTGCCTGGAGCCAGCCTGTGACCGCATCTTTGAGCTCTTCGTCGTCATCAAACCGCTGGGACCCGAGCCATTTCTTCATATGCATGAAGAGGTGATGATCGCTTGGCGCCAGATCTGGGCTGTAAGGTGGATGGTGACACAGTCCCACTTGAAGGACTCAAGAAGGGCTGTTGTTCTGCGAGCAGAGTGAGGATGGGCGTTATCGTGCAAAAAAACGATACCGGAAGTCAGCATACCACGGCGTTTGTTCTGTATAGCCCGTCGTAATTGTTTTAGTGTTTCACAGTACACGTCTTGATTAATGGTCGTCCCACGTTCCATGAATTCAACCAACAACACCCCTTTTGCATCCCAAAACACCGTTGCCATCAATTTTCGGGCAGAAAAATCTTGCCGGGCTTTTATTGGTTTGGTAGGCGAATTTGAATGTGCCCACATCTTTGATTGTTCTTTTGCCTCAGGGTTCACGTACTTAATCCAGGTTTCGTCCCCGGTCACGATTCTGTTTAACAATGGTTCACCTTCGGCCTCATAACGTGACAGAAAGTCTAATGCAGAGGCCATTCTTTGAGTTTTGTGGTGGTCGGTAAGAATTTTGGGCACCCATCGTGCACAGAACTTACGGTAACCCAATCTTGCTGTCACTATCTCGTACAAGAGAGTCTTAGAAATCTGTGGAAAATCAGTAGACAACTTCGACATTGTGAAACGTCGGTTTTCACGAACTTTTGCATCAACTGTCTGAACGAGTTCGTCCGTGACCAATGATGGTCTACCACTCCTCTCTTCATCATGAACGTTTTCTCGTCCACTTTTAAATAAACGTACCCATTCACGGACCACTCCTTCACTCATAACTCTTGGTCCGTACACGGCACAAAGCTCACGATGAATAGCTGTTGCAGAATATCCTTTGGCTGTAAAAAACCTTATAACAGCACGCACTTCACATTTGGCGGGGTTTTCTATTGCAGTACACATTTCAAACGGCCACAAACACTAAACTAGCGCAGGTACGACTTTCATTCGACCACGGCTTGATGCCGACTGACCTGCTGAGTGCGTGAATGCACAGATGGCGTCGCTACTCCCCCCACTACCCGCATTGTGACCGATCGGAGGCTACTTTCTGAACGGCCCTCGTATAAGGAGATTCCAAAACAAGCACCTTGCTGTACACTGTTATTCTGCTGACTGGTACTCTTACCACTCACTCACACGTACTCTCAATTACACTGTTTCTACGTTAAGTACATGGCAGAATTCACTCTCAAGTAATCACGAGCCGACTATTAAATAGGTGAGCGACGTTACTTTAATTCACCAACAGTTTCTCCTCATAACAATCTTACTTCGCGGACAGAGTTTTACAATTGCACGTCATTACTTCGCGAACAGTTTTTTTTTTATTTACAGAACGACGACCTACCGCATCTCGTGGACAGATTCTTGGCAAAACGACGTTGCCTCTCACGGGCTAATTCTTAGCGAAACAACGTTGCCTCTCGCGGGAAGATTCTTGACAAACGACCACGATGTGTCGAACCCTACTTCCTTTATATTAAAAAGGTGTCATGGTGGCTTCTTCCTGATTAGTTAGAAAGTCCGCCAAAATGACACCATCGTGACCCAAAAAACCATTACTAATCTCCCAGAATACGTCATAATGACCACGTGATACTACGAATATAAAGCAGAAGTTCCCTCGTAATTTTTAAACTGGACTGCCCCTGTGTAAGGAAATCGTACGTGACTTGCACAATAGAAGCATCTTCTCACCCTTCTCTGCATTCTGGCGTCAGGATTCTGTGTAGCTTTCAAGTCAACAACGGACTTCTTGGTTCCTATGTATACAATTTAATAAATGTTAACTTTCTTTACTTACATACATCTAGATAATTAATAGAATGATTGCCATTATTACGACGAGGCTATTTAACGGTCGCAAGACAAAAGAGGACTTCAGGGACTATTCCCACAAAATTTAAGATACGCATAGATACATTGTCATGAAAATATCTTTAAAATATGGCATTTTCATACAAATTGTTAGACCTATTTTGAAAAAAAATATGTTCGAACATTTTACCATATAAAAGGAAGTTTTATGAGATACTTTTGCAAATATTGTATTGCATCCTTGGCTGATGCCGTGCTTAAATATACATTTTGATATTTAACCCACTTTTCGTGTTCGAGTTGTGCTGTTCACAGACACACTTTTCTCTAATAATGCCTTTTTTAATTCAAGGGTCCTCAAACATGTATTTGCGGTGAAATCTCTGCATAGAATTCTTGGGTAGAATTGTAATACATTGTCTACATACTATATACATTGTAGAGAAAGTAAAAACCGGGCTGAAGCTAGTTTACCAGTATGGTTGACATATGTGCACCAAGTAAATGCGGTGGCCAGTGACACATCAAGATACTTTCCGGAAACAGGGTTTGCAGATGTTACTTAAATACAAGAATATGGGAGAACGAATAGAAGGAGAGAAAATATTTTTGATTTTTGTCTTCTAAGTATTGAGTGAAAACATCAGCAATACAAATCAGAAATATCAATAGGTAGATCTTGATGGAGACAGTGAAGAAGTGTGTCATCAGCATAAATCATTTATGCATGAAGCTCAGAAGGTCTGAAGTGAAAATGCTGACTAAAAGTGTGAGCCAAGATGGAGCCCTTAGGAACACCAGTTTATGTGGAGGAAGAATACGTCTAGGAATCACTATGCGGCCGAATCCAGTCCACACAGGATCTAACGGGAGAGACTCGATTTGTGTGAGAAGAGTGCTTCGCATTACCTACAAACTTCAACAGCTATTTCGTGGTAAATATAACATTCTCATGCGTTATATTCACACGAGTTTCTGTAGACTAACATTTATTTTTAAATTGTTCCTTCAAACCATTCAGACAACGTTAATTTTTCTATCTGGTTCACAATAATTGTGATAACCATTTATAAAACAGTTTCATTAAACGTTTCATTTTAAAGAGGATAAATAAGAAAACTGAAGCTATATCAAATCTTTATGCACCAGATCGCTACATGTTGGCCTTGAAATCCCATACTCTTCCCAATACATCGCACGAAACAGTGAATGGTGTGAAAAACTTCCTACACAAAAAATGTACATCGGGTTAAAACAAATATTTTGTCAATGCATTTCTTGTGTAGTTAACCACTTTCGAGATATTTATTAGTATTTGTTTCAATTTTTAATACATATACTTTTCCTAAATAGAAGATCGTTATTCGTTTTTCTTTCTCATCATCAAACAAAGTGAACGGAATTTCAAAACTATCCTTTGACAGTCGTTTTAGCCTCCTCTATTCCCGTTTCCGCTGTATCTACAAGGAAATGTATAATACAAACACTTCTACAAAAGTTTATCTCAGTTAACGCAAAGTAGATAGAAGAATAAATCATTATTAGGAACAGTTTGTTGAAGAATGAATAGAGAAAGCTAAATGAATGTACCACATCTGCTTTGTTCCATCTATACGCTACTCAATAGGGTATACATCTCTTGGACTTGGTTTCTATTGTTACACTATTTCCCGATTCGATTTACACCGCTCTGATCTTGCGACAGAACTTGTAAATCTCGCCTACTCGTTTGCAAGTAATTCAAAACAAAGAGATTGCGGATCGTTACTGATGCTCCCTAGTTTGGGAACAGTTACACCAACAATTACTATTACCTTCTCCACATACATCAATTCACTCGTCAAAATATAATACGCCGTTTTTTCTTCCGCCTACAGGAGATTTCTAGATATGTGGAGTACCATAGGCCGAAACAGCTGGAATACTTCAAGAAATGCTTACCTCTGTAAGTTCTACCTCAAGCTCCAAATATCCGTCACTTAGTTTCTGCACGGAGATATCTCTTGTACCTTTCTACGGCGCCATTTCTTGTACAACATCTTGCGCTACTGACTTGTAAGCCATCTAGGATCACATCAGTGACAATAAGTTTTAGGAAATTAGCTGACACAGAAGCTGTAAATTCTGTAGTTTATGCTACTGTAGATATTCTTTAAGCCCTGTATAGACGGAGATATCTATTGTACCATTCTACGGCTACATTTCTTGTACAGCATCTTGCGCCACTGACTTGTATGCCATGTTGGACCACTTCAGTGAGAATAACTTTTAGGAAAATGCTGATACAGAAGCTGAAAATTCTGTAGTTGCTGCTACTGTAGCTATTCTTTCTGCAATATATAGCTTATTTATAATTTCCTCATATTTCTACACATTCAATGGTCCAAAGTTTCCCTAGATATGCCATTAAAGATTACAGAAACGAAGCATGCATGTGCAGCAAGTTAAGGAGTAGTCCACCAAAATTTATATTTATTTATTCTTACATTTTTCAAAAATTGCATTTTGAAGGTTTTCACAAGTTCAATGTTTTGTATCGGCCATTGCCTTGTTGATCGCATTACACTCTTTGCTAAGACCTTCTCTTTCACTTTTATCCATCTACATTTCCACAGGATATGTTATATGATTGTTCACTCTCCCTACACACTCATGTTCGAACTTCCACAATTTTAAATAGGTTAAAATAGATTCCAAATGTTACCTGTTCTGTGAGCAAGTAAGGTCTTTAATAATGTTTGTTCATATTAAGACGTGAAACATTATGTAGTTATAAATGGCACCTATGGTGTAATAAGTAAACTTAGCAATCTGCATACTATTATAAAATCCAAACTGCAGTGGGACAATGCTCGTCGGAATGGCAACCAGATGAAAGAAACTATCTTCGTTCACTGGCATGCAATTTGGAAGTTATGTAATAGCATGCTAGTAGATGGCATGGGACATACAAATGGAACTATTTTTTATATGGTTCCATCTCTTGTACAAGAAGTTTCTTCGTCTGCATAGGACTTTACAGAGTTCTATTCCAAAGTCGTATTGTACTTGAGCCCTATTATCCTATTTGTTATTATCATAAATATATAAGTTTATTCGCCAGAACAAAGTACATTGTGTAGCAACGTCAAATACAAGATAAAAAACAGTTGGCAGTATCATAAAATTCATCCAGTCAATAAAATTGATTTAAAATCAAAGAACGCTTCACTGAACTCTTAAAAGATTCAATGGAGAGAGCTTTAGTGCTGTTGCTAAGTTTGTTAAATATATTTTATGATATTGTCTCAAAAGGAATTTTGTATCTTACCATATTTACACCTGTTTATATAAATATTGGAACTACTTCTGGTGTGACGAAGATGAATTGCGGAACATTGATTGTATTTATGAACTGGATTCATTATTTTTTCACACAAGCCGTGTGTAGGACAGGAATTGGATAGGTAGAGTCAGACTGAAAAATTCAACGCCATGGCTGGGATTTGAACCACGGATCTCCCGATCTCTAGCCGGTTGCTTGCCACTGAGCTACCATGGCAACATGCCGATATAGCATTGAATTTCTCAATTGACTCGCATGTTTACCGGTAAACCCAAGGTGTTCTCAAATTATTTTGAGATGACAACCCCAATGGCGACTTACAATGTTGCAAGTACTTAAGTCTCAGGATTTATAGTATAGCCAACTTTTATGGCCAATTGGTATTGTATTAATTGTTTTTTCACACAAGCCGTGTGCAGTACACAATCAATTGAGAACACCTTGCGGTAAACATGCGAGTCAGTTGAGACTTTAGCTATCCAATTCCTGTATTTATGACTATTTTTCTTAGCAAATAAGAGGTAGTGGAACACAAACAAGTCAAAGCTAAAACACCCAACTTAACAAATAAAGGTTTACAATGAGTTCTAGGGGCTACACCACATAAAAGTCGAATTGCCTTTTACTGCAATAAAAATATATGTTTAACTAAAGCATGGTTGCCCCAAAATAAAATACCACAACTCAAATGGCTATGGATTTATCCATAATAAATTGATAATAAAACATTGGAAACACAGATGATTTTTTAAAACACATAACGTAAATATACCTCTGCTTACTTGTTGGCGATATAATTAATATGTGAACGCCAACCTAGACTAGGTTCGAAATTAATACTGTTGAGACATAGTGTTTGTTACATTCGACGAACTACACTGAAGAAGCTAGCTTCAGTATACGAGGGTTATTTACTCTACAATATGAGTACAATATGAAGCGAATAGAAGAAAACATGAAAGTTATGAAGAGCCCCTATGAAACTGTTGTGGTAGACAAAGTTTTCTGAACGGTGTAATAATAATTTGAAATACTTTTTATTAACAATCCTTTTGAGGAAGCGGACAGAATATAATACAGAACACTAAATGTTTTTCAAATGGAAGAGTTCTACGCTGCAGCGAATGAGATGCGTTATCGTGCTCTGCGTTGCCACCCTCATTCCACTCTTTGCACATTTCTCTCACTCGCACACTGAGCTTGTAGATCTGCCTGGCGACATATTGTATATTCATGTTTATGAGAGCTAGAAATCTGTCGCTTTTACGGTTCTGCTACAAACATTACTCCCTATCTTCTTTGTGAATTATTTTTTGCAAACCTTGAATATTTTGTCTTAGCGCAAGTAGTATTTATGAGAGACGGAATCACTTAACGCGTTACTCCCCAGTTAAGTGTGAATGCAATATGTCAACACAGCAGCACTCCGATTGGCTACCGGCCTGGTGGCGCTCAAGGACAAACCTCATCCCATTTGAAAGTCACAGTAGTCACCATTTTCTTGTTCAATTAGCATAGTGATGAAGAAGATAAGTCTAAGCAAATAATAATAATAATAATAATAATAATAATAATAATAATTCTATAACAATGTAACTTTGTATTCACAGACCAGACTTGGGCGGGCACAGTTCACCTTGCATCGATTACATGTTTTGTAGCGTGTAACCCGCCAAAATATTTTATAGAAAGGTTGTAGAAGATATTGAAACAGCGTCTGTGGCGCATATCTGCAAAAATAACTTTTTCCATGCATGTAGCAGCTTCACTCCGGATTGTTGTTTATCTGATAGGAGTGTGAAGCAAAACAAAGGTGTGTAACTGTTCCAATCAAAGTGCATTGACTAGTCTTTTTTCTTCTTTCCTTTTTAATTTAGCTTTAATTATACTAATCCTACCTGTGCACATAACTTGGGAGAACCTTTTTACCAGTTATATTCATATTTATTACAATTTACAGTAATATTCTTGCACCAATATATTATTGCGAGCCAATATATATTCAACATTAATTCGTGTTATTTAGTCAGCTATGAGCTTATGATTTGTTGTCTTTCTCTTTTCACTGCCAAGATTCACTTATTCTTTACTTTTCTTAAATATTGTCTATATTCCCACTATTGTTACAAAACACGAATTAAATCTTTCTTCTATCTAGTTAACATAACTTCTGATACATAATTTTTTTATACATCTCAGTTACTTTACACATAAAATGTGTGTTGTATGTTTTCATTTTTGGCAGATGTAAAGCCTATTTTTTTTTTCTCTTTATGTTTAACACTGCCTATAAACCATTTTAAAACCTCTTTACATTTGTTCTTAATTATGGAATGATTTTTCGCCCTTCTTTACTTTCCACTAATATATAAAAGAACCACAGATCTCATTTCAACTAGCCCACTGTATAATTTTTATATTTTTACGCTCTCCAGTCTTGTTTTTGTTACGTTTCAGAAATCATTTGTATTATTCCTCTTGTCTCTCCATATCTCTCCTGATTCACAGCTATCCAAAGCGCTTCTGTAGGTTGTTTATTCATCGATTATTCCTTATGCTCTTCTCTTGGTAATTACCTACTGTCGTAACAAATGACCTAAATGCCTAAATATAAATTCCTGAACTAATATCTCAATTTTATTTATACAGTGATTTATTTCTTTGTAAATCTTCCTTTGGTCAACCTTGTACTTGTCAAACATCCATAACCCAACTGCCCAGTATTTGGAGTGTGCAGATATCCCTTGGTGCGTTAGAAAAGTTGCAGAACTCAACGGGGTTAGTTCAAACTGAAACCCGGCAGTGGAAAACTGGGCGAGAACGACTTCTGCGTTGCCTTCGCAATAAGCGCGATCGGCTCACAGTCAGCGCTGAAGACGCAAGACGCTAAAGCCACACGCGGCAGTACTCCATTGAGTTCCTCCAGCAAGGGATATCTACATACGTCAAATACGACACAGATGGGCCACATGGTATGCTTTCCCCATCTTCCATCAGATCCCAAAACTTTCACTTCATAAAGCATTTTTTGCTTCCACAATCATACTGTTTGTTTTTTCTAACCATTGATATTTATGTCAGGTACTCTACAGTTACAGCTTCTAATAACTTTTTGCGAGTACAAATTTCCTTTGCTTCTCCCATTTACCATCTCCATCAATTACCATCCCTAAATTAATAGTATTTGATTTCTCTATACTCCTTAAACCCTTTCTTCAATTTTTAGTAATATACCCTATTTCTTAAACCTAAAACCTGAGTCCTTTCTTGCTAAACTTTTCAATGTCATTAATTACCTAATTTTGCACTACGCGTTCCTCAGAATATTACAGCGAATTATCTTCTACACTACATATATATAAAAGCCCATGATACTATTCAAACGTTTGAAGTATGTATATAAAAACAAATTTAAAGGAGCTGTTTATACACCAAACAATGGCACGTCATTCATATATATTGACGGAAAAATCTTGTCACTACATAGACGAGAACTAGAGTGAAACGCGCGAAAAGCCTTGGTTGTAAAGAGAAAGTGTTGAGGAAGGAATTTATTTCATTGATGCCTTCAAGAAGCAGAGATTTAACTACGCTCCATGATGAATCAAAACAAGCGCTATGAAGAGTGAATGCTACATCCTCAACGTAATGCTGAGTGAGGCTTCAAGGGTTGATAAAACACTTTGCTTCATGTCGTGCCAATCTGGCGAATTGCAGGAGGCTGTTACTTCAGATGATGGACAAGTTGATTGAGGATGAACGTGGGCACGTGTAACTAAGGGGAGTTGCGTAACACGCTCCTCGGTCAAATCCTCGCCACATCCGGGATTGAGTAATTGTGCACTTGGACATTCGCCATCAGACAAATTTAGACACCATCATAAACTGAAACCGCTTAAAAATGGAAACAAACTGCTTGAAAACACCATGCCGTTATTTTGCGCACTACTGTGTTTTCTACGAGGATTCTTAGAGACCAAGTTTAAAGATTTTCTACTCAGCTTTCACAGAAGCAACCTTTCATAGCAGGTGGTGTCTGTGGAAGTTTTTCTGCAGTTTCACTCGCTTTAAGGAGCTTTAATTGCTATTGACATCATTGGAAATGATGTAGGAATCTCATTTGCGTTGCCATTTTTAAGCAAATGAATAAACAAATGCCAATATATAACTGATAATTAGGTTCCTTTGCCGAAAGTGTTTTCATGTAGTCATGTGAAACCGTAAAGAAGCCAACTTCTTTGATGCTCTTGGTCAGCCTTTTGCCCCGAAATATTGACGGCAAGTTTCTTTGAAAGCGTTACGAAGTAGCTGTAATTTTTTGTAGTTCTTTGCTTAGAAACTCGAAGAATGATTTCAGTGAAAACCGCCTAAAAGCGTCTCAGATAAGTGTTATTTAGCAGCAGAATACCAGCCAATAAAGAGGTGAAACTAGTAACGGTGATAGGAATCTTACGAAAGCAATGTGACGAAGCCAAAGTTCTTGAGTAATATTATTTGATCGTGTGGATTTCAGAAAGATAGTGAGAACTACCTCTGGTTTACTAATATATTTCATGGTGAAGCCAAAGTTCTTGAGTAATGGAAACTGTGTGGATTTCAGGAAGATAAGTGAGAACTACCTCTGGTTACCTAATATTAATAAAGGTAGGATATACTCCAGCATTTCCTTTTCAGTGTTTTCAATATGGATGATTTACATTCTCTAAGCATCAGAAATAGTTGTTACACCTTCATAAAGGTAATCTGAGGAAATTCAGAGTACTGTTTATTTTGAAATAAAGGTCAAACCAGCGTATATGTCCAGTCGCGAGAACTTCTCTCGTAGTTACGAGTATTGTAGGATTTACACCACGTTTAGGATTCTGACATATCAACATTAGAAAGCTTGACCTGAACAAAAAGCACAGAATAGTTATGTATTGTGATACAAATACGGCTAGCGCATCTTTGCAGATCGAGGAAGTCTGAAAATATAAGACAAAGTGTCAGCTATTTTTACTTCCGAGTTTCCGCAAAACAATTAATGCAAATGCATATTAACCAAAAGAAATGCTTATCAAAATAAAATATATAACTGTAAACCATTCAAAAGCAGATCAAGGCCAATCGCGCTAGCCCTTGTGAACTGGTGATCGATTAGTCACACGTCTAGTAGTGTTGACCAAGCCAGTCCAACTGAAGGCAATGTGGGTGCTTGCGCCGGAAAAGTTCCATTTAAACGCTACATGAATTATGTCTAAATAAAGGTTGGGAAATAAAGACGGTAACATTTAAATGATAACATTCAATTATGAAATGCGCAGATCTACAACTGTAAACATAGATATTAATAAATAGATGATTTTATAATAATAGATGCAGGATTAACATCTGCGATAAATACTCAAAATGCAGGGATTGCCTGATAGCATGAGCGGGAAATAGATAAAAAGTACTATCGTCCAAAAACAATATTAACATATGGCGGGATGGCCCAGTCAGTTTCTTCTGTGGCCCACATTCGGGAGGTCGCGAGTTCGGTCCCCATGACGGGCCCACCTGATCCAGGGTTTCTCTCGGGGGTTTGCCTCTCAAACATAACAATTTATACCATTCAAATAGCGATCCTCTTACAACTTGTCACGTAATCATTCAGCCATCTCGCATCACATTTTTCGCCATTATATGTTGACTCGCCAACTGGCTTTCTATAAAATCACGGGAATATATAAAACGCAGCAAAATAATTGTGATTTAGATGGTGATCTTCTGTGAGCCCCCTCTAGATAACTAGCTCTTGTTAATTTTGATATATATAAATAACCTCTTTTATTGTACAAATTTTCGTTGGTCGCCTCTCAGGCCGCCATATTAGCTCAGCAGCTCTACTGTCTTGCGATTGGCTATTGTTTATGTTTCCGTTTGTCGTTGTCAATGATAATAACATATCGCGTTCACTTGCAAGTTTAATGACTGCAAGTCAAAGCTCTCTGTTCTTCAGTTGTTCCCTCAGCAGTTATGCCATATGAGGAATGGCAGGTTGCCGCCACCGCCACTTTTCTAGCTACCTTCTGTTATATTATTATGGTAAAGCTTTGCACAGTAACATAGAACCCAGGCGAACGTCAAATTTCTCACTATTAACATGAGGCAAAGTGCGTGAGTTAACCAAGCAACAACATTCGTTACTCTAAGTAGTGAGAAGTCTCCATAAAAGAAAACGCCCGCATGAACCTACCAAACGAGACGGTGGTTGCAGTTTTATTAGGGGGGAAACCCTGCAAAACTATTCCAAATGGTATTTGCACCTGATGATTTTGAGGCAGTTGTATGAAGCGCGTAGAAAAACCAGTATTAGATGTTGCATTATAGCGAATTCCTTCTCGCAATTATCTCGCAAAAACCAGGTATTTTGTTGTTTACCATGCAGTCAATTTCTGCGAACTTTACCACGGAGGTTTCTGGACTTTTGAAGCTAAAAGCAACAATGAAATCATAATTTCCAATAACAGAGAACATTTGATGTGAAATCTGCAAGCTATTCCTAAAACCAATTGTAGTACACCTTCCAAAAGTGGAAATTAGAGCCATTAAATGGAACGCTTTAGTGGATGTTTTAATATAAGTACTTTTCAAAAGCTGCATAAAAATTTTATGGAAAAAGTTAATCCACTTTACAGATATGCTATTTGACTAAGTAATGGTATCCTTACCCCACCATATTTAATTTTTAGCTGCAAAAGGAGGCCTTAGGAAAAATATATACAGCGAAGAATGTTCTAATCTAGCAAAATTCAAAAGCCTCGAGGTGCTTATTTGCAACGATCATACCATAAGTTAATTATGACTGCAAGTTATTTAAGTAGCTTAAAACTAAGAAATCCCCGAAAATTTGCAAAACAAAAATCATACATTTACATTTTTCACCATATAGTATTTCGAATTAATAATTAAAATTCACCCTGAGAATAAGCACCACATAGCTATTTAAATGTTCCTTTGAATTTTAACGATCTTTCCCATTTCTTTTATCAGCTTTGACTAGCACACTTAATCATTCTATTTAAAAGAGAGCTTTCTAAAATTAAAAGCATATCACATGACCTATTTTCTATGAGCTATCTGCTACAAGAAAAATTATTTCTTTGGCCTGTTTTTCTTTTATTCTTTTCTTTAATTTCACTCAGCTGACTTGATTTTATTTTATAAAGGAGTCGGTTATCCACCTTTATCATTGAAATCTGTAGGTTTATTTTAGTGTCTCCTTTCTTTATAGTTGTTAAATTGCCCAATATCTCTAATGAGAGACAGCAGCATCACTCAGCTGAAGAAAGTACTTAATATTAATTCAAGACCAAAATGGATCATCGCATGGATGCAGTATATCACCCCCTTTAATTTTTTTTTTTATACCCTCTGCCTTTAACTAGTATCATCATATGATTTAGTTTTAACGCCCTTATGTTAAGAGTTTTAAGTTACTTTGAAACAAAACCCATTCACTCCCGCATTTATACTTTTAAACGTGTTTTTCTTAGCACTTATTTTCTCTCTTAGTTTCAAAAATATTGTGAAGCATGCTACAAATATGCAATATTTTGTATACATAGAAGCAATTTTACTTAAAACACAAGGCAAATGACCTGTAATCTTAGAGCGCAATTACTTTAGTTAGGGATTTTGAGTTTTCTATAGTTTGCAAAATCCACCTTAAATGTTTCAAAGGCTATACATAAATATATACAGGATGTCTGGGAAAAAAGTTCCGATATTTACAAAAGAGATAATGTATTATAAATGAAGAAAAGTTCCTTATAAACAACTGTCTTAAGTTAATGTTTGCTGAGTTATGGTTATTACTCTACCTTAAAATTACCATGGCTTTGATATATTCTCCAATAATTATATGCTCGATGTGGCTACCATCCATTGCAGTGGTGCAGTTCACTCTCATAGACTCATGCATTCTTTAGAACGTTTGATTATTACCGGAATGCATATTATGTATTTAACACACGTTCTCGTGTTGTATGCACATCATTTATGGGGACTGTATACGATATGGACTTCAAATGTCCCCAAACAAAAAAGTCGAAAGGGCTAAAGTTAGGAGAATGAGAAGGCCAAAGTATTGGCCTCACCGACCAATCCAACGCAAATAAAAGACTCACCTTACGATGAAAATGGGTCGAAGTGCTGCATACTAATACACCTCTACCTGTGTTCTATTTTGTTCGTGCCATACCGCTCGGAGTGTAAGATATGCTCCTCGTACAAAATAGGACTACAACTCAGAAGATATTAGGTTTACGAACAATGCTTATTGGCATTCTTCTTTTGTTCAATACTACCTCCTCTGTATATTCTGGAACCTTTCCCCCCCCCCCAGATACCTGTTATATTTAAATTTAAAATGAACATTTTCCAGCAGACTTCAGCAAACCACACAAGAAAATAATATCAAAGCGTTGTCAACACCTTTGTCAGCGGTATTGCTTTCGAACCTTTTCGCCTTGCTTGTAATGTATCCTTGCATAGTCCTTGGCAAGGCAGTGGTTGATTGACGTGTAGGAGTTCTCTTGTTTACTTTGTGAAACCACGTCTCACGGATTACAGAAGGCTGTGGAACAGATGTTTTCATAACTGTGCCGCAAAAATAAACAGAAACTGGAATCCAGAAGCACGCTGCTCGCAGCCTTCGCAGCACCAGCACAGTGTATAGAGAGACACACTGGTTTTATAGAGGAATGCAGATTTCTCTGGATTCGTGTTTAATGGTGTGAAATTAATGCTTGATATAAAAGAATACTCACAAAAACGTGAACCTATGACGACTCTACTTCTATTGGCAAGCAATGGAGAAAGTAGTCAAGTAAATAAATTAATAAAAACAATTGTTACAATTTTATACACAAAGGATAGTTTGGCATGAGTGGAGTTTATTAAAAATCTTCGTGTGGCAACATAGTAAGAAGCCGAACATAAACTTTGTTATTTATCCAAAATGTCATTTTGAGTTGTGCATTCACTCTCTCTCGCTAAAGGATTTCTAACCGTTATCTCGCAATGACATGACCGCCGAAGAAGAAGCTTGTTTGAGGTTGTATACAAAACTTTTATTAATTCCAAATGTTCTGTGCTCCTCCCCTTAAGATGGCTATGTGTCCCCCAGGTTGGGAGCCCTTGGTCTGTGTCATTGTTTTAGGGGTGAGAAACCACGTCCCTGCCCTAGTTCCTCAGGTAAAACTGGAGCTCGAGGTAAAATAAGGCCGCCTCATCTTCCCTGCAGGGAAAATATATAATAAAACCGTTTCTACTAAGTTTATCTCGATTTACATGAAATCGTTAGAAGAAGCACTTGGAATAGTACTTTGTTCCAAAATAAGTAGAAAAATTCATGAGAATGTAATATCAGAAAATTTTGAGTTACCAATTCCGAGATATTTCTTTTCTTTTTGTGTTCTCTGTAGTCTAGGGGTAATATGCTAGCCTCTGGTTGCTAGATCGCGGTTGAACCCTGGTGGTGGGCAATGGATTTTTTCGGGGGTAAAATGTTTAGCATGGCTTCTTTCGGAAGGGAAGTAAAGCCTTTGTTCCGTGTCGTAAATTTATGCCATGTAAAAGAACCTCAAACCAGACAAAGAATCCTCTGAGCAAAATTAAGCGATCTTTCACGCGCAAATGTTAATGATCTACACCGAAATATTTTAGAGAACAAGGAGGTGTCTTAAACAAGTAATTTGAGATAGTTGACCTCTGGTATGTCTGTTCAAATTTCGAAGTTACGGATATGAGTTTCTAAGGTACCATTCCACCACAGGCTTATGTTGATAACATTCGAGAGCACAACAAACACGAAGGGCCGCTGGAGAAGATACCTTTCTGGTGTAATGGTTAAGACATTAACTTCGCACAATAGAATTCCTTTTCGAGTTCCAATCTCTCCGTCAAGTAACACTCCTTCCTTTGAAGTTAAAAGAAAAAAGAAAATTAAATCTATGGCAGGAAACGAAATTATGACCTTCGGATCATCAATTTTTGGCGTTACACTTTAAGCCAAAGGAGCAATTAAATAAATGGCTCTGGAGTACGCTACTTAACACAAGAAAGAAGTTAATCCATGGACAGTGTCCCACTGTCAAGTGATGTGTTCGAGATTAACTTTATGCTAGTAAACCTTAAGAGCGCGAATAAGGAGTTGCTGAAAATCGATATTTCTAAACTCGCGTATCAGTTTTCATCGGATTTTGATTTAACATCGACGTATCTCCATTTGAAACCAATTTGTTTAGCACTTTATAATTGCGTTATGTTTAGCCATGGACCATGCATTTCCTATCGGAATTTGCTTATATCAGACAAGTATATTATTTATATATATATATATATATATATATACATACAAGTATATATGTATGTAATCTCTAAAATTATTTCGGCGTAGTTCTTAAGACCTCTCCAACGGAACACTGAGAAGCATAGCAGGTAAAAGCGATTACAAATAACACACAATTTATTTATTTGGTTTGAATGTTCATATAGCTATGTATACTTCTCTCAACTGGCAAGTCGCAATTCGTTTCTTTTCAAACGCTTATCAAAATCATTATATGTCAAAACTTTCTTCAAAGTCTACTGTATCCTAAGAGAATAAAAAGGAATTTAAGTAGATTATCAAACATTAAATATAATAATGAGTTTTTGTAAGGGTAATTTAGATAGAGAGAGAGAGGGAGAAGAGAAAGTTTGTGAATATAACACTTAGAATTTTTTTTAAGTATGATGTTGCAATTCCTCATGCAAAGAGTGGGATTTCAAAACCCTTACTCAGTCATCCGTTTTTACTTCACATATGTACAGTGCGTATAGTGGATAGAGAAGGTATTGTCTTCCACCCTAAAAATCGATATCGAGATTTCACCGGGTCCTCGGAATAAAAAGAATATAAATAAATAAAAAAAAAAAAAAAAACGCGCGCCAGAGTGTGTGTCTGTGGTCAACTCAAAAACGAAAAATACCGAACAGAATGCGACGCGAATATTTTCAGGAAAATCCTACCACCCCTAACTACATTTTACATGGAACATTTTTCGAAAATGTCGAGTGTCTCATGACTCAAACGAATTTGATTAAAATGAAATAGGTATGTTTAAGATGATTTTAAGATAAACGAAATGTATGTCCCGAATTTTCTGAGCCTCTGAAGAGCTCTTTTTCTAGATGACTTTTGTATAATTTGTAAACCGTAAGAGATAGACAAAAAGCTACAACACAAAAAATGCAGATCTTGTTAAAACAAACAACTTATGTCATACATTTTTGTAGAGCTATCCGTGTCCGAAATATTCCGTGCTATTGGTTTCAATTTTAAGCTACTTGAACTTTTCTCAAACGGGCAGTCATTCTCTTCTCGTCTCTCGTTTGTTTTAATCCTGGCAAGCAAAGAGAACCAAATTTCAATTGTTTTATATAGCGACCCGCTTTTAAAAGATTTGAGTATCACTGCATTCCCTTATTTACCTTCTGCTTATAAAGAAGCAAGTAATCAGACAATTTTTGCTAATGTTTATATGGATTAGCATGACGTATACAAGAATAATCTTTTTTAGAAAAGTTTGTTTACGGAACAGCTAAAGAAAGTCATATGAATGGAACCCTAAGATTTTTTAAAGTGCTGACTATCGTTACAACGATCTTTATCTGACTTATAGGTACCTAAAACGAAATGTGTACAATACCGATTGGCAAGAAGTAGATAGAAGAACGCCCGTTTGTAAGAATGGTTTGCAGGAAAAATGGAGCATAGGAAAGTCATGCGAATGTAACAGATTCTGTTTATTTTTCCTTTGATTGAATGAAGGATGAGAGTCCCAAAATCAGAAACACGCAACACAAAACGCTATTCCGATATATTATTTTTTTTTAATCCTAGTGCATTTAATGGTTATATAACTATATACACATTTTATTTCGCTCATGCTGTAAGTCATCTATTAACAATGAGGTCATCACGTTTAAGCGTTCCTTTTAATGAGTCCATACACCAGTAGAAGAATGAATGCATAAAAAAGTGAAATGGAAAAACAATTATTGTGAATTGTTGCTTGGCTTTGTATGGCAGTAACCTTCTTGAAGTAACGTGACAAGTGTTCGCAATACGTAATACACCTGTTGCCTGTCACACGTCAAGCCGAAGGTCAGGCTTCCCAACACAATCCATCTTCTACAGAACGCAGAATATACTTACATTCATCTCGATTCAGCAGACTGCCTGGCTGCTGCTGGAATCAAGCGTTAAACAATTTACTCCCACTTTTTAGCTTCTTTTTGTCATTTTTACTTTCTCTAGCACTATGTACAATGTACATCGTAGATACACAAGGTTTTGTATTCCACCCAAAAATTCGATACAGAATTTTAGCCGCAAATACATGTTTTGAGGAGGGAAAACATTTTTTAGAAAATATTCGCGCGCGCGCGCGCGTGTGTGTATACGTGCCTAAGAGTAGCATAGCTAAAAAACGAAGTCAATTAAATACCAAACTTGGTTTAAGTTGGTTTAAGATGTGGCACGAAGATTTTCAAGAAAATCCCCCCTAACCCAAACTACCCTTTACATGGGTAATTTTTCGAAAATGTTGATTTTCTCAAAAAAGACTAATGATTTTGATTAAAATACCATATGCTTTTAGATATATTGGTAAACGAAATGCTTATCTTGAATTTTCTGGGAATAGCCTCTGAGGACCTCTTCATTCTGGATGACTTTTGTATAACTCGTAAACCGTGAGCGATAGACAAAAAGTAATTACACAAAGAAGTAGATCTCATTAAAACACATACTTTATGTCATCTCATACACTTTTTTTCTTCTTCTTTTTGGCAGAGTTGACCATTTCCGATATATTCCTTGTTATTTGTTTCAATTTTAAACTACTTAAACTCTTCTCAAGCGGAATGTCAAATTTCGTTTCACCTCTTTTGTTTTACTCCCGAGAAGGCAAAACAGAAACGAATTTCAATTGTTTCATATAGCGGGAGCTTTAAAAAGGTTTGACTATAGTTTTAGCGCTGTGTATTCCCATATTTCCCTTCTACTTACAAGGAAACAAGTAATAAGATCCTTGTTTGTCTCAATTAGTATGGAACAGCTAGGGTAAGCCATGCGAATGGAACACATCAGATTTTTAAGACACATAATATTCGACTTTTGAGAATATTAGAGTATGCAAATTTCTAAAGGCTTCGCAATGGCTTGTGCCAAATGCATGTCCTTTTTTATTTCTCTACAGTGTTTTCTCTTTCTCTACATAACACGAAAGGAAAGTATTGCATTCCAACCAAAAATACTATACGAGATTTCATCGAAAATAAACGTTTTGAGGTTCTCCGACTCCAAAAAAGAGTTTGTAGAAAAAGGTATTTGTGTATGTTGGGAGGGGGGGGAGGGGAGGAAGAACAGCTTAGCTCAACAACAGTCGTAAGAAACACATTTAAGGCAATACATCTGTGAAATTCGGAAAATCCCAGTATGTAAAATGCCTCATTGAAATTTATACCTACTAACTATTACACACAATAAGTGATATTTCAAAATTCTTGATCTAATTAAAAAAGTTACAGTCTAAATTCATTATTCTAATAAAATGGCCTCATATGATGCATTTTTAAAAATATTTACATAAAAAGTCGAAGTAAAAAGTAAATTTGTAGTAAATGAGTTTACAAATACATCCCCCCAGCCGGGAATCGAACGTGGGACAGCAGGCAAATACTAGTCAACTGAGCTACTGGGCCAGAAAGGGGAATTACTCAATACTCTGTCACCTAAATATTGCTATTCAGTTGTTTTTCACAATTGTGTGGACGGGGTACGACATTTTAAGGCCAGCATCCATTTCTTAAATGTCTGACTATCGCTTTTCCCTAAAAATCAAGTGTGTAATGTAGTTATTTCTGCAAAACTTTACATTGATTAAAGTGCTAGAAAAGCAAACTTTCGTAATCATAATCTGTATATCCACTAATACGCCAAGGGTAAAAACAAATTAATGTAACACATTAGATACTTGTGTATATACATATTATTTAAGATTATAGAGAAATTATATGCTTTATAAGTCTCACTTTCACACACAATATAATTATGTCTAATACGCCTATAAATGCACGTTTCAGGGACAAATGTATGGTTTGTTCTTGAATGTAGCACCAAATTATAACTTTCTCCTATGGCTAATCAGTAATACGAGGGCCATCCAGAAAGTAACCAATAATTTGGCATAACTAAATAATAACCGAAGATATCAGTGCAAAACTTTATTTACAAAGTAGCAGTATATTACTCTATTTTTCAGCGAAATCACCATTGCTATCAAGTTATTATTGCCATGTGGTACTGGTTTTGCAATGGAGGTGTTCATTCTTCCACCGCTAAAGCCCTAGCCAAGATGTCACGGCCAATTTGAGATCTTCATCGGAGAAATCTTTCCCACTCATAAAGTCATGTATGATCCAAAATGAAATAGTAGTTTTTCTAAATTCTTTTATCAATATTCGCTTTCAACTCCTCCACAACAATTGTCGTGCACACTAGTTCTTGTTTGACTAGTGTAAATTATGCGCCATTTCCTCACTGAAGACTCGTTCATTGCATTATCATCATTCACTTGGTTATTTGCCTGCAAAATTCGATTGCGCATTCATTGGAGAAAAAAAAAAAAAAATAAACAATACGTTCTTTGGCGGTAGAAGATGCAGCATCGACTTTGAAAAACTGGTACCACGTGACAATAAATATCCTGACAGAATAGAGGTTACGTTGAAGAGTAAGCTACCATAACTTTTTTTGTGTTGATATGTTCCGTTAATTTTTAATTATGTCCAATCGTTCGTTACTTACAGAATGTACTTAGAGTACCTGCAAACACATGCAATATAAAAATTGATGTGTGTGTTATACTCATGGTTCAGCAGATTGCGTGGCTGCTGGAATCAACCGCTAAACAAATTATTTCATTCCCACTTTTACCTTCTTTTTGATATTTTTAAAACGTAGCGATATAGATGCTTTATGCATGTGTCAAATGCATTTTCTTTGTACTTTCACTATCACGTATTTAATAGTACAAAGATATTGCACTACAAACATTTTTATATTTCACCGGATATACATGTTTTGAGGCTCCTTGAATAAAACGTATATAGAAAACAGTCCTGTGTTTATGATCATGGAATACAGAAAAACACGTAAAGAAACTATGTTGAGAGAATTTTGGAATATCCAGGGATACAGAGTCTTCAACCATAAAGACAACGCTTATGGGTTCACTCAGCTGTTGTTTGGCATCGCCCATTGTCTTTGCAAAAATAAATAATTAATACAATATTATGAGGAAATAAACAAATGGTAGTTCAGAGATGTGTATTTGTAGCTATTTGTAGAACATATTACGGAAGGGCACAAAAATGAATCAATGTAATTTAAGAGCATCATTTATAACTTTTTATCTTAAAATCTTTAACTATATTATTTCATCACAGTTCTAGAACTTTCCTGGTACCGATATAATCGAGGTTAATTTCTGGAGACAGTGAGTCTTGTAGCTTCGACTGAGATTATTAAGCCAGCTTCCTTTTATGATATCATAATTCTCTTGGGGGTACCAGTTTTCAAGTCTCCGACGTGAGCGTAAAAACCCTTATTACTGCGGATTGAGCTTACACCTGAGTATTTCAAGGATTTTTATAGCCATACCCTGTATATTTAGCGATCATAATCTTCCTTACTTCTGAACGTCATGCCTGGGGAGTTGATGAACCATTCGAGGAATATTTCCTGCTTGCACGGTTTAATAGCTAACCGTTACGAAAGTCTTTCTCCTATGTGCGTCATAAGATCACGCCACTTTCTCTGTTTACGTGAGTAAGAAATACACATGTTTCCTGCATTCCTGAAGCCACATGGCCGTAATGACTGATACTGATCTTAGCTTCCCGGCCATATCCTGATATATTGTGCATCTTGGATTATAAACTTTAATGGCAGTATTTTATTGCAGAATGGGCGGCGACCCCTCCAGACATAACAAAGAGGTCATGTATTCCAGTGAAACCGAGCCAGATGAGGCATTTCGTCTGGTATTGGCATTCAGGAGATATTCGGTTCGATTCTCTCGGCTGACCTCTCTGACCCATGGATTTTTTCGGAGGTTTTCCCGGATCAGTAGGCGAATGCTGGGAAGGTTTCTTCCAGTCCCTTCACTTCATCTCCATTTCTTCCAACCAGTTTCTTTCAGGATGGTAAGTGTTGGCGAGGACAGCGGTGATGCTGCCCATGGTAGTGGGGAATGCGCTCTCTGCGGTAGATGGCCTGGAGTCTGTAGGGCAACCTGGGTTCGGTCAGACCTAGTAGTTGAGATCGGACGAAGGATAAATAAACCGGGTAAAATGTTGCTCAAATGACCCTGATATCCATACAGCTTGGAGATACCCGACATTTCTCTTCTCAAGATAAGGTCGGACCCGAAAAGATCCTTATCCGATTAACTCATCCTATTAACCGATATTTCAACTCTGGACCTCTTGAATGTGAGGCAGACGCGCTACCACTACAGCACAGAGGCGGGCTATACCCCTAATTCCGTTACATCTACAAGGAAATGCGTAATAGAGTATTTCTGCAGAGTTTATCTGTATTAACCTGAAGTAGATAGAAAAATGCAGTTTTTAAGATAAATTTGATGTAGAATGGGTAGAAAAAGTCATGTGAATGCACATAAGAGATTTAATTCAAAATATATGTGGTTAACACATATGGATCACAGCAAATTTGTTACATCATTTTATTTGATCTTCATGCAACCCTCTAAGCTTTTTTTATAAAAATGTTTCACCAAAACAGAACTAAATAATTGAACTTCATAAAAAGTTTAAGGATTAAAAATTAGATTATTATATAGTTGTCCAATTTTAACTTCCGCCTCCTTAAATATCATCGCGCTGGGTTGGAATCGAACCCACATCCTTGAATAAAAAGCTATTCATAATGCATGTATTACCATATATTTCATATATAATAGTAGTTAATAAACAGAAATGAATGAATATTTCTCAATTGACGGTCGCACTACGTGAATCCACGAAATGATCACGTGCCCAATAATACCACGAAGAGAACAAACTGCCACACGCAAATTTGGACCAGGTGTCTTCTATACACGCAAAAGAATGAATGCGAATCAAACACAATGTCTACGTGTTCTCACCTGCTATGGTTAACAATGATGGCACGGAAGCTTATTTTTAGTAAACTACTGCTTTTATTAATATTTATTTAAATAACGCGATAATTTTAGTGATTTCATTATGGTGGGCGTAATAATGGCGAGACTGTGTGTACGTCACTGACGTAATAAATACATTCTCATTATGGTCACCCCAAAAATTGTGATTGATTTGAGAGATTTATATTTTTGTTCTACAGAGAATAAGCAACATTTTCAATTTAGAAGAACATTTATTCTAACAATTTGCATATGACTACGTGTCGTTTTTCTGAATTGAAAGTGTTGGAATCTGTGTTAATATAGCGGCATATGAGATAGAGAGTTTGTAAGTCGTTTGATCAAAAAGATGTAGGATAAAACTGAATGAAATATAATAAATGTTTTCGCCTCTACTGCTTCCAAAGGGTTAATATTTTAGTATTATCTAAATAATTAAATGTGATAATTTCCTTGGCTATTTTAAAGTTGAAAGATGGTATTCTCAAATATTTTTACAGTTACAAAACAAGAGTAATTTATACCATTTTAAGAGCACACAGAATTACAATCCTTTAACTTTCTAATTGTGAAAATAATCCGTTTCCTTTTCCTGCTTACATGTTTAAATTCCCTTACGATTTACGATCTAAATTTACAGAAACTTAAAATATAAGAATGCTATTTTTAGCATTAAAATTGTAATTCAAGTCGAAATGGATACTCTCAAAGAATATCCGAAGTGAATAATATACAAGGAAAGCAAATGTATAACTAGAATCGGGAACAATTAGATAGCAATTAGGAAATTACTAATACTGCGCATGTCAGAAGATAAGATTACATAGATACAAATGAGTGCTATATAACAGAAAATATTAGGAATACAAAGTTAATTTAATTGTAAATGCCGTATTGAAACATTCTTACGATAAACTAACAATTATGCAAAAACTGGAAAGAATATAGCAAAGAGGAGCTAAAGTGGGACAGAGGAGGAAATACATTTTTTATAGGCGGCTTACCCTACCTTTATGTAGGACTGACACCCTCCTAGGTCTAACAAGCCAATGCCTAGTGGTCAGAAGCCTGTTGGGGAGCCCACACCTTACCACAGAATGGAGAACCTGGAACGAGTGATCGGCCCGTGGTCAGGCATAGCAAATAGATAACAAAAAATTAAAATCTAAAAAATGGTTTATGAATCCAACTTGTTAGCAGTCTGCAGAACAAACAAGATGAGATGACGAGAAAGATGCTGTAGAATAGGTAGCGAATTTATTATCATATTACTTTATATAACTAGAAATGAACACTGTTGATCCTTCAGAAAGATAAGTGTGCATTAAAATCTAATAATCCAGCTATAAATGAAGACATAAAAAGGTAAATAGGATAAAAGTAATCAAGGAAATTTCAACAGAGTGCTGTATCACACATGCGCCTTTCTTATTCCTACATCAAGTACAGACTGAGGGAGCAATCCAAGAACAGACACTCAAAATGGAATCAATGTCACAAAGGTGAAAATCGGAGTAGATGTTTAATATAACGACCCAAAGTTCCACCTTCAGTTAAAACTGGTAATAAAGCAGAATAAGATGATTGCGATGTTGCTGCTATTTATTCATAGATAGTGAAAGCAGCTAGACTGGACAGCACCCCAACACGATCTGCTTGTCGCAGAACAAATTAGTATGGTATAAAGGGATGAGACTTCGAAGCGTAGCTCTACTCCGTCATTTGACTACGGATGGTGACAACAGGTAAACTGTAATACCATCTGCTTGGCGTGAAGAGAAAGTGATGAACTGATGAGACTTAGAAAGATACTTACTGTCTGCCACATATTGATCAAATGTCTTGCGTAAGAGATTCGCTACGACATGATAAAGAAGTGCAAGCTACGTAAAATAATAACAAATAAATATAATAAAAACAGAGGATAATACTTTAGTCGTTTTAAACACTAACGAGAAAACGTTTGTCAAATACAAATTTAGATCACCACAGACAAACAAAAAAGGGTTACTTCTCAGGTACAGATAGATATATTCAATCAGATCTCTCTATACAGAGAGAGAGAGAGAGAGAGAGAGAGAGAGAGAGAATAAAGAGCATTCTTCCTTTTTTATACAGTGAACCTATTGTGATACAGGACTCTGCATCTAGAAAAATGTTTTGCAATAATTTTGAATATTGATTAATAATAATAATAATAATAATAATAATAATAATAATAATATATGAGATGTTTAAAAGGAATATGGAATTAGTTTTATTCTATTATATACTGATGTTACATCCAGATTCCAATGATGTTATTTCATAGTCTTGTTTATGCATTAGTTGCAACAGTCGTTCAAAAGAAACAATGGAAATCGAACAACATGTGACATTCTGATTGGAAGAACAATAATTTTCACTCCATTTTACTAGCATTCCCTAAGGATATAAGCAGTACTGGAATCAGCAGTATGTGTGTAGCAATAAACTATCATGCAAAATCAATTATTTTATTGCATACATAATGATTTTAGTTTCATTGCAAATGTGTTCGTAGCGATTCAATTAGAAGTATAAAAATTCAAATATTTACAAGATCTTTGCAGGAAATTACACATTTAAACAAACAAACCATTAATATTAATTAAAAAGTCAATATTATTATCTACGTTAGAAAATCGCGTATAAAGTAACGGTTAAACACTACACGTTCATATACGATAGCCGTACAATGTTATAGACTACAAAGACATGTTCTAGCGCGTTTCTCGTTTCACCTTTATTGAGAGGGAGGGGGTTGCAAAGAGCAGCTTTGCTGTATATGCTATGAAAGAAATATGTATTTTTCCACAATTCATTATGGACATTTTTTCTTGTTATGCACAATCCATAGATCGTGTATATCATGTGGACTGTTGATCTCCTTGTTTTAGAGTGCGCATATGATGAAAATAAACGGTACGTTCCAATTAATGCTTATTCAATTAAATGTAATCAAGTTTTGAGTTATTCAATAATTTAAAAGCAATGCTATTTGACATGCCTTAAAACATTTGTAAATAATATTTTCAAAGCATTAAGTATGACCAATTTCTTACTTGCATCAGTACTATGTTTAGCTTATAATTTTATTTCTTGTCTTTGTTGGTTTCTGAATTTTTAAATTTTCGTGTATCTTTGTAGTATTTGATACGTTTATACGTGAGTTCATTTATTGTATTTATGCATTTCTGAATTAGTAAATGTAAGGTATCCCCAATGTACTTATATTTTATATGCAACCGCAACTTACTCAATTATTCGTATTCAATGTTTAAATTGTAAAATGTACGGAACCCAAAAGGATTTTCTTTCACGATAGTGACTTGACTTGTCTACATAAATTCGCATAAAAGAAAATCAATGGGTTTTCCATTGACGACATTTTCCGAGGTTCATGATGAAGACACATATTTCTTCTAGGAATTGAAAGGTACGGCGATGACACAGGGAGCAAGCCGAAAAATTAAGCAGGGAAAGCCCACCTTCTGCAGGCCATTGTTAAGGTGCTGGGAACAAACAAAACACTTCTCGGAGGCACATGTGCCTCGACATATGCGACCTTACTAATATGTATGTACACTAGATAACTCTTTCTAGGTAGGTATTATAGTAATGACGGGTTAGCACGAGAAAGTGGTCCACAAAGAAATACTAGAAAAGTTATTCCCTCATTACGATTTCATGTTATGCGTTTGCGCAGTCGGCATCACTTTAATTAAACAAATGATAGCGTGTTACTGCTTTGTTTTATTGCCCCATCTCATAAATAATGAGTTAATAACTGCTTGAGGATTTAGCACCGTAAAGTTCGATTATTTCCAACGCCGTTCTACCTGCCGCTTACCGTTTCTTTCATGATTAGTCAGACCTTATAAGATAAATGTATATCACTCTCTCTACCACTTATCTGGTAGAGTAAGCATTGCATAATTGGGCTTTGAGATCTCACCGGAGTTACGCGTTTTAATCCCACTAATTCAAAAATGAATTTTTGGTAAAACGTATGCGTGTGTATGTGCATTTCTGTGTGAATTAAAAACAAAATACCGAATAAATACCAAACTTATATAAAAATAATGAATTGTTCTTTCACACATGCCTTAAGTCACCTAACGTTGAAAGGGCAGAATCAGATAAAATATAATACCATAGCCAGGATTTGAACAATGATTAATCGGCTTTAGTACTTTGTTTTACATTAACATTTTACTTATTTGTTTTATTAAAACGGTTCCAAAGATGTTTATTAAACCGTATGTTTAAGGCATTTGTGTAACAAATAAAATGTATATCTTTAATTTTCTGCGAGTGGTCTCTGAAGTCACATCACTCTGAATAAATGTTGTACATGTTTGTATAACTGGTAACGCTAAGGGATAGAAAAACGTATACTATACACATTGTTAGATCTCAAGATACACAATTTATGTGAAAACATCTTTCTAGTGGCATTAAGCATTTCTGAGGAATCCTTTCTTATTAGTGTGAACATTCCAATTCTTCATACTTTTCTCAAATGCTAAGCCGCTATTCGTTAATTTTTACTTTCTCTATAGTGTATAGAGAAGGTATTGCACTCCACCAAAGGATTCGATACCGAGATTTCACCGGAAATATATGTTTTAGGGTCCCCTGTATCCAAAAAAGTATTTTCAGAAAAAGGTCCGTGTGTGTGAACAAAACTCAAAAACGAAAAGTCGGTAAAATACCAAACTTGGTATTTAAGTTTAGTATCTTCCAGGGATGCAACATGAAGATTTGGAGAAAAATCCCCCCACCCCAAATTACCCTTTACATGGAATTTTTTTCGAAAATTTTGATTTTCTAAAAAATGGCTCTAACAATTTTGAATAAAACGTATATTAAAGATATTTACATGACAAATAAAGTGTATATTTTGAATTTTCTAGAAATATCCTCTGAAGACCGTAAGAGATGGACAAAAATTTACCCCCAACAAATGTAGAGCACCTTAAAACACACAATTTATGTTATATACATTTTTTTCGTGGAGTTGATTGGTTTTTTTCAGCTATAAAGACTTATACTTTTCTCATACAGGCCTTTGTGAACTCGTGTCCAAACAAACAAAGGAACTTCAGTCGCAGAGCAACCAGCTTTTGACTGTCACTTTAACCTATGGTGCCCCCTTATTTCGCTTCTACTAACAAGGAAGCAAGTAATAAGACTATTTCTGCTTTTTTTGCTCCATTAGATGAAGTAAATAGAATAATTTGTTGCAGTGATATAAAGAAAGTCATGTGAATGGAACACATCAGATTTTTTTCTCCATCGAGAAAATAGTGAAATATCACAGCCACAAAGCCATCACAAGAGACAGATTTTAAGATTTAACAATTACTTTATTCCCTGTATCCTATTGTACCTAAACTGAAATATATAATTAAATATTTCAGTAAGTTTATATTATACGAGATAGGTGCTAGAATTAGTTTTATAAGAACATTTTACAGAAGGATAGAGATTCATATAAATGTAGCATATACGTTTCATTTTCTTTCTTTTTTATTTATTCAAACGTTTCTGAGATGTTTGTTTTATTGCTTTGAATTTTCAAATACTCTTTATAATCCTTTTAAAATGCTAAGGTCATTCGTCTGCTTCTCATTATCACATAAAGACTGACATGACCAACATAGACCAACCCCTTTTTAAAAACCTGACTAACGCTTCAGCCTCCTAGATCCCTCGTGTACTTTCAACGAAATATGTAATGCACCTACATCTGCAAACGTTTATCTCTATAAAATAAACTGGACAGAAAAATACCATGTGTAAGAACTGTTTTAGAGTGAATAGAGAAAATAATATCAATGTGACAATTAGCCATTTTTTTATGATAAGGAACAAATTAATACGAATTAACTGTATTCACGTTTTATATACAAATAAAAATACCTATGGAAGGACGTATTTTACCTGATTTACCACAGAGATATCTTTATGATTTTAAAGCCTAAAGTGCTTAGTTCACATTTGTGTCGTTTCATATTTTTATGTATTGTGCAATATACGGTCTTGAATATCATGGGGTTCAAATACCCTATATATTATATATTAGTACCCATCAATTCATAATTGAAGAAACAATACTATTTTTGTATCCAAAATAATTAAACAATATCAGTGTTTTTGGCACTATGTAATCTTGAATGATTACTAATTCAGTATTTAAAGTGTACTGGATTTTGGTAAACAGGATAAATTTATGTGCATAATATAAAATGTTTAATTTGTAGAAACTAGCTGCCTAAATTCGATTTAGGTGTCCATCTTAGAACCCAGGTTAGCTGCCTAATTATTATTGTTCTAAGGAGCTAAAAGCATATTTCAATAATCGCGCTGATCTATTAGGAACGTGAGTAAAACGAAGTCCAAAATATGTATTCCAGTGTCAAGAAATAGCACCATTGTAACATTTTGGTCAGAATTTCAAAGTAGATAATGATATCTCCAATACATACACCAGATGGGTCACCTATTCCTTGTAATTTGGTGCATGTATTAAAGAACGTGGCATTTACAGATTTGGAAATCAGGATGTCCGAAACCTAAAACACAGATATGGATTAGTTACACGATTCACTCTACCACTATCCCTTATTTCCATAAATGTTCTGAAAACCATTCAAATAGTTATATTTGTATATCTGCCTACACATGCTTTCTAATGAGAAATGTCCCTGAAGATGCACTTTGTAGACTGATATAAGATTCAACAGTTTAAATTCAGGCAGTACAACGTCACTTTTAGAAGGTGTAAATAATTAACGAACAAGATAATATAAACCCATGTATATATCTAATATAAAAATAAGATTGTATTATTAGAAAATCTTAGCATATGCTGAGTTATAAGAGAGAAAACATAACTGAAACTGTACATGTCATAAAAGAGAAATTTCCCACAAGGTTTTTGTAGACAATAACCAGGGAGCTGGGGAAATGTATAAAATAATGTCTTTGAGATAAAAAGACACAAAGAAGGTGGAATGGGCAGATAATAAAAATGTGAAAGTTACTGGGGAGCTTGCAAACTAAGTGAGATACTAGAATAGATTTTATTGGCTTAGGAGAAGAGACGCCACTGGGAGCGGGAAGACTAGCCAATGAGAGTATAATTTGAATGTTTAAGCAGAACAAAGATGTTCGAATATATTCTACAAAGATGCAGTTCTCCACTCACTACACAGTTCGTCTTTAGGTGGCAGTACATTCAGTTGTATGTCGGTCTTAAAAGATTATTTACGTAAGAAGCGTGATGCGCGAAATCTAAGTTTCACGTGTAATACAGTTTCAGCTATGATCGCATATAAATATAGTGTGTAAATAAATCATGTGATTTCTTGGTAACAGTTTGACTTAAATGCTTAAATTAAAAGTTACAAATTGTTATCGCTGAAATATTTCCTTTGACCGTACACGTCATGTTAAGAGATACTTGCTCGACCAAGGAACCAACTAGCCGGAGCAAATACAAATAATCTACTAAAAACATAATTTATAATATAAATATAACCACAGGTAAGAAGGAGCAGGGGTAACGTCGCAAAATGTTGTGCTAGCCATAACTTAGTACTAGGTATTTGCATTGGCTCAAGAGGAATGAGAGATTCGAATGCTGGTTAAAATCAGGAAAAGTATTGAACAGCAGAAATATTTCGGATATTGTTAGTGTCACAAACCTTCTTACTTGATATATAGCATTTGTCATAGAGTAACTTTTTGCCTAACACTAATGCATTCCAGGTCATGTGGAATCCAACAGAATTACACAGTAAAGCTATTTACATAAACATTCACAATAGGTATTTTAATTTGATGCCAAAATCCCATACATATCAGAGTTTAATCGCACCCATTAGATGCTTTTCACAAGATAACATAAAAAAATGTTATATGTAAAAGTTTTTATGGGCAGATGGATTTCCTGAATTTGTTCGCCATGCATCTTTGAAACGCTCCTTACTCAAGACTGAAATTTGGTTATTCAACGAAATTCTCGCTTTTGAGTTACAGTGTTCTCACAGCTCTGACTGACACATTCGTATGCGCATACCCTTTTCTAAATTGTTTTAAATTCAGAAGTTCTCCATACGTTCATTTTCAATGTCAAGCAGGCAGGAGAAACAAATGAGTTGTGCCTTAACCTTGGAAAATTGTATGGAAATGAGTTCAAGCTACTTAGAACTAATGGCCATTAGAATTAATACATTTTTAAAAGTACTTGTCAAAACAGTTTTTGGTAAAATAAAGCTATGCATAATAGGCAAAGTCAAGGATAAATGAAATTCTGAGAAATAAATAATTAAAGCCTATAAAATTCTTAGGGCCAGAACGGCTAATCTATAGAAGGTAACTAGTTAATGGGTGTTTTGAATTATTAGACCAAGTTCTGTATGACAGCAACCAACTAGGGAAAACATCTGCTGTGTTTCCTTGAGCTTGGAACGATACAGGAATCGCAATACAGGATTCAACGTTTCTGCATTGTTTTCTAAAACGTGTTGATTGAAATTAGAGTTGGAATATACAGTTAGTGTTAAACAATCCGTATTAAAATATTGTGAGATAGCATCTCATGCATGATATAAGCTACTCATCTCATGTTCCTTTCAAGTAATTCAAAATTCTTGTTTTAATTTTCATAAAATTGTGTGAGAAAATAATGATTACGAATAAGTTTTATTGTTTGGTTGCCTTACCCCTCCATTTTCTGTATTACGTACATGTAAGTAGAGAGGGTTTTTCTTTCCATTCATTTCGATACCGCCCCCATGAAATTTATAAAAATATGTAAAAATAAAAAATAACATAAAAAGAAAAGGATCGTGCGGAGCTGTGTGTGTGCGCGCGCGCGTCGGCGTCTGTGCCGGTACAAAACTTGGTATATAAGTTCAATATATTCCAAATATGCGACACAAACACTTTATATGGAAAGTTTTTAGAAATTTTGATTTCTCAAAAGTACCTCTAACAATTTTGTTCAAAATACCATATTATTAAACATGCATATGATAAAATGCATACTTAAATTTTATGGGAAATGAAGTACTCTTCTTTTGGAACGAATTTTGTGCAACCTTCTGTAAGTGATATGGTAAACGATGGATGAAAATACCTTTGACTATCGCCATGCACTTTGCAGTGTATAACGCAACGTGTAATGTAGCTACTTTTGCAAATGTTTAGCTCGATTAAAATAAACGCATAGAAAAAAAACTTTCGGAAAACAGTTTTTATAATCATTATTAATTAAAGAAGATACAGAAAGCATTAGATCTTATTTACCTTAATATGTTTTAATGTAGATTACTGCTGTCATTTCTGTTCGCCAAAATGAAGAGTGTAACCACTTAAATTACCAATTATATCTATATATTAGAGCTAAGATAAAATTTCATGAATGCTATATAAGTAAAAGTAGTCTCTGTGTTTCATACCATTTATATTCTTCTTTCCTGCTTTGGTTTGCACGTTTACTGATAAGCTGCGTATGCTATGTATATTAGCAGCTCACACGTGATGTTTTACAGATACGCAAGAAAAAGCAGTTTTATTATTGTCTTGGGGACGTCATACGAGTACATAGGTTGTCCAGATAAAGGGGCACACCTCGAATTTAACTTGAAAATCAAAGCACTGCTATGAGTTATTTGGTACATTATTCCCGATTTTTACTTGCTTTACCAATGGAAGGAGCAGAAAATCCAAACATTCATCATAAGTAGGTAATATAACGAGAGTTCCACTTTTATCGATAGAGCAACTTGTTGCGAGCGTATTTATCTAGAGAAAAGTTGGAGCTCGAGTTGTATCAAACAAGACTATTTCGTGAATAAAATAACCATGATTAGCCTATATATGGACACGAAGAATAATATTCCTAAAATCCCATTTGTCTTTACGTACGTTTGCACCGAAATTACTGCAACTTGATGTTCATATCATAAATTAAGATCTCTTTGTATTGCTACATTATATTATTTTGGCGTAAAATAAACACCGATCTCTTTGTATTGCTACATTTTATTATTTTGGCTTAGTAAAGCGTGAATGCAATTAATACGACTATTGGAACTTCCGCCATTATGTTCGGGAATATCACTACACTTTCTTTCTCTTTCTTCTTCTTCTTCTTCCTTTTTTTTTTTTTTTTGCAGTGCAGCTTTTACTGCTATAGCAATGCATGCGATTCACTGTACACTGATATTCATAGAGAAAACAAATACACGTAGGTGCGATAAATTTAGAAAAAAACAATTGCACGTGGGTGTGATAAAAAACGATTAAACTGCAGAGATAATGAGTTCCGATTGGTTGGAATTTTACATCCAATTTACTGGACTGACCACTTACTACGATCACGTGTCATGAACGAAATAGTCAGGATAATGTTATGAAGTCTTTTAATTACAAACATTTAATTTACATAAAACATTCAATGTTTGTGTGTCTGAGAAAAAGAAGGGAGAGCGGCTTACTGAAGCACCAGGTCATAGGCAGATTATAGGGAGGTAAAGCAAGGATCTTCATCGAATTCCTCCACAGTAATTACTCTTTTCATACAGAAAAATTTGCCATTTTTTTTATTTTATGAAACTTTTCGAAAATAATTTTCGTTAAATGTCATATGTTTAAAATGTTGCTATTGTAAATAAAATATACTCCGAGTCTTTCATTTTTGAGAATTGCTTGCCAAGTAATTTTCATTCTAATTGGAAATAATGAGGAACAGATAAAAAAAGGTAGTAAGAAAAAAAAAATAGTAGTTTCAAAAACATTTTAAATTGTGCTCTAGCCACTTATGAAATATTCATTGCTGTTCGCTTATAAGTACACTTTTACTTTTTGTAGCACGTATGTACAGTGTACATAGAGATAGAGAAGCATTTTATTCCACCTAAAATTTGATACCAAGGTTTCGACGGAAATACATGCTTTGAGACCCTATGAATTCAAAAAAGAAATTTTTAGAAACATGTTCATGTGTGTGCGTGTGTGCGAGCCTGTGTGTGTGTGTGTGTGTGTGTGTGTGTGCGTGCGCGCGCTAGTCTGTGTGTGTATGCCGCATAGTTCAAAAACGAAAAGACTGTTAAATACCAAACTTTCTATTTAAACTCTTTTATTCTAATCTTCCACGTATGCGACACGAAAATTTAAAAAAAAAAAAAAAAAAAAAAAATCTCCCACCCCAACTACCCTTTACAGGATCAATTTTTCGAATTTTTTTTCTCAAAAATGGCCCTAACAATTTTGATTAAAATGTCATAATTTTAAGATATTTTAATGACAAAGGAAGCGAATATCTTGGATTTTCTGATCATTGGTTTCAATTTAAACTCTCTTTTTCACCTCTTCATTCTGAGTGACTTTTGTACAAATGGTAAACCGTGAGAGAGGGAGGGAGGGAGGGAGGGAAAGAGAGACAAAAACATAAAACACGTAAATCTCATTAAAACACAATTTGTCATATACATTTTTCTTCTTTTTTTTTTTAGTTAACCGTTTCCATTATTGGTTTCAATTTTAATATGAGAAAGATTTTCTCAAGCGGAATGTCAACTTTTGTTTCATCTTTTTTGATTTATTCCCGGTAATGCAAAATTGAACCGAATTTGAAATGTTTCACATAGACCTTCATCCAATGATGCTTTGGTATCACGCTCCCCCTATAACTGGGCTCCAAGCACTATAGCTTTGAAAAGATTTCACTTTTTTTACTTTAGCCTACTTATTCCCTCATTTCCCGTCTACTTACAAGGAATCAAGTAATAAGACCATTTCTGCTAATGTTTATCTCCATTAGCATTAATAATTTTTGTAAAGTTGTTCGTGGAACAGCTAGAGAAAATCATGTGAATGGAACCTCATATTTTTGTTAGTTGTGAGTGAGGCAAGCAGTAAGAAATATAACCATCATAGAGCGAGCTGTCGACTTAGCCTTCTGTATGCTTCTGTATATATCCCAAAAAATGTCATTTGAACGACTTCAGCAAATTTTTATTGCGATTAACAGGGAATAGAACAGAGAAACAAGCCGTTTTTATGAACAATTTATACTTTAATGGTAGAGCCAATCGTGTAGTTGTAACTCACTGACTTTTACTTCTCTACTGCTTAGCTATAGAAGTAGAGGAACTATTGCATTCCACCCAAAAATTCGATGTTAAGATTGCACCACAGATGCATGTTATTGGATCAGCTGAATACAAAAACGAAATCTCGAATAAACATAAAACTTTAGTATTTAAGTTTAGCATCCTTCAAGAGTGGGACACGAAGGATTTAAAAACTCCCCACCCTTTTATATGGAACACTTTTCGTTAGTTTTTATTTTCTAAAGAATGGTTCCAACGAATGAATTTACAACACTGTATGCTTAAAATAATTGCTTGATCTGAATTACATCTTAATTTTGAAACACACAACACGCACACACACAATATCTCTCTCTCTCTCTCTCTCTCTCTCTCTCTCTCTCTCTCTCTCTCTCTCTACTACGTATAGTAAGGGGAGTGTTATATTGTACACTCAAATTTGATATAGAGCTTTCTCCGGAAATATGTTTTGAGGTCCCCTAAATTAAAAAAAATTAGGGAAAGGTCCGTATGTGTTTGTTTATGTCTGTGAGCTTAAATCAACACGACATGTCGATTAAGCGCAAACCAATATTTAAATTCACATCTTTTAAGTACGCAACACAAAGATTTTCAAGAAAAGCCCCCATTCCAAACTACCCTTTATTGGAACATGTATCAAAACGTTACTACACAAGAACCGTAGATATGTTTAAAGCAAAATTTTATGTAGATACCTACATTCTTTTGTGGAGTTATTCGGTTCCGAGATATTCCTCGTTATAGGTTTACATTTTCCAAATAGCATACTTTTCTCAAATGGGAAATTTGTCATTCATTTTTCTCTCTGTTCCAACTGGTTATCCAAGTAGCCAGAATTTTAAGGCCATTAAATAGCTACCAGCTATTAAGGGATTTGATTATTGCTATTTCCCTTGAACCTATAAGAAAATATGTAGTAAATCCATTTCTGTGAATGTTTATCTTGATTAGCATGAAGAAGATAGAAGAAGAAGCTTTTTTATGAATAGTTTGATGCTGAACTGGTAGAGAAACTTATACGATTAGAACAAATCAGATTTTTATGTTAGTAAACCCTAAGAGAAAGATTAAAATCGCATCACATAAAATAGTGATCAGAGTTTAAATCAATAAAACCTTTTTTTGCGTTAACCATTCCGAATATTTTTGATATCTGATTTCAAATCTCAACCATTCATACTTTCTTGAAGTAGTAAGGCCCTAACCGTGGTAATGCAAAGAACAAGGAATCTCAACTACGCCATTACGCAGCGACACGCGTTTTAAAAAGCTATTTATCGCTTTAGCCTGTAGTATGCTACTTATACGTAAAAATCTAATGTGTACCATTCACTAATTTTCTCTACATTTCTGTAAAAAATTATTGTTAAAAAGCTTATTCTTCGTTCTACTTCAAGCTAATCGAGATAAACATTAGCAAAAATGGTGTTATTAGTGTTATTAGTTGTAAGTAGAAGAAAAATAAGGGAGTACACTAGTCTAAAGCGATAGCCAAAGCTTTTAAAAGTTGGTTGCTATGTGATTGAAATTTGTTTATTTGCATGGCAGGAGTTGACTAATTGCCATATGAGAAAAGCTTAAATATTTTAAAACTGAAACAAATAACAAGAAACATCTCCAAAATGGTCAACTGCATATAATGTTTGTGCTTTAATAGATCTACATTTGTTGTGTAGTAAGTATTTGCCTATTTCTTATAGTTTAGCAGTTATGCAAAATGCAATCTAAAATGAAGAGGCCTCTAGAGGTTATTCTCAGAAAATTAAATACAGTTTTTATTTGTCATGTGAATATGTTTAGTATACGGTATTTTCATCAAAATCATTAGAGCTCTATTTGAGAAAATAAAAATTAAAAAAAAAAAATCCATGTAAAGGGTAGTTTGTGGTGGGGAATATTCCGAAAAGTCTTCGTGTCGCAACCTACAAGATACTAAATTTATTAAGTTTGGTATTTTACCGACTTTTCGTTTTTGAGTCATCGTACTCAGATTCACGGAACTCACACATGCGCGCAGCATCCCTTTTTCTAAAAATCTTTTTCGAATACAGGGAACCCTAAAACGTGTACGTATTTCCGGTGAAATCTCGGTATCGAATTTTTGGATAGAGTGCAATACCTTCTCTGTCTATGTACCATGTACATAGAGAAAGTAAAAATCTGACTATTACTTTGCATAAAAAGGAAACTAATATGAATGTTTATCTCCATTACTGAGAAGTAAACAGAATATCTAAACAAACCACTCTTTAAGAAGATTCCACTTTTCCAAACTTTTTCAAAAACAATTTATTTTTCCGCTGATTGTTTAGGTCCCTAAAGGTAATAGACAATGGCTATTTACCTCGGATTTACATTAAAAATTTGGTTCTCTAATGAGGAGTGGACTTTCACGAAACACGCAATATGATACAACTTTGTAATGTGTGTAATCGGATTTACATAATTATCTGAAATAATTTGTGAACTGGTAACAATGCTGCTGTGCTGAGACTTTATTTAAGAAAAATAAATACACACTGCGTCATTATGTTTTGCGTCATATACCAAAAGCGGAAGATAAAGGCCGAATAAGAACTAAAATATGCAACAGCATAAAAAATTCAAAAGATAAAGTTTGTACAAAAACGCACAGTATGCAAGTGAGCATATACTACCCAGTTTAAGTTCTGTATGCAACAATTATAGACGAGATTAAATGTACAAGTACAAACATTTTTATGCCACCCCATTGTTACCGATTTTGATTCCAAGTCTAACCTCACAGCAATTTGTATTTGCACATGTTAAATAAATCGACATGGTATGATTACATTTTAATTTAATGATGTCGTTTTGCAAAATTAATTTCACTTGACGGTCACATTGTCTGCTTAAATCGTCATAATGATCAAATCGTTATATTTTAAATTTATCGCTATACGCTGTCCAGTTAACCTGTTCCTTGTGTCGATACCTTTGGGCTTTCTTTGATTTGAATATTTATTGTTTTATTTATGACGTGAATAATCAATAAAATAGCGACAGGTATGAATATGGATACAATTAAATTCCAAGAGCTGGACAAAATTCTGGAAGCTGCAGAAGGCTAATATTGGAATGACTTCCAAAATAAAATTTACAAAACGACATTTCCGCTGTTGGATTAAACTTACCTGTGAGGTGCAAAATAAAGTTTAGGGTCTGCTGGCCCCATTGGCCGTGGTCGTTGTCGCTTTTAGCGTTAATGCTCTGGCGCGAAAGGGCCGCGGGTTCGAATCCCGCTATGGGCATGGAAGTTTAGTGTTGTGTATTTCTGTGTTTATGTTCTATACAAGCCATTCTCTCTCTCTCTCTCTCTCTCTCTCTCTCTCTCTCGCTCTCTCTCTCTCTCTCTCTATATATATATATATCCTAATTGCCAATTAGGTTGTGCCTGAAGGCCAATATGTGGCGAAAAAAAGTTTTGGATAGTTAAGGTTTAGAGTTTGAATTTTCCATATAGTAAACACAGTACATTCATACTTAAATGAAAATGGATATATTAATCTTGAAGAATGTTTTATTTCAATACTAAACATGTGCATGCAATTTCTTCAACCATCAATTACCATATTAACCTATAACGGTATGTGGACATGTTTACTATATGAAAAAAACTCCTTAAATCATACAGTTTCCTGTATTTTATTTTGGAAGCAATCCCAATAGAAAAAATAAAAATAAATGTAGATCGTTTAATAATAAAACATTGGTCTTGTAAACCAAAATTAAGTCTTACTTTTAAAATCAATATTTATTAAAAATATCAATCTCAAAAAAAAAAAAAAAAAAAAATAATAATAATAAATAAATTCTGAACTAAATATCAACCCCCATAAACAAAACATTTTCGGCAGCTTCAGAAATTCAGTTTCGTCCATATTCAATACCTGCCGCTATTTTATTAATTATTCCAAGTCATAGATAAGACAATAAAAATTAATTTCTCATGATGGTCACATTATCTGCTCACAATTCAAGACAAAATATATATATATATATTAAGCTTAACGTCCTTTAACCTGCTTGGTCATATAGGGCGATGAATGAAATTGGTGAAATGATGTTCAAATGATCTCGTGGGCCAGGGAGCTTAAAGTTACTCGACTTCTCAGGATAAGGGAAAACGCCGAAAAAGCCCTTACCTGGGTAACTCATCCTAAGCGAGATTCGAACCCGAGACCTGTTGAATGTGAGGCGGACACGCTACCACCACACTACCCAGGCGGGCTAGTATAAATTTATCGTAATGCGTTATCCAGTTAAGCTGTTCCTTATGTTGGCAGACTTGTACTCTCTGATCTGAATTGTCTGTAACACGAAGAGAATGAATATTCCTTAAATAAAATTTGCACAAATCCTGGTTTTCAAATTTCAACTACGAAATGTTAAACTGGTATTAATGCCTATTTGCCAACATGAACTTTTTCAGGTATCTTACTGCAAGATCAACAATAACATTAAATGGGAATATTATTTTACATTGTTTATAATTAATAGTTTTATTAATATAGTCAAAAACAACGGTTTGGCAAAATGCAGTAGCTGTATGTGGATAAAACAATTACACTATCATACGGTGCTTTTTAAAAAGATCATGACAATAATAGAAGAAAATATTTACTTTCTTCACACTATATTAAACAACTATATTTTTATTTTATTTTCTTTACACATCCTATGTACATAACAAAATCGAGATTTTACCGGAAATATGTTTTGAGGTGCAATAAAATAATGATAATAATAATAATAATAATAATAATAATAATAATAATAATAATAAAAAATCATTTTAAGAAAAAAATCGTGTGTGTGTGTGTGGGTGTGTGTGTGTGTGTGTGTATGACTGTCGTTTAAATGCCAAACTTAATATTTACGTTGAGCACCTTCCAAGGATGCAACACGAAGTTTTCCAAGAAAATCCTCCTGCATCAAACTAATCTTTACATCCAACATTTTATTTTCCCCAAAAAATGGCTCTAATGATTTTGATTAAAATAACAAGTTTAATTATATAAAACAATTACATGTTTTCATGACAAATCAAACGTATATCTTCAATGTCAAGGAATTATCTCTGAAGACCTATTCATTCTAGATGACTTTTGTATAACTTCTATAACAAGAACTTACTATATAAAAATATAGGTCTCTTTAAAACACACACTTTACGTCTAATAAACTTTTTTCCCCCTTTCTTTTAGGTAAAGTTGACTATTTTTGAAATGCTCCATGTAATTATTTTCAGCTTTAATATCCTATACTTTTCTCATACGGGATTTTGTCAACTCATTACAATGCAATAAACCATTTCAATCACGTAGTAACCAGCTTTTAAACGATTTGACTATCGCTTTAGCCTATTATTTTCCCTTATTTTCCTACTATTTACAAGGAAGCAAGCAATAAGACCATATCTGCTAGTTTTATCTCGATTAGCGTGAAGTAGATATAAGAATAAGCATTTCAACAATACTTTGTTACAGAGATGTACAGAACGTCATGCGAATGTAACACATCAGCTTTTTAAAATTACGTTTTTTCTTGTTAAGCTATATTTGGTGGCCAACCAAAATCACACAATATAATTTATTCATAGAACGGATTTGCATGCTAGCTTGGTTGACATAGCCAAAACTATTATTGTTATAAAATGCTAACCTATATCTGAGAATAGGTGAGTGCAGTCAAGAGGTCGAGTGGTCAGCTCAACCGGAGGTCCCGTGTTCGATTCCCAGCTGCGGCGGGGATTTTTACTTTACCTAGAATCATTTTCTATTTCCCAGAGTCTGGAAATATGGGTGTGAGAGTGAATGTACGTGTGTTTGAAGAAAATAAAATAATTGAAAACCCAACGTTAAAGAACATATAGTTGGCAAGTTGTTTCTAAAGCAAAGTATCGTATATGACCACGTAAGAGGGGGCTGTATAAGCGAAACAATTAAAATAAATAATATATAACACATTGTGCGTAATACCATTTTAATTAATTTTAACTTAAGTTCAAATGCCAAAAGGTGTTCATGCAAAACTAATAAGAAACAGTTAATGTTTAGAGCCAGTAGGTCATGTCAGAAAGCAAAGCAGTGTCAAAGCTGGAAGAATCCAGTTATTTGCTGATCAACATGAATTAAGTGGTATTAAAAGTCCGGAGAAAAATAAATTCAGTATAATATTAAACTTTACGTCTAAAACTTCAGATATTTGAGAAAAATGATAGTCTAAAGCATTAACAGACTTTATAATACTTATACTATATTACTAGGGTCGGCTGGTAAGTCCCGGGCGTCTTAATGAAAGCAGCGTTTTAATTTTTTTTATTCATTTATTTATTTATTTATTTTTGCTTTATTTCTCAACATAATCTCCAGAACATTTGTAATATCGGTGTTCTAATTTAATTAATCTATCTCTGCAGAACGATTTATTAAGGTCCTCAAAATAGCTGTTTACCGCATCAATGACTTCCTCGTTGCTGTGAAATCTTTGTCCTTCATTAATTTTAAGTTTGGGAACAGGCGGTAGTCACTGGGTGCTAGATCTGACAAATAGTGTGGATGTTCAAGCAATTCGAACTTTAATTCGCACATTTTCCTCAATGTAATGACAGAACAATGGGCGGAGCATTGTCGTAAATATATGTGGTGCCAAGTGAGGTATTTTTCCCTTCATCTCATCACTCAAACGTTGCAGTAAGCTTGTGCAGTAGTCACAAGTACTACTTTTACTCTTTTCCAAGTAATCAATAAAAATAATTCCCTGTGCATCCCAGAAAGAACTCGCCATAACCTTGTTAGCTGACAAAATTGACTTTACCTTTTTACTTTCTCTATACGTATATGTACATAGTGTATAGAGAAGGTATTGTAATGCACCCAAAATTCGATACCGAGATTTCACCGGAAATACATGTTTTGGGTCCCCCGGAATCAAAAAAAAAATTAGAAAAATGTCCGCGCGCGCGCGTGTGTGTGTAAGTGTGTATGTCTGTGGTCAGTATAGCTCAAAAACGAAAAGACCGTTAAATACCAAACTTGGTATTTTAGTTTGGTATCTTCCAAGGATGCGATACGAAGATTTTCAAGAAAATCCCCTCATCCTAAATTACCGTTTACATGGAACTTTTTTCGAAGATTTTGATTTTCTCAAAAATGGATCTAACGAATTTGATTAAAATATCTTAGATATATTAAAGATATTTACCTGACAAATATTTCCCGTTTCTGGGAATAGCCTCTGAAAATACTTTATTTTTATGAATTTTACGGAATTTTGCCTAACTGCTAAACTATAAGAGATGGACAAAAACTTATCACACAAAAAATGTAGAGCACATTAAAACACAGAATTTATGTTATAAACCCTTTTTCGTGGAGTTGATCGTTTTTGAGATATTCCTTGTTTCTGGTTGCAGCTTTAAAAAACTAATCATTTTCTCATACAGGAATTTGCCAACTCCTGTCCATACAAACAAAGGAACTTTAGTTACACAGCAACCAAATTTTGACATCACTTTAACCTATGGTACCCCTTTATTTCGCTTCTACTTACAAGGAAGCATGTAATAAGACTATTTCTGCTAATTTTTTCTCGATTAGCATGAAATAAAAGGAAGAATAAGCATTTTAACAATAATTTGTTGCAGAGATGTAGAGAAAGTCATATGAATGAAATACACAAGATTTTTTGCAGTTGGCTCACCTGGCGCAATCCACTGTTTTGACTGTGATTTACTTTCTGGAGTGTAGTGATGTATCCAAGTTTCATCCATGGTAATAAGCCATCTCGAAAATTCACTGGAATTTTTACGGTAGAGCTCCAAATTCTTAACAAGCAGTTTTCTTTGCAACTTTGATCAGGTGTCAACAAACGCGGCACCCATCTTGCACAGACCTTGTGAAAGCCTATAACACTACTTAAAATATTACCTGCACGTTCTTTTGATATGTTTACAGCCTCTGCTATCTCAAACAACTTTAATCTGCGGTCTTCCAGTACTAAATGATTATCATCTCTGGAGTTGTCACTTCTATAGAGCGAGGCTCATCACTAGTGCTCGCACGTCCCATTTTATATTCTGCAACACACCTTTTAATCATTGAACATGAAGGGGCAGAGTTTTTCAATGTACTGTCCATTTCCTCCTTGATTTCTTTAGGCGTTAAGCCTTTCAAATGGAAGTATTTAATCACTGCTCGTTTTTCCAAATCCTCCATTTTCGTGAAAACCCTAAAGTTATCTTGTTTAAAATGCTGTCATTCGGAAACTAAACAAGCTAATTGACCTATAACTATAGATACAAGCTAGTCTAGAGTTAAACTATTCGATGCTACCGTCTAACCTGGCGCCATATACTCGTATGTGTGAGGCCCGACCTTCGTACATAAGCTATACTGCTATATTCCATTTAAAACTGTGTTCCATTCACGTGACTTTCTCTGCATCTCTGTAATAAAGTTTTGTTGGAAAGCCTATTCCTGTAACTACTTAATACCAATTGAGATCAACATTAGCAGATATTATCTTTATTATTTTCTTCCTTGTAAGCAAGGGAAATAAAGGAACACACTAGGCTAAAGCGATAGTCAGATCTTTCAAAAGTTAAGTTTCCTTGCGGTTGAATTCCGTTTGCATGACCATGAGTTTACAAAGTCGCTATGAAAAACGTTTAAGTATTCTAAATCTGAAACCAACAACAACGAATATCTTGAAAATGGTTAAATTCACGAAAAATATATATGACATTTAATTGTACATTTCTATGTGATCAACATTCTTTATGTAGGTAGTACGTTTTTGCCAATTTCTTGCGGTTTAGCAGTTATGCAGAATTCAGCAAAATACATCCAGAATAAGAGGTTTTCAGAAGCAATTCCCAGAAAATGCAACTCATGCATTATATTTGCCGCGCGCGCGCGTGTGTATATATGTATATACAAGATATTTTAATCAAAATCATTACAGCCATTTTTGAGAAAATTAAAATGTTCATTATTTTTTCCATGTAAAGGGTGGTTTAGGGTGGAAGGATTTTTCTAAAATCTTTGTATTGCATCCCTCGAAGATACTAAACTAAAATACCAAGTTTGTATTGTATCGAGTTTTCGGTTTTGAATTATCGTGCTCACAGACACACGGACTCTCTCTCTCTCTCTCTCTCTCTCTCTCTCTCTCTCTCTCTCTCTCTCTCTCTCACACACACACACACACACACAAACGGACCTTTTGCTAAAAATGCTTTTTACTTTCTCTAACCCGTATGTATAATGTACATAACGGATAGAGAAGGTATTGCATTCCACCCAAAAATTTGAGGTCGAAGTTTCACCGGTAATATAAAATATTCTGTGTTACCCTGAGTCCAAAAAAGCTTTTTTCTTTCTCTACACGTACTATATACATAGTGTATAGAGAAGGTATTGTGTTCCAACCAAAAATTCGATACCGAAATTTCACCAGAAACATGTTTTCAGATCCCCTGAATAAAAAAAAAAAAACAACAACATTTTTAGAAAAGGTGCGTGTCTGTGGACAGCATAGCTCAAAAACTAAAATACCGTTAAATACCAAACTTAGTTTTTAAGTTGATTATCTTCAAAGGATGGAACACGAAGATTTTCAATCAATCCCCGCCTCCCAAAACTACCCTTTACATGGAAAATTTTTTGAAAATTTTGTTTTTCTCAAAAATGGTTATAACGATTTTGATTAAAATACCGATTTTCATTAAAGTTATTTACAACGCAAATAAAATGTTTATTTTGAGTTTTCTGGGATTAGCCTCTGAAGAGCACTTTATTCTGGTTGATTTTTGCATAACGGTGAATTCGTAAGATAGAAAAAAACTTACTATACAAAAAAGTGTAGATCTCGTTAAAACACACAATTTATGTCATAGACATTTTTGTTATAGAGTTGACCGTTTCCAAGATATTCCTTTTTATTGGTTTCAATTTTAAAATACTTATACTTTTCTCAGACAGGAAGTGACCATTTTCCTTTTGTTCTACTCCTAGTCAAGCAAGAAGCCAATTTCAAAGACAACTGCAAAACGATAGCTTTTAAAAGATCTTTTTAGCACAGCGCATTCCTTTATTTCCCTTCTACTTATAAGAAACTAAATAATAAGTACATTCTGCTCAAGCTTATCTCAATTAGCATGGTGTAGAAAGAGGAATAATCTTTGTAAGAATTCTGCTTGTAGAGCAGTTAGAGAAAGTCATGCGAGTGTAACACATCAGATTTTTAGAAAAAGATCCGCGTTATGTTTGTGGACAGCATAACTCAAAAACGAAAAGTTCGATAAATACCAGACTAGGTACTTAAGTTTAGTATCACCCAAGGATGTGACACGGAGATTTTCAAGAAAATCCCCCACCCACAACTACCCTTTGCATGTAAACATTTTCTAAAATTTATTTTCTCAAAAATGGCTCTAACGATTTTAATCAAAATGCCATACATTAAAGGTATTTAAATCAGAAATGATATGTATATCTTGAGTTTTCTGAGAATATACCCTGAAGCCTCTTTTTTCTGGATGAGTTTTGATAAATTTTCCATAACTTGTAAACCGTAAGGGATACACAAAAGCTAACCATACAAATAATGTAGATCTCGTTAAAACACATACTTTATCTTATATTCACTTTTTTGTAGAGCTTACCGTTTCTGAGATATTACTTGTTATTGGTTTCAGCTTTAAAAAAAATACTTAGGTATACTTTTCGCAAACGGGACCATACAAAGCGAAAAGAACATCAATTGTTTCACATAGCGATGAGCTTTTAAAGAATTTGTCTATTGCTTTAGACTGATGTATCCCCTTATTTCCCTTCTACTTAAAAGGAAGCAAGTAATAAGACCAATTATGCTAATATTTATCTCGTTTAGCAAGTTGTTGATAAAAGAATAATCTTTTTGTAAGAATAGTTTTTTGTTTTTTGTTTTACACAAGGTTCCCTAAAATATGTATTTCAGGTGAAATCTCGGTATTGAATTTTTGGATGGAGTGCAATACCTTCTCTACCTATATACCATGTACTGTGTAGAGAAAGTAATATGTTTGAGATCGGATGTGTGGTTTTTTAATGTATAGCTAAGATAGTTTTCTTCGACAACTACTCTTTATATATATAGGAAAGTATATACATTTAGATGAACAACTTTTTCCCCATTTTGCTTTGTCATCCATCTTTTCAATGTGAAACCATCTACTTTAAACATGAGTGAGTATTAATTAAGGAATCATCAAATGGACGCTGAGGTATTACAGCTTAACGTGGAATTCCGAACCACGGTGGTTAAGCATGCCAGAGGTGGAGGATCACCCGTCTAAGTAACGACCAAGCTTAGCTTGAAGATCTATTGACAAAGACATGACCACTCACTTAATCTCACTTTCAGTGGATTAAAGGCGTGCGACAACTGTTATAATTTGGAAGACACAATCTTCGAGCAGGACTACCAAATGTTCCGTTAATTCATCTAGCAGCTGAATACATAATTAACACCATTTAGTTAGCACGTCCTTGGGAAATTGTCGAGGAAAGTTACCAAACTACAGACTTGTTTTGACAGCTTCCTGGCATCTGCGAAAGAAGAAACCTTCGAAATGCCACATTCTGCAACATTCTTCCATTCACTCACAAGCTCATTTCGCAATTATATAGAGACATAATTCAATAATCGTTTGTAAACATGAAATTGATATTACTCAAGATGATGGCAAACACAGGTTAAATTTTTAGATACCGAATTTTGTACATTAAAATTTAGCGTTATAGCTTTTCTCCATAAATTCTCACAGTTTTCTGGTATTATGTAAGCATAAATTTACTTACTTATTTATATGTTATGCTTATATATGTTAATATATATACTATAATGCATGGTTTCTGTATAATGATCCTCGTGGTGGTAGCAAAAGCATTGGGCATGTTGGGCAATGCATCACTATTTTCGGAACGTATTAAAGGGTGCAGAAGTTACAGTGCGGTTGGGCAAGATCATTGTTTCCAAATGTTGGTACTGATAATGATGGTGATGACGTAGCCTAAATAATAGAACTATTTCCAGTGTGCGCGACGCAATTTTACGAGGGCGACAGCGTACCATTTTAGAATTCAAAGTTTCTAAAAACAAATGGTATCTTCTATAATGTTTTGTAAGTTGATTGCCGCATAGCTTGTCCATTTTGCTCTAATACTTGCTAGTTATCATCATGTTACAAGGGAATGTTAAGCATTTATTCAAGCGACATTGGACATCGATATGAGTTAAATCCAAAACATTTTACATCAACAGTTATACGTGAGAAGACTTCGTTGTCGATAGATTCCACATAAACTCCCAAGCAAAAACAATGCATTGATTAGTGCAGAAAAAACTCTGGAAGAATTTCAAGGCGGCACTCTAATTTCGGTTTGGAATATCGCTACTAGTGGTGAATCTTGGAGTTCCTGTTAAGATCCTGAAAAGAAAAGTCAATTGGCTCAATGAACAGAACAGAACTTAAGATACGAAAATCCAACGAATTCGCAGTGCTGGTTGCTAGTTTTTTACTTCTACGTCTCTCATTAGAAGTTAGACGTGCCGTTACTGCCGATGGGTTCATAAATCTTTTTGGACAGCTGATGCCAAACCTAGGTCTTTTTCCAGATGTCATTAGTGTTAAAAATAGAAAATTCTGTCACTCGGTGTTTTAAAATTAGAACACTCCAATGTAACTAACTTTGGTTTAAGCGTTCAGACCTCATTCAAGTAGGCTATTACTGAAAGCTGGTATCGACCCATAAAATGACGGATGATTTCAATGTCATGAACATGGAATTATGAACAGAAGAAATTATGTAAGCAGCGGAAAGAGCAACATTACAACTGCTACTCCGCTGTATAGAATGTTTTGTTCTGTACGAATAAGTCATCATGTCGTAGCACTGATGCTAAGCAAGGCAACAACTGAGCATCGCAGACCATTAAGAATGAACAAAGAGAAATACAGTATTAGTATTTTTACTTAGTATTTGGAAGAATTGTTAGACTTAACAAAAAGAGCTAATATTTGTCTGGCGGAGTCGTATTATGTATAAATGAGCTCTTAGGATTTCGACATATACTGTGAAATCACGACTGTGCAAATTAGGTTGTACATGGTTTGCAAATGTTGTTGGATATCCTTCGCAATCATTTCATTTCTAGCTGCGTATTCTATAGAGTAACTTCGTCTGACTCAGATTTTTTAATTCCTTCATGCTCGTATAAACTTTGTAGCAGCCGTGCAGATTCCAAAAAGCAAACTTTTCCATAAAATAATTAAATCTATATGATGCGTTGTGCCTTCAAACCTGGCCTAACTCCTTGCTCTCTTTTCCCTTCCTTTGGAGGTTAAGTAGATGCAATAGGCCACGGTACGTTTCTTAGCTATGATTCAGTCCATATTATTTCTATCTCTGTTATCGATATACATGCTGTTAGGGATACGTGCAGATATTTATATTGATGGTTGAGGGCACTATAATGAACATTACATTAGTTTTTGCTACATTTGCGGACTTATAATTTTATTTATTCAGAGTAGTATGCTTTTAGCTTGGTTAGTATCTCCATGCAAGCGCATACAAACCATAACACATATTTTTTTCAAGAGCGAGGGGAAATACAAGGGGACTACAGCAGACTGTACGATAATCAATTTTTACTTTCTCCATACGCACTATGTACATAGTGTATAGAGAAAGTATTGCACTCCACCAAAAAATTCGATACCGAGATTTCACCGGAAATATATGTTTTAGGGTCCCCAATATCCAAAAAAAGCATTTTCACAAAAAGGTCCGCGTGCGCGCGCGCGCGCGCGTGTGTGTATGTGTGTGTCCGTGAACACGATAACTCAAAAACGAAAAGTCGGTAAAATGCCAAATTTGGTATTTAAGTTTAGTATCTTCCAGGGATGCGACACGAAGATTTTGAGAAAAATCCCCCCACCCCAAACTACCCTTTACATGGAACTTTTTTCGAAAATTTTGATTTTCTCAAAAATAGCTCTAACGATTTTGATTACAATTTCGTATATTAAACATATTTACCTGGCAAATAAAATGTATATCTTGAATTTTCTGGGAATAGCCTCTGAAGAGTAGTTTAATCTGAATGAATTTTACTAAATTTTGAATAACTGCTAAACCGTAAGAGATGGACAAAAACTTACTTCACAAAAAATGTAGAGCACATTAAAACACACAATTTATGTTATATACATTTTTTTCGTGGAGTTCGTCGTTTTTGTGACATTCCTTATTTTTGGTTTCTGCTATGAAAAACGTATACTTTTCTCATACAGGAACTTGTCAACTCCTATCCATATAGACAAAGGAACTTCATTGACATAGTAACCAGCTTTTGACTATCACTTTAACCTACAGTTGTCCCTTATTTCGCTTCTACTTACAAGGAAGCGAGTAATTAGACTATTTCTGCTATTTTTTTCTGATTAGCATAACGTAAATAAAAGTATAAGCTTTTTAAGAATAATTTGTTGGAGGGATATGGAGAAAGTCATGTGAATGGTACACATCAGATTTTTACTTTCTCTAGCCTCATATGTACAACGTACATAGGGATAGAGAAGTATTGCATTCCACCCAAAAATTCGACATCGAGATTTCACCGGCAATACATGTTTTAGGACCCCCTGTATCCATAAAAAGCATTTTCAGGAAAAGGTCCGTGTGTGTGTGTGTGTGTGTGTGTGTGTGTGTGTGTGTGTGTGTGTGTGTGTGTCCGTGGGTCTGTGAACACGATAACTCAAAAACGAAAAGTAGCTAAAATACCAAACCTGGTATTTAAGTTTAGTATCTTCCAGGGATGCGACACGAAGATTTTGAGAAAAATCCCCCCACCCCAAACTACCCTTTACATGGAACTTTTTTCGAAAAATTTTATTTTCTTAAAAATGGCTCTAACGATTTTGATTAAAATATCGTATATTAAAGATATTTACCTAACAAATAAAATGTATATCTTGAATTTTCTGGGAATAGATTCTGAAGACCTGTTTATTCTGGATGAATTTTGCTTAATTTTCCATAACTAGTAAACCGTAAGAGATAGACAAAAACTTACTATACAAAAAATGTAGGTTTTTTTAAAATACACAACTTATGTCATACACATTTTTCTCGTGGAGCTTACCGTTTTCGAGGTGCTCATTGTTATTAGTTTCAGTTGTGAAGTACTTATACTTTTCTCAGACGGGAGTGTCCGTTTTTCTTTCTTTCTACTCCTGGCGAAGAAAATAAGCGATTTGTAATGACAATCGCCTAACGACAGCTTTTAAAAATTTGACTATTGGTTTAGCCTAGTGAATTCCCCTATTTTCTTCCTACTTCTACGGAACTAAGTAATAAGAACATTGTGCTAATGAGTACCTCGATTAGCAAGGTGCAGAAAGAAGAATAATCTTATGTAAGAAGTTTGCAGAAGAGCTAGAGAAAGTCATGTGAGTGTAACACATCAGATTTTTTATATTATGTTGAAATGCACGCTCTTTCCATTACATCGCAAGAAACAACTGAATGGTAATAGCACTTCAATAATATAAAGAATTTTAAAATAATTAATAAAAAAATTCTATAAATGGCTGGTGCCATAAGCAAAGGTAGTTTGAACCCTATTGTGCATTTATAAAGAGGACTGCAGGGGCTACTTCCAGAAAAATCAAAATATAATTCTGATAGTCATCAAATCACTGAAGGTATATGGTGTTTTAATAACATTCTGGAAAAATCAAACATTACGAAACATTTGCCATGGATAATTTGTTGGGGTGTGGATTTTATTGAAAATGTTCGTGTCGCATACTTGGAAAAAATTAAGCTGAAAGTCTGGTATTTATCCGTCTTTTCATTTTTGAATCATCAGTTTACACACACACGCACACGCGCGCGCGCGTTTGTTTTTCTAAGAATATCTGTTTTTTTGTATTAAAAGCCGTATTTTCGGAAAATTGCAATGTAGAATTATTTGGTAGAATGCAATACTTGCTCTACCTTAGGTAAGTACCAGAGAAAGTAAAATAGGTAACAAAGCACTTAATGAACAGAAATGATCAATTCCTGGTTTCTATTTAAAGCTTTTAATGTATTACATCTCCAATTAAATGGTTTCGCTCTCCAGTGATGTTCTCAAAGAATACAAACATTATTCATCAATACACAAATGGTTTTCTAGCTAAACTTATCATGATTACAAATACGGGGTTTTATAATCCCGCATTAAAACATTACAATAGTTATAACATCTACATAACAATACTTATGAATCTGAACTAGTGAGAAATGCGGAAGTCATGTTTAGTCACATAAAGGAAAATGCCAAAGCGCGTCATTTCTTATCGCAACCAGTATTAGTCACTTGTTTTAAATTAATTATATGTGGTTTAAAAGCAGGAAATTTGGGGCGACTAACCAAAATCACACCAATGAACTTTGCAGATAAGAAAAGAAAGCTTTCTTTCTGCAGTGATAATTGTTTGCTATGGTTTTCTTTGTACTTGAGAGGGAGGGAGGGATGGAGGGAGAGAAAGAGAGACACAAATGGTAACTACACATCAGGTGGCGGATCAGCACTGTCCTTTAAATTAGTCTTACTTTTCTGCAGTGCATAAAGCGCATAGAAAAGCATCGTGACAATAGAATAAAACTTTTCTTACATATTTTACACAATTAAAATCAGTAAGCTTATATGGAGAAGAAAGTATTTACAGCAGAAGCAAGAGTTTCGAAGATTACGTATGCATATACATCCAGTATATCAGACGCTTTACCTAAACCTGCCTAAATCAGATCATCCGCATGCTGGTAGTCGTACATCAGTTACTCAGGAACAAAGCCACGTGACTGGCCCACGCTATCGGAGATAAACGAAGGAAGCTTGGGAAGCTCTGAGTCGGTGCTTTCTCAGTATTTTCATAACGATATGCTTTACGGTGTCAGCTAACATTAACGGATTCCTTGGCATATGAAATTTCGCTAAAGCACCAACACATGTAGTTATTTGTTTAATGTTCCAACATACAGTCCCCTCATTAACACATGTCAAATGAATGAAAAGACATGGCTGTGAAAATAAGCTGGTACGTATACTTCGCTATAGTATTTTTAGAGGCAATTTAACGTTAGTGATTTTGAGGATTTAATAACACAGGCAAAATTAGGTACTCTCAGAATCCCACCAAAGGGTTGTCAATAAAGTTAAACAAAAAGAACACCTTTTTGCAGTTACACAAGAAGTTTATTTTACTGTCTTTAATTCGTAATACTAAATAAAACATTTCTATATTATAACAGCAAGTTCTTGATATTATTTACAGTAAGTTATTGAGAGTTTACTATTAGGATAATTATACAACGATTAGAATACTAAGTAGAATATACTCGTGGTTAGGGCAAAACATTTATACTTCGCATTCAAGAGCAACCTCGAAACTGTAAGTTATAAGCAGTTTTTTTACTTTTTTGAGTACGTAACCGCCCTTTGTTCACTTACCTGCGAGCTATGTCAGGTTTCCTGATATCGAGCAAGAAGAAATCCGTTTGTTTTGATGACACATGCTTCCCAAGAACACTCTCTGAGGTGTAGCACGTGGGCCTCACACACTACTGCTTTGTGCGCTTCCTAATCTCAAAATATATAATGTTCAATGTTACATAGAAACAGGTACCTAAAAGAGTTATGAAGTTGCGACATCAAATGTTGGATAGTTCAACTATTTAAGTTACAATACTGTTCTATTTATTATATTTCCGAGATATTGGGTTGAACTTTCCAATACTTAAATCTCACATTTTAAGTGCTTAGTCAACATTCATTTCTAGTGTTGTTATGCACAGTATGGAATTTCAAAACCGGAATTTAGCAACTAGCTTTTTAAATATCTGAGTATCGCTTAGGCTTCTGAATCTCCCTTGTAACTGCAATGAACTGTGTAGTGAAGCCATTTCTGCAAAAATGTATCTGTATTAACATGAAGTAATTAGAAAAAACAAGTATGTGAAAGAATATTTTGTTGAAGCGAATACAATATAGCGATAGTCAAATGTTTTAAAATCTATTGCTAAGTGATATTCATGCAGAATAAAGAGGTCTTCGGAGTCTATTCCCAAAAAATTCAAGATATACATTTTATTTGCCACTACATATCTTTAATATACGGTGTTTTAATCATATATATGAATACTTTAAGTTAAATAAACTAATATCCTTCAAAGCTATAAATAAAGAATCTTATTCTTTTGTTTTTATTGATGCAGGAGACCCTAAAACGTATACTTCCGGTGAAACTTCGGTATTGAATATTTGGATGGAATGCAATGTCTTCTCTATGTACATTGTACATATCTACCAGAGAAAGTAAAAAGTAGTATTTTCTGTCTTGAGCTTGTCGTAGGCGGATTATTATGTTTTTAAAATCCTTTCTGAGAAGGACTACGAATTCTTTGTAGTGAACTTAACTTCAACCAACTGACATTTTTGAACTTCAATTCAATTGTTTGGAAGCCCAAATTGGAAAAGTTCTAGAATATTCTTAACAGTTAAATTTGCATGGAGAAAGATTGATATAATGGCAGCATAAAGATGCAAATTATAATATGTAAAACTGTACGGTAATGTAAAACTGGATTGACGTCATGCGGCTTAACCACGTACCTTGGCACGGTTCCTAACCTTCGATATTTCTATAAATATGCATAAGGTAGTTTAGTTAAACAACTGTGGTCACACTCAATTCTGCTAGTTACCTATTCCAGTATACATTCGGTTGACGTAGTACTTATAGCACTGGAAATTTGTGTTTATAATCATAGGTCATTGCCAGTGGGTGAATTAAAACTGATATAGATTAAACACCTCTTTAAGATTCAGCATACCAAATAGTTTTGCTGTAAGGATATGAAAATAACTGACAAATTAGACCTAGTAAGCAAATAATTTATCGTAATTATTTATTTTTATCGGGCTCTGGCGACGAGATATTCAAAGGTGACACTTGTTCTAGTTCTCTCTATTTTTGTTTTTTCTCTCCTTAACATCGTAATAAACCAAAGCAATTAAAATAATAATTTCCATGAATTTCATTCATTATCCTAGAGCACTTTCACATATTGTATAAGATTGTAGTATAAAATTCCTTCTTTCCTCCTCCTTGGTATTCTTTTATTCTTCGTTTCTTTCTTTTTCTTAGTCAATATGTATGCTTCTTTCTTTCCCTCTTTTGTATTGTATGTGTTGAAATCCTATCGGGTTAATGCAAAGTTCGTAGCATTTTGAAACTGTCCATACAATGCAAATGTTTACATAGCATTTGTCAATTTTCGAGTAGGCTGACGTTGAGCATTATGATCTAAAGAGTTGGAAAAGTCCTCCAAATCTACATGTGAAGGGCTCACTGTGAAACATAGAATCATTATTCTCGAGCTTTTCCTGATGGCGTTCACTCATACACGACGAAGGCCTTTGGAGTCGCCTCCACTGGCTTTACTCTTTAGTTTAATTCAAACAGAAGAATACGTTGGAAGCTTTTCCACACGACACTGCATTTTCTTTAGTCCCAAAATAGCACTAACTTATGACAAATTTTCAAATTCAAGCCACAATCACAAGCACACCGTTCACATTTCAAATCACAAACGATTAACAATACTCCGCCGCGTTGACATGCCTAAAAATAAAACAAAATATAAACTTCTATAACGTTGAGTATCAAACTATATTTCAAGATTATGCCCCCCCTCCCAAACTGCTGGAGCTTACGCATCAATCTAATATTCCAAAACTATTAATAACAATCTCCTCAATAACAGTAGCTATATACACTTACACAAGTAGACAAATATGTGATGATCGCAGATTTTGACAGTTGTATGAAATTTCTAGTCATGACCTAAGTACAAATTTTCTCCGACCCCCCCCCCCCAATGTTGTCAGTGCAGAGTGCCGCGGCTCGATGGGTCAGAGCACGTTTCTCCAGATTCGGCGACAATTCGAACCTGCTCATATGGGTGTTGCTTCCACCCAGGTAAAGGACCGGTACCCATTCATCATGAGTGAGAAGCTGGGATCTCGAAAACCAACGAGAGCGCCAGTCAAACTGATAGTCACTACTATAAATTATTATTATTATTATTATTACTGTTGCGTTATTAAGAGAAACCGCGAAATAACTTTTTCCCCTTCTATCGGCTGTGTTCCTTTCCCCACAACGATGTTCATAAACTCTTATTCATGGCACATTTATATTTAAAATCTTCGGATTGCTCATTTCCTTTGTTACACCTATTATTGAAGATACTACCATGACATGTAAGTATATCACAGATTATTTCTCTCGTACCATATTATTCATTTATCAAGTAAAACAAGGAGTGGAATCACATATCTTTCTCTCTCTCAAGTAATTTAAAAAATCTGAGGTGTTCCGTTCACACGACTTTCTCTAGCTGTTTCATAAACAAACTGTCCTTACAAAAGAGTATTCTTTTATTTACGTCAAGCTAATCGTCTTATCAATAGCAGCTGCCTTGTAAGTAGAAGAGAAATGGAGGAATGCACTAGGAAAAACGGTAGTCAAATCTTTTAAAAGCTATCGCTATGTGGAACAATTGAAATTCTGTTCTCTTTTGAATTCCCGGGGGTCAATCGAAAGAGATGCAACGAAAGTTTACTTCCCGCTTGAGAATAGTTTAAGCAGTTTAAAATTGAAACCAATAACAAAGAATATCTCGGAAACGGTTAACTCTACAAATATGTATACGACAATAATGGTGCGTTTTAATGAAATCTATATTTATTGTGTAGAAATTTTTTGTGTATCTCTTAGATTTATGAGCTAAACAAAAATCATCCAGAATGAAGATTTATTGAGAAGCTATTCCCAAAATTCAAAAAATACATTTCGTTTGTCATTAATGTATCTTAAACATATGGTATTTTAATCAAAATCGTTAGACCCATTTTTGGAAAATCAAAATTTTCGAAAAATGTTACATGTAAAGGGCGGATTTTCTTGAAAATCTTTACGATGCTTCCTTGTAGGATACTGCACTTAAATACCAAGTTTGGTATTTAATGACTTTTTGTTTATTATCTATGCTATCCACACACACACACACACACACACACACATACACACAGAGAGACACACACTCAAATACACACGGTCATTTTTTTAACTTTTTTGGATTCAGGGGGTCACAAAGCATGTATTTGTGGTGAAATCTCGGCATCGAAATTTCTCTATCTACTATGTATATTGTGCATACGTGCAACTGTATATTTATTTTATTTTGTAAAATTTAAAAACATGTTTGTTAATAAATTGAATAAGGTCTAAGATATTTGCTCCGGTGTAAGTAATTAGATATCGGGGTATAGTATACAGATTTTATTTTTATTTGTTTGTACATACGTGGTAGAGAAAGTAAAAGGACGTTGTGATTATGGGAGAATCCATTATCCAGATGGAATGGTTAACATTGAGATAAAATGGTCAATAAAAGGCGAAACGAGTAAAAATATTACATAACAGAAAGTTTTGGTGAATGAATGAATGAAATTGATGTAAGCTACATAAATGATGTAATATGAATGTGAGTTGATTCGAAAATGAAAACAAACATAGACATTATGCAAAGTATCTTACAGATTACTGGATTTATGGAGCAGATGGGAGCACATAGGGCTACAGGTAATGCTGTTTTTTTTTAATTAGACAAAAAGCTAAAAAATTAATTGATTAGTAATGAAAACAGATTAAATACACGTGCGCACATGAAGGAATGGCGCTCCAAGGAAAACAACAATATTTCTTACTGAAAAAATAAAGTTGTCGAACTAATACGATATTTTAATTAGATGCTTTGAAATATGAAATCTCGTTTGATTAATGCTATGAATAATATATGTATAGCAGTTTATTAATGGAAAGATAAAACGAATCTGGGTAAATAATCTGGAATTGTGAACACCATAATTTGGAGTCAAACTGCTCGATTTGGCTCAGATTACTTGAAAACGTGAATATATGGGTCATTTAAGTTTAACCAAGTGTTAATGCACTGACAAGAACGTATTAAATGTAAAGAAACAGCATTACAATGCGTTAACTGGGCACGGGAGTTTTATCTATCTGTGGTGGTAAGTAGAAATACAGAAGAGAGATAGCCCCATTAAAACTTGTGAGGGTCTCAATCGGAGGCCCTGGGTTCGATTCCTGGGGTCGCCACTCTGACCATGACTTTATCACGATTTTCTCTGTTTGGCGAGGCGAATGCTGCGAGGGGGATTCTTCTACCACGAATTTCTTTTCATCTCTTTTCCCTTCCGTAATTCAAATAGGTTTATAATTCGGTCTGTGCAGTTTGGGTCGGTGTCGGGCAGATGGCACAGATGCTTGCGAGTTGGAAAGATTTCTTGGCCCTGCCAATGACAGCCTTCTCTGGGCCGCCTCAGTTGGTTCGAGTTCACCCGAACTGCGCCAGAGGGCAACCTTCTCAGAACACCCACCGGTGTGACCGAGTCATCACGCTTTGAATCGTTCGCCTCTGTTTATCCTGCCTGCCTGGGACCTACAGATTTCTGCATTTCCTTCTCTTTCATTCCTCCAGTAGGTGGTAAGGACAAGCGATCCACGTTGGGTCGAAGTACAAGGTGCACCCTCCATTTTTGGTCAATCATAACTAAAGTAAAAATGCAGATTAGCGGAGAGAGCGCCTAAAGTACAGATTAACGCGTGTTTTCATAATGTTATTTGTTCTAAAGCTTACTGGAATTAGAGGGATTTAAAATAGCAATAAAGAAGATACAAGAAATTAAATATGAGACTCCCGAACATAAGGGACCAGTTGTCATGCACATAGAACTACTTTTTCAAGATACAAGTTTGTGGTTGTGGTGCCACTCACTAGATGAATCCTACCCGTGGTTAAATAATACCGATGCTCATTAAACTACATTTGAAAAGATAAAACCTATGCACATAAACAAAAACAATTTTTGAAAAGTAAAAACAAGAACTCTACTCACAAACCTCTATAGGACGACCGAGCTAGATGACTCCCTATTCGGGAGATGCCAGATTCGATTTCCATTACTTGCTCACTTTGAAGTTGGTTTTCCCTGATCGATAGGTGAAGTTGGTCTTGCCTTTCAGTTTCACGATTTACTTTCTCATTGCTTATAGGTTTCATCAGAAAAGCGGTACCGGAAAGACGTCGTAGACTCTTGCTCAGAGGAAATAATATTCCCCGTGGACACTAGAGGGATACCTGGATGCACTCTCTGGCAAGCTCTTGTGGTGGATGAAGTCTTCGAGCTAAGACCTGTTAGGGATATCCGCGCGCCTGCAGTCTGTAGCCGCCTGTGGTTCCTTCACTTTATGCCTCTTTCCTGTGGGGTGGTAGGCGCAATGCATCTCAAGTAGGTCGCAGTGCGTGAGTGACCTCAGTTTATACGTAAGACCTGCAAAAATGCTTTGCTTTCATCTTTTATAGTTTTTGAGGTAAGCGTTATTGTGTATTTTTAACTGCCCAACCTTACACAACATTTCAGAAAAGTACTGGATGACACATTTCCAATTAAACATTTTGAGTTTTTAATGTTGAAAATAACGATATTATTTAAAATTAACCAGAAAAGTTTTTTTTCTTTTAATTTACTAAAACTAAACTCCGCGAGACAACAATCCGAAATCGGCCCAAGGCCTACCACCCGACTGTTGCCACCCCATCTCTACCCATTACAAGCATCATGGCTGGGGTGCAGTACTGGATGGCGGGACGTGGTTAGAGTCCCGAGTCCCTTCCGACCAGTTAATGCGGTCCACACAATCTTTCCATTTATGCAGTCATAAAATATCTATGAAAATAGTACACTAAATAGTACTACGTGTTTTCAAACTGGCCAGCATTGGACCTTACTCATACGCTGCTCTTTTTTTCTTTTAACGGAAATATGCGTGTTCCTGCGGTTTTATACAGAAGCAAGCGGTTTCAAAGACCTATTTCCTTGACCAGTTTTGTTGTAAACCGCAAAGAGCGTAAGCATGGCTTGGCAGTTTCGTACCATATTCTCAGCTTACCACACGTTTCTAAAGTGCGTACAAAAACCGCGCTAGAGTCGAGGTGAACCGCCAAGTTTGTCACGCATAGTCAAACTTATTCTCACGCGTAAATGTTTACAACCGAAACGCACATCCTTATTTCTAGTAGAGGATGTATTTATTACCTTTAACATTTAAAACCATTTTAGTGGGAATAAAAAGGTGTGCGGATCGTGTTAACACGTTTGTTAAAACACTGACGCACTGGGATTCTATTCCTTTTCAGACATTTGGCCGAAAAAGGTTTTACTCGAAGGTTTTCTCTTGTCTGAAACGGTTAATACAAGACATTCCGGGTTCCAAAGGAGTCAGGAAGCATCATTGTGCTAACTCTTAAAAAGAAAAAGCTACAAAATGACGAAGCGGCTTTCTTAGGCGCTAACTTTTCATGGTTCACATAATTACGCATAGTCATAATTTGATTTGTTTTGTTTTGTTCTGTTTGTTTTTTTCATTTTATATACTAAGTTAAGCAAATAAAGAATCCTAAAATAAAATTCAATATTCAGATATCACCGGAAGTGCACCCAGTATCCTGAATCAAAACAAAAACACACTTTTGCTTTTCGAAAAACTACTAGTGTATATATGCGTGTGAGCGCGTCTATTCCCGTGAACAGCGTAATTCAAAAACAAAAAGTAGATTATAATCCTGCTTCCTTATTGTGGGGAATCTGCTTCTCATTAAAAAGGTGCCGAGTTAGAATCTTGATTATCATGCGTTACCCCGATAAGAATTTTTTCGGGTTTTTCATTATCCTGAAAATACGAGTGTCTTTTAAGCTCCATGGACTTCGCACTCATTTGAATATTATCTGATCTATTCCATTCATTCATCAGGTTAAATGCCGTTAAACTTGGCAAAGTAATAATAATAATAATAATAATAATGATAATAACAATAATGTCGGTTATATGATCATATGCCAAACTTGGTGTTCAAGTTCAGTGTGTTTCAGAAAACGTCAAATAAGTTTCTATGTCGGAGGGTCTACACATCATACAACATTATTAAAAAGAAAAGCCTCATTCAGAATGAAGAGGACGTCACAAAGTATAAGTCAATATCTTAGTGATAAATATCTTAAACGATGGTATTTTAATCAAAATTGCTACAGTAATTTTGAGAAGAAGAAAAAAAGGAAAATGTATTATTTATACAGTAGTTGGATGTGCAAGATTATCTTGAAACTCTTCGTGTCACATTCTCCGGAGATACTGAGCTTTATATTTGTCCTATTTAGGCTGCACACATGACGCACAGAAAGAAACACATTTTTTTGATTCTGGGGACCTCAAAATATAGATTTCCGATTAAATCTCAATAAGCTCCAGAATGTGTAAGAGGTTGTCCTGCACAGGGATTTCCATGGAAACTTTATATGATATTAAACTGAATATAATTTAATTTAAATTTAATATAATTAAATGTTTCACTTAGTTATGCACAATGGTAGTGGTAGTTACTTATCACTTACAGCGGAAAAGAAGGAGAAACCCAGTACCCTTGTCTAGACTGAGCGGCGTTGCCTACTTCTAATACCTACACATAATTTTGTTACAATGAATTATGTTCTATAGACTATTCCATTCATACAATGTTATTTGATAATGACAGTTTATCTTATAATATACTTGCAAGGATGCGACTTTATCAGCTTAAGCCTATGCTCCCTACTGAACTGTAATCCTGTCAGTATGCAGTGCTACGCCGTTCATCTCGATAGCAGTATTCAACATGATTCAGAAGAAGAATTCAGAGCAAGAATTAATAAACATGAAAGGTCACGCCAACACAGCTTTATTAAAGCCCTATCTGCAGATGAAAGCATCATTAAGATATCCTACTACCTCAACTTCACTTCAATTCCCATTACGAAAATCAAGATTCCATCAACTTTCAACTTTGAAAATGTTGTTTTCATCAATATGCATTCAAATGATTCTAATTTTCAAACAAATTATGTTCGTAAAATGCATCCTTTTTATGTTCTTCTTTTAGCTATCTTAATTTTCAAGTTAAGCATTTTCTAATTCCCACCGTTGATGGCATTTCTTAGTATTCCTAACGCACTTAAATCTTATTTAGCACGTGATGTGAGAGCTAACACGATGGTGATTTGATTTTAACACAAGTAAGAAACTAATTACTCTGTATAAAATCCATCACATTTTATTTATAGAATAGTTTTATTAAAATCCTCTCGAGGGTTCGAGTTTCATCAAATAAGTTTGCAAGCGCCCATGGGGTTACCTCTGATAATATCCACTTCGTAAATGGTTAGGACATGTAAGACTGGTTAATTTACAATAACTAAGAAACATTTACTGCTTATAGGAAAGTTTTTAAAGGTTATTTGTTGTGACTTACCTACCGAATCTGTTTTTCCAGCATATAGATACTTACCTGCAAGGAAAATAACATTTAATTAAGGTACATAAGAAAATTAAAATGAAATAAACCATTTCATTACCACTAGAATGAGAACTGGGCGTTCATTAACTAATATTTCCCCAAAAAAATAAGCCAGAAGAACATAAACCATGAACAATTACAAAACAAGTCATTTAAAAACCTCAAAAATGTGTACAGTAGAACTTATAAGAACCATAATATATTTCTCGTCCAATACGTAGACAAATAAAGATAAAGAAGCACCAATAGCAATAAGTGCTGTTAAAAAAATTAGTATGCTAAAGTAGCATAGGAATATTGAAAAATTCAGACACATCGAATTTTATAAATGGTCATTACTTAACGTGACTGTCCGCCTGTGCTTTCTACTCAGAAAGCCTCTTGAAGTTTTAAATAGTATGTGGAATGTAATGAAAGCGCCACAGATAAAGACTGGCCTTCTTCATTCTCTTCTTTGAATTTTCAAGTTTTAACATCCCTTAAAATGTTAATTATTCAGCTGGTTTTGACAGATGTTTTAACATTTTAGGGCAATGCAATGGTTTCATTTTTCAACTCCTGAAAATTATAGAATGCTGTGTTGTGTTTTACAATTACTGTTATATTGTATCTTTTCATATAAATGACCTATTAATAAATTAGTAAGCATAAAAGCTTGATTTTTTTATACACTATTTCCATCTGCGTAGTAATTAAAAGCAATATGTAGAGTGTACTACCCATATTTGATTTTAGAAAAAAAAATATTTGCATTTAATGAATAAAAAGGATTAGATTTATCAGAAGATTTTCCGCATTGATGCAGCTTCTTTGTTTTGTTATGAAAATATTCCTATGCACACCATAGCCAGGGTTGCGGAATTCATTTTTAATTGAATCGTTTTCTGTGCGAGTATGTTCTTAATCAAAATGCTAAAACCTATAGATAACAAGTTACTAATACAATTAGTGTTTCTACTCAAACACCCATGTAACCGAAGAAGTTAAAGAGCGCTACACAAATGAAACAATTAAAAAAATCAGTTTATCTTCAGTAGGTTCCAACATGTTTGGCCAAGAAGGGTACGGCATTTTAACTTCTTAAGGCGAAAAAGTTTAGTGTGTTGCTTATATATCTTTAGATTTTTGTGAACTTGAAAAAAGAATAAATGGGGGGAATAATCGTTATTTTAAATTCATTACCATGAGGTAAGGACACTATACATAATTAAGACTACAACATTAATTTTTAAATCTTTGGTAGATTTTTAAATTTTGGGGAGGTACTAGGGTATTAAAGCAAATCAATTGTTAGCAACAGAGATTTTTGGATGGGGGCAGCAAGGAAATCAAGAATGGAAGAATAAGAAACCAATTAGAGAAATAATGAATGTTATTAAAATAATACATACGTTTTTACAGTAATGAGGATGGAAAACAACAAAATTACAAAAATGATATAAGGCCGGGGGAAGGAGAAACCTAGAAAACAATGGACAGATGCAGTAAGGAGAAATATGAACTGCAAAAAATAAGTAGAAGATAGAAATCTGTGGAGAAATAACACTTCTTAGGGTCGAAGGACAGTTGTATTTTAGAAAATTCATAATTGAAACATGTAACGTCTTATAAAACCAAAGCAGTTTATGTTTTTTTTTTTTTTTTTTTTTTTTTGTTTTTTTTTTTTGTTTTTTTTTTTTTTTTATTTCATAACAACGCAACTGGGCTCATATTCTCTTGCAACAGGACGAGGGAGAACCCTGAATGAAACCTTTAACATCCAATTTTACTTCGTTTGCGTTAGCCTACAACAAATTTAGTTGTTTGTAGCAGAATCAGAAACTATTTGTGGCATTCAGCTATAATTTACTTCAAACAGCAACAAAATAACGAACAATAAGAATCAGCATAATAAACGTTAATACGGTGATAAACCAGGAAAATTCTATAACTGCCTTCAAGCCAGGACTTATATTTCTAAAATCGAGCATGGTGGAGCTTAACAAAACAGGAATAAATATGATTACATAAGACCTTGGCACTACATTCATAGCACCTGTGAAGCTGCAGTATCCGCTATCTTATACATACGTGCGAGTATCTCATTGCCTATAAAGCCAGGCGACCCACTTAATACGTATGCAGGTGAGCGATTATCGGGAACAATCGTGCTTAAAAGTGTATTGCATTTAAGTTCTTTATGTATCTGCATCTGCTGCGTTGCAATCAATTGACGATTCTAATAATTGAAATCTATGAACCTTGTAATATAGTCATTATTACCGGATAAGCATAAATACTTCCTATTTATCACGGTGAATTTTAAACGGTCTTTGATAGTATACCTTTATAAAATAAACATTATTTTAGGGACTAATTTAACATTTGAAAGGCTCATCTCTGTAGTGTGGGGGTAGCCTGTCTACTTCACATTCAAGAGGTCTCGAGTTTGAATCTCAGATAGTGAGTTACTGAGATAAGGTTTTCTTTTTGGGGTGAGGGTCCTCTTGAAAATACGAATGTCGGCTCGAAAGACCCCGGGCTTATTTCAGCACCATTTCTCTGATTTTATTCATCGTCCGTATGACGGACGGGTGGAGCGTTAAAATAAAAAAAAAAGGAAAAAAAGAAAAAGAAAAAAAAAAGAAAAATAGAAAGTTTAAAGCATACATGAAATCATAAAAAACCTAATGAAACGAACTATGAATACATCTATTTATGGCCTAAACAGTGTAGCCTCATATGTGATTAAGTACTAAAAAATTTAAAACTGCAGAAGTGTAAGATGTTTTAAAATAAAAATAATTGGAATCCTAATATTTTGATAGCTGGCATATGGAGCTTTATCCCTAAATTGTATATTTCAATATACAGCCTTCTATTACATAATAACTGAGGTAACGAAACTTTAATGATTCCAATATAAAAATTTGCTTAAGAATATAGCTAAAGGTGATATTCATAATCATCACTTTTTTATTATATCTATTTCAAAAAATAGCATGCGTATTAGAATGAACATTGGGATAATTTCCATTCGCAGTGTTCATTCAAATATACTTAATATATTTTTGAAGTAGGTAAAATAAAAAGCTTTTGATTACGAATACCACTTTTATGTACATTCCTAAGCAAAGTTTCTAGATTGGAATCATTAAAATTTAGTTACCTAAGTTCTTGGGTAATAGAGTGTTAAAACACACTTTAAGTGGAAAGTTTTGCCAGTCGAAACCTGCTTATACTGTAATATTATTAAATTGCTATTGCAACTATTGCCTGGTGCTCTGTCTCTCAGTGTAACTGTATTAGGTACATAAGAATTGGTTGTTGATCCCATCTTTTTCGTGAAATTGTGTATAATTATATGTTATTAGCTTTTATTACATATCATATGTTTAATTTAAATAGGGGTGACTGACCACCATCATTTCATTTGCATTATCGTCGTATTATAAACTCTGATACAGGAAACTTTGTAAAATAAAATAAGGTTATCTGTTTTTAATCAAGAACCGCTGATTCCATTTATGACAATATTAAGGCCACAAGCTACAACATATAAGGTTTTTATTTTATAATGTTATTATTAACTTGAAATTTATTTGTTTAAATAGCTTAAAGCACATATTTAACTGTTACTTTTTGTGTGAATTGTTTTTGCTGGATTGTTTTATTTGTATTATTAATAAATTTGTAAGTCGTGTGTTCATTCCAATGCAAAAAGGTTTAAATAAAAGAGTTAATAATGTGTTGGCTGGAGACGTGACCAACAATCGGGTTAATGACAGAAAGAGAGGGAAAGACTGATACGCATGTGCATCGCTGAAAGAGAATTACACAGACTTGGAATGAACTCACGGCAAGAGAGATATTATTGATGATAGCTGTAAAGAAAAAGTAGTTTTGATTCTGCTTAGTAACGAAACAAGGAGGGAGTAAAAGATGTACTCTTGTGTAAAAGAAGCGTTATAACTTGATTCTGTGAATGTTTATGTATCAGCAAAGTTTACAATAAATTCAGAAAGAATAACAATATTTTTTGATGGTAGTTAAAACCAAAATCCAGAATGCGTCTCGTATACCACTAACCTTAGAAGAGAAAAGAGTCTACATGGTAAAAGTATAAAACAAATTAATAAAATAAAATACACATGAACCAACAAAAACGTTACACATTTCATTAGTTGGACCTCATATAGAGAAAAGGTTATATATGATGCTTTAACTCCTTTCAACGGGGAAAAGAATTTGAAAACTCACATTTCTTATTGAGTTTATATTAAAAGTCACATTCCAACCTTAAAAAAATACTGTGTTGAATTCACATGATTTTCTCTATGCTTCTATAAACTAGTATTACCAAAGGCGATTCTGATCTATATTTCGTCTTATACGTACATAGATTGTCATGTGGGTATAAGGATACAGTAGGTGAAGACCAGATCTTTAAAAAGTCGACCGATATCTAATGCCTTTAAAATGCCATGCTCTTTGTATGACCACGAAAACAGCAAATTACGAATCTCAATCAAGGTAAGCATAGGGCCAACAACAAAGAATATCTCGAAATGGTTAATGCAATAAAAAAATTTGACATAAATTGTGGACTTTAACGAAATTGTGTTGCTTTTATACAATATTTACGGTTTACAAGTTACACAAAAGTCAGCATATTGCACAAAATTGAGGTTATTCATTTTATTTGCCGTACAAATATCTTACGTAAACATATATTTTAATCGGAAGTCATTAAAGCAATTAAAAAAAACAACAAAAACTACGGAATTTTTTCCACGTAAAGGGAGGGGGGTGCGCTGCGAAGCTTCATGAAAATCTTCGTATCGCATCCTTTAAAAATATCAATATATTAACTGACTTCTCGATTTTGAGTCTTACTATAGACATACAAACAAAAAGCATAGAGTGGCAGGTACAAATACAGACACATAAAATACCTTTTTATAATCACATCTTTAGTTCAGGGAGCCTCATAATATGTATTTTCGGTAACATCTCAGCATCGGATTTTTAGTGGAATGTACTTATTTTAGATAAGTGGTAGAGAAATTAAAAAAAAAAAAAAAACACAGAACAAGAGAAGTGGGAAATCATCCTTGAGCGTTGGGCTTGAACAAAATATAGCTCTCCTTTGAACTTATTAAATACTACATTTTACATTATACTTACAATTTACTATCAAGTAAATTCACAGCTTTCACATAATTTATAGTCACCCAATGACCTACTTGGAGTACGATTTGACAACAATTCCCAAGTCTGAGGCCGAAAATTAACGAGGCATGCTTCATAAAGCAATTTCTAAGTTCTCAAGCACCAAAAGTAACGGCTGGCTATGCCGGATAACGCAATTAAGAGGAATTCCGGCAATATTTCTGCAGACATGTCATGTTTGACATTCGGTTTTATTCAAGACATACATTGAACCGAGGATTATGAAATTTAGGGGAACACTTCCGAAATTGCTCTAGTTTACGTTCATGTCAATGACAAATTGCCAATGAAAACAAGAACTTTGTATATCTCTTTGAATATTATTCAAGTTGACTTCATGTAAACAATCATTAATATGACGCAATATCATGACACAAAACAGATCTACTTATGCAAGTTTGCTATGATATAATTTATAAAACTAAATGTCTTCCTGAATATTGTTACGCATTTGCAAACCTAGGAAACAGCAAAACGTACAAGGTAACAAAAGTTTATTTTTATGGCTTCCTTTATTGTAAGGTTGCCGCAAGGACAAGGCTTAACAAATACAAACATTAACAAGAATACATATACATGGTTAAATGTAGCAATAGAGTTTTTAACATTTCATTACAGTGAATTTTAATTAAGAGCTTGAGTTAATTCTACACTATTACTTTTGCCGATATCTATTAAAGTTACAGCATCTGTCGTAATCGACAATTCCATAAGAAAAAATATTTATTCCATTCACATGACTTTCTCTACATCTCTGAAACAAATTATTGTTAATAAGCTTTCTTCTATCCACTTCATGCTAATCGAGATAAACACAAGCAGAAACGTTCTGAAGGGAAATAAGTAAATGCACTAAACTAAACCGACAGTCACACGTTTTAAAATGTGGTTGCCATGGGATTTATATCTGTTTCGTTGGGGCCACAAGTTGAGAAGTTCCTGTATGAGAAAAGTTTAAATATTTTAAAACTGAAACCAATAAAAGGAATACCTCGAAAACGGTGAACTCCACGAAAAATATGTATACGACCTAAACTGTGTATTTTAAGGAGCTTTACATTTTTTTTTTTTTTTTTTTTTTTTTTGTGCTGTAAGTTTTTGTCTATCTCTTACGGTTTACTAGTTATGAAAAAAAAAAAGGGGAAAAAAAAAAAAAACAGAATAAGGAGGTATTTAAAGGCTATTCCCAGAAAATTCAGTGTCAGCATGGTAGGAGTGCCCGCTTTTGTAGAATCAAACTCGGAACCTCTGAATACGAACCTAACACGTTACCGTGGAGCCATCTCAGTGTTTGGCCTTTATTTCCCTCAAGGTTGATCACAGAATCTTAAACTGTAGGCTGATTATCATGTCATAATACATGCACACAGCAATTATGCGTTATCTCTTCCCAACAATTACGTCAGACTGTGGATACAGAATACAGGTTTTCCAAGTCTGAGTAACCAGTTACTGCCAGAAGCACATGTTACCGTATCGATATCACACGTGATTTTTCCGAGCCACTACTCTGACAACTGTGGCCTATCCACGTGCTACTGGACAGTTTAGTACAAAATCCTGCTCTTTTTTTTTTTTTTTTTTTTTTTTTTTTTTTTTTTTGTGTTTGACGCTGAAACATCAATCCTAGTATGCGGTTGTTTACGCTTAAATACTCGCTTAGAATAATACTGGAATTATGGAACGTCACTTCTTTTTTGTGCCATTTTCCCCATTCGTACTTAAACTCTTTCAAGTTGTTTCTCATCCAATATTTTTTAACCAAATCTACCTTTAGGATAGTTTTTTCCTATTACTAATCGTAGAGTAATGAAGAGGGCTACATTTGCCTTCCATTATTGGGAAAACGGGCTCATTTCTGCTGAATATTCTCAAAATTCTCCTCGCATAATATTTTTCACTCCTTCCGTAGTTACACCATACATTATTTACATTTTTATTTCACAAAGGCATTGACAGAAAGATCACGATGAAATAACCTTAAACTTGCTTTCTGCATAGCACTTTTCGAAACCTATTTCTTTAGAAGTGTTTTGGGTTTTCTCTCCTACTTAAGTATGGTATCCAACCTAAAAATTCAATATATTTATACTTAACTAGAAATAGGCATATGTGTTGAGGCACTCTGATTTCGAGGAAGAACTTTTAGAAAATGTTGCGCGCGCGTGTGTATCTGAAAAGCAAACGTCGGTTATATAACAAACTTGGTATTTAAGTTCAGCATCTTTTATGCATGGGATGCGAAGATCCTGAAGAAACTTGTGCCATCCCAAACTATGATTTAGATATACGGGAAATTCCAAAAAATGGCTAACAATTTTGATTAAAATGCCACACATTTAAAATATTTTATGGCAAATGAAATGTATATCTTGAGTTTTCTTGGAACAGCCTGTGTAGTCCTGTCCATTCTTAATTATTTTACATCATTAGTAAACCGTAAGATATAGGAGAATCTTACTTTAAAACAACTGTCAAATTACATTTTTGAGGGATTAGCGACTATAAGGTATTCCTTGATGTTCCGAATTTTCAAATGATTAACATGTTTTTAAAGTCTATTCCTATTATCGCATTGTCATTCAAACATAATGAACTTCAAAGTCATCACATAGCGTCATGCTCTTTCAAAATCCGTCTAACACTTTAATTACCTTATTGTATAACGAAATGAGAATTTGAATTTAAAATGTATCTGGATTAACAATAAGTAACAAAGAATAGTACCTAAGTTTTTGTAGGAATAGTGTGATAGTTCCCTAAAATATTTTCTCTTGGTCTAATTTGATCAAACTTCCCGTCCTATTATAATCCCACTTAGTACCTACCTCCCATTGAATACGTGTCAACCCCAGCTCCCATTAGGAGCAGGTTTGCCTCTTTAGCACCTGGTTCCGAGAATCCTCAAAATTGCCTCCCAACTTCCGTTGGGGGTCTTTTGTGACACCACAGTGATTTTACTGATCTCCTAAATAATGCGTCAAATTTGATCGAAATTCGTTCAAGGATGTAGGAATCTATTGAATTTTTTTTATAGTGTTTAACGCTGCTTTTAGTATAAATGATGATGATGATGGAGCTCCAGTGGAATGCGATGGCGGGGGAAGCCGAAGAACACAGAGAATTCGCGGACCTGCGCCGCTCCGACCACCACAAATCTTATATGCTGTCGCTCGGGATCGAATTCGGGCCGTCTAGGTGAGAGGCGAGCGCTCTAACCACTCTACCAGGGCGCGGCCATCTGTTGGAATGCATACTTTTCACATACGCTTACATACACTTGCCTAAGTTTACATTTTAGATTAACAGAACCTTAGTTCGGCTTGGATATCCTTTACCTGCCAGAAAAAAAGAAAGAAAAAAAAAAAAAACTCTTGAAAACAAAAAGCTAGATTCAGAATTGCATTGCTTCATAAGGTAGCCAAGGAAGAGCACCTGTTATTTTATTGTTTTATTTTTTCCATTTTTTTTTTTTAAATATGGTATTTATATCCCGCTCCTAACTGCAACGGTCATATTGACGACCTTTTAGCTTTAGGACATATTGTCTATCACCAATGATGTTAACCCTTATACAGTTAGATTTGTTTACTAATGGGGAGGTATACTTTAGCTAAAAAACACACACAGTCTGTCATACTTCCAGATTTTGAGGAGGATAGTAATATTCTTGGCTAGGCAAAACTTTCCATCAACAGCCAAGAATCTACTCCCAGATCCCTCGCACACCAGGCAGACACCCTACCGACCGAGTTACAAGACCAACCAAACGACGAGCGGAAACAAGTCTGAGAGCAAAAAAAGAAATTATTTTTGGGATCAAGTCGATTCACAAACACAATAAACAAGGAAGCAACATAATTTGAAACCATTAAAAGTCAACTTGTGCACTTATCATGCTTTACATTATGTTATAGATTATTTTATTACAAGCATGTCTGTTTTCGTTTTTGGCGCCAAGCCTGTAATACAGATTGCAGTTTGAACATTATATTTTTAATATTATTATGAAGAAGAAAAATGTGTGTACATGTGTGTTTTAATTTAAAAAAAAAAAAACCTCTAGAGTAATTTTGATGTTATTCTTTTACCATACGCATTCTTCCAGATGGCCACAGCTTGAATAATGCTTCCAAATATTTTAAAGCTGAGGAGTAGTAAGATTTTTTTTTTCTGTTCATGTCACCAAAATTCAATCCCATTTCGTTTAATATTAATATAGTAGGCAATCTGTTGGCTCTTTATTGAAAATGCAGTAGATATTTTAAGGTTTTGCGCCTAAAGGTGCGCATTTTAAAGTGTTATGAAAGCATTTAACACTTCTTAGTACATGTCAGCCATGGTCGACATAAGCAAGATATAAAATGTTTAATATATTGCATTTAATTATTTATTATGAAATAATAAAAGCTTATTACAACAGAATTTATGTTACCCCTACCATTAATGGGGGTTGATTATCACACGCTATTCTTAGTGCAGGAAATTTAAATAAACGAAATGCCACTTTTTATAATCTTAAATCATTTGTCAAAAACAAAAATTATGAAAGCTTTAAATTACAGTTTTATTGTTTGCATAAGACATGTGTCTCTGAAGACAATCGAGCAATAATATTACCTAAGGATGTGATGAATACAAATACTAGGAATAAAAATCTGATGTGAACCATTCACATTACTTTCTCCATATCCCTGCAACAAATTATTCTTAAAAAGCTTTTACTTTTATTTACTTTATGCTAATCAGAAAAAAGTAGCAGAAATAGTCTAATTACTCGCTTCCTTGTAAGTAGAAGCGAAATAAGGGACAACTGTAGGTTAAAGTGATAGTCAAAAGCTGGTTACTATGTCAATGAAGTTCCTTTGTCTATATGGATAGGAGTTGACAAGTTCCTGTATGAGAAAAGTATACGTTTTTCATAGCAGAAACCAAAAATAAGGAATGTCACAAAAACGACGAACTCCACGAAAAAAATGTATATAACATAAATTGTGTGTTTTAATGTGCTCTACATTTTTTGTGTAGTAAGTTTTTGTCCATCTCTTACGGTTTAGCAGTTATTCAAAATTTAGTAAAATTCATTCAGAATAAACTACTCTTCAGAGGCTATTCCCAGAAAATTCAAGATATACTTTTTATGTCATTTAAATATCTTTGATATACGAAATTTTAATCAAAATCGTTGGAGCCATTTTTGAGAAAATCAAAATTTTCGAAAAAAGTTCCATGTAAAGGGTAGTTTGGGGTGGGGGATTTTCCCCAAAATCTTCCTGTCGCATCCCTGGAAGATACTAAACTTAAATACCAAGTTTGGTATTTTACCGACTTTTCGTTTTTGAGTTATCGTGTTCACACACACATACACACACACACACACACGGACCTTTTTGTGAAAATGCTTTTTTTGGATATTGGGGATCCTAAAACATATATTTCCGGTGAAATCTCGGTATCGAATTTTTTGGTGGAGCGCAATACTTTCTATATACACTATGTACATAGTGCGTATGGAGAAAGTAAAAATCACTGAAATCCAACTGAATTGGAAGAAGATATTTTAACGCAAAATTCATAATATGTTTGAATGGAATATTATAGGAGGAATGTATTAAAAAGAAATGTGATGTGTTCCATTCACATGACTTTCTCTACATCTCTACAACAAATTATTGTTAAAAAGCTTATGCTTATTTTTATTTCATGCTAATCGAGAAAAAAATAGCAGAAATAGTCTTATTACTTGCTTCCACATGTTGAAGGGAAATACCGGAGTAGCACAGGCTAAAGATGTAGTCAAAAACTGAATACTATGTGACTGAAGTTCCTTTTTTTGTATGGACAGGAGTTGACAAATTCCTGTATGAGAAAAGCATAAGATTTTTAAAGCTGAAACCAACAACAGGGAGTAGCTCAAAAACGACCCATTCTACAAAAACATATAACATAAATTGTGTGTTTTAAAGTTCTACGTTTTCTGTTAAGTAAGTTTTTGTCTATCTCTTACGATTTCTCAGTTATGCAAAATTCCGTAAAATGCACACAGAATAAAGTAGTCTTCAGAGGCTATTTCCAGAAAATTCAAGATATACATTTTATTTGTCAGGCAAATATCTTTAACATACGATATTTTAATCAAAATCGTTAGAGCAATTTTTGAGAAAATCAACATTTTCGAAAATTTTTCCACGTAAAAGGTAGTTGGGGGTGGGGGATTTCATTGAAAATCTTCGTGTCGTGTCCTTGGAAGATACTGGACCCTAAAACCAAGTTTGGTAAGTAACAGACTTATCGGTTTTGAGCTATGCTGTCCAACATATACATATACACACACGGACTTTTTTCCAAAAATGTTTTTTTTTATTTTTATTTTTTAGATTCAGGAGGATTCAGTATTTCTGGTGAAATTTCGGTATTTTTGGTGGAATGCAATACCTTCTCTATATACTGTGTACATAGTACGTGTAGAGAAAATAATTAAACATATATAAATTATGAGCACATGCTTGATGATTGATGGAGCAGAAGTATTGATATTAAATTAAAACTTAAATCTCTATTACAATCCACAGGAATTATATTTTCAGAAGGTATATCCTAATTCATGATTAAATAATCTCAGCAACGAGGAAATAAGAAAAATTGGAATATCAAAATTCTGTAGTCGATTATGTCCACAGTAAAAGGAGAGTAATGACATACCTACTACTATCATAATTTAATTAGGTAACTTGATATCATCAGAAACAATTGTTATGTTACTATAATCTGGCTATGAGACCATTCAGCCATCTGATGATTCAGATTATTTGAAATTAAATAAAAGAAGTATTTGAAGTAATAGAGAATATAAATGGAAATAATTATTGAAACCGCGAGACTTAAAAATTAACGGAAGGAGAATGGTATCATGGAGAAGAATGGAGAAAAATTATTTATGGTCAGGGAGATGCCTTTATTGTTAATATTATTGCATACAAATCATATATCATCAGTCAAAATATTTGCACCTTAATAAGCAACAGTCCATCTCCTTTGAGTGGGGATATCATGTTTGCTCTCTGTTCAAGAGATTCTAAGTTGGAATCTTAGGTTGAGTTATTTGGATAAGGCTTTTCAGGCGTTTTCCGTCATCCTGAAGAGCTTTAACTCTTTGGGCTCTGAACTCAGTTAAGCATTTCACCCTTTTCATTCATTCATTGTCCGATATAACCAAACCGGTTAAAGACGTGAAACTAAATAAAATGAAGGCTCATATAAATATAACTAAAATGATTTACTAACTACGATCGTAATAACAACTGGGCATTATCAGCATAGAGGTATGGGATTTATACTCTTTGAATCATGTATGATATTTTTCTTGCGATGTTTTGCAGTTTGTGATGTTTTAGTGTTCGTGCAGGTGCGTTGTGAACAACGCATTTTGCTAACTGGGAACGCCCAAACTCGATCAATAACGGAAGCAACATAGTGAGACAAATGAGAACTGTATTGGGCGACACGTTAAGCCTCTGTTTTGACAAAAATGATATGGTTGTGCTCATTGTTTCCCGCCTTCAGAACGTTTTGATTTTTGTGGTAATCAATCCGGGTTTTCATTACGAAGGAGTCTCCATAACAAAAATAAAAAGCAAATGCCAATCTTTTGGTTAGAAGACCAGCTTCTGTGTAATCAACGCTCAACCTGATCCGCCTAAAGCGACTTCATTGACGTACCATGAATATATTTTGCTTCGATATATTTTTTTTTTTTTCCTCCAGCAGAAGCGTGGAGAGCTGTAGATTCAGATGCTAAATCAGATGTTATTTTATTCTCTTATAGAATTTGCATGTTTTTGGGACACAAACAATAAAGGAATTTAAAATCCTAAGAAAGAATTAAATGCCCTACCTCACCAACGTTAAATCTGCTAAATTCATGGCCCATTACATAAAACACTAAGATGTCAGATTGTAATGTTTACCTGATATCGATGCAAGCTTTCTACGTTTATCAAATAGATTTGTTTGCTAAGGAAGATAGGACTACTTTCTTAAATATCCTTTGATTAAAATATATAATTAATCATTGTTTATATCGCATATCATTATTTTAAAAACTCAACCACTTTGTTAACACCAAAGTAGATTCACAACGGAACTTAGAAATTGTTTTTATCATCCTAACATTTAATTTAGCTATCTTCAGTAGTTAGCATGATCATTTATTCCAGAAAATGACATTCACAGAAACATTTGTTCGCAAAACTGGAAAACAAATTCACATATATTTGCAAAGAACACTATTTAACAGTAAAACAGTAGTACCAATTGAGTCGCATGGACTTAAGCTTAGCTCTCTATTCGAGAATATACTTGGGTTAAGAGGTTTTAATTGTGAAGTGGTACAGAATTTACAGTACAAAATGACAGGTGCAGTACCACCATTAAGAATCTATTTAAAATATAAGCATGCCCGCAACAACAAAAATAAACAACATATATTCACATATGTAATTAAAGAAAAAACTCCAGTTATTAAGACTGCACAAAAAAAAAACAAAAAAAACAAAAAAAAAAAAAAACTAAAGCGTAATTTTATGACAATTTTCACATTTAGTTTCCTCTTAATGCTAGTTTTTCTTCCATACATCGAAGTACAACAATGAACAGTGTTATTTGCATTCATTCCTTCTTAGAAATAAATGGTTCTGAAACGTTTGAGCACCTCCGAAAAACATTTACACAGAGTGAAAAACAGTAATGCTCTAATTATGTTAGAGCATTACTTTTAAGGTAGGTACGTACACATGTAGGAACATATATCCAACGTTTCTGTCCCCTGGCACTTTACACAGATACGCCCTTCTGATTCCTTTCAAGGTTTGTCCATCTTATTGATTACATTAAAACTCTCACTTCTAAATTTCTCAATTTTTTGTTTTTAGTGCTGAATGCAAACTTGACTCGGTAAACGACATAACATATGAGATCTCATTAACTACAAGGTTAAAACTTTATAAAGAATCATGATACTGAAAGAGTGTCCTTGAAACAAAGATAGGATTAGGCTGAACTACGTGCTCTCTTATACTCTTTTCCGAGTGCATCCTTAAAAAGGTATTAGCAGTCTCAAGTTATGCTATACATCATCAAGGTTGGTCTACATCCTGGCAAAAGAGATGCTCCTGATTTAGGATCTGTGATACCAGCTGTTATTATCTAACATATTCGGGTATGAAGAGTTGCGAAGGACTTCTTGGAAAAGAGGATACACGTAGACGAGGCTTTCACACCTAAGAGCCATGATTGACAAAAGCTGGAAAAGAATCTACCTACCAGCGAGAATGTCGTCAATAGACTATTGGTATGCGGTTTGCACTTCCACCACTAAGAATGCGGCATGGAACGTTTCCACCCAGCATCAGAAGCAGGGGTTTGCATGTTCTGCGGAATGAGTTGCGGCTGTTACCATACACTTCTGTGCTCGAAAAGTGAAGTGCTAAGTACTGAAGACTCAACTAGGGAATTTTATGTTCTAACTTTGCACACATGTGCGCTTTCTTACTATTAAGCAACGGTGTTCAACATGGAATAGCAAGGATCGCAATGGTTGTAGGAGTACTAAAACCTCGTAGGTAAGCTAATTAAGCATTGTGCTCATGAATTATGCAAAACATGAGCTCCAAATCTTGCCACTACGGCGCTGTAAGCAGGAACATGGTATTGGGGTGGGCAAAAGAAATACGAAACATATAATAACCGCGTTTTTGACATGTTTATTAGTTACTGTTGTTACAAACACTGTTCAACATCTCCGTGGTCGAGTGATAGTGAACCTCGGAGGTCCCGGGTTCAATTTCCGTATTGGAGAGGTGTTTTTCTTTAACCAGAATCATTCTCTATCCCCACAGCCTCTGGAAGTATGCACGTACATGACAGTGAATGCGTGTGTGTTTGAAGATAATAACATGATTAAAAACCTATCGTTAAGTACTACAGTCAAAGAGTTGTTTCTAATGCAAAGCCCTCAATAAGGCCTTAGATATTATAAAAGCTGTTCAACATGGCATTTCAACATTTTGAATCCCAACACGGCATTGTCGACAGCTGCCCACAGCATATTTGGTGAAATCAGAGTGGCATGTCGTTTATGTCTCTAATAAACACGACCTTTCAAATATCCCCACAACCAGGAGTAACGTGGTTTAGGCCGGAGCACGCTGAAGACCACACAACTAAAAATTACTCAGAGATGATGTGGTCGTTGACGAAGGTTTATTCCAGCAAATCTTTTACCCCGAGAGCGACATGTATTGCCCCATCTTGGATAAAATATTTTATGGCTTCTATAGGCTTACCGCACCATATTTTCCCCTAGTGGCAAGATTTGGAGCTAAATTTGTATCATTCGCGAACACGTTCCTTACTTAGGTTGAAAGGTTTCAGACCCCATCGATTATTACAATCCGTGCTATGCCACGTTGAACATAGTTACTTTAATTATAATTCCCAGTATCTACTTGCTCTAGCGAAAAGGAAGTTGAAAAACAAGACGTGTTCCCGAATCAAGTTAGCAACTTCAAAGTGGAGAGCAGGAACGTCAAGTTTATAAATTGCTATTCAGCATTTTCATACAATAGTGATTCTGAAAAGCTGAAATCGCCTCATTTGTAGCAATTCAGATATACAACGCAGGCCTGCAAATGTTCGTGTTTTATACATCACGCATTTGAGTTTTGCGAAAGCACGTCCGCTACATCATACCGAAAAGTGATGCATTTCTCCACTAATCCAAGCCTCCGGTTCACTAATACTATGAAAAATATTAAAGACGCATGAAGTATCAGTATCTCCCACTGCAGATCTCACGGGGCAGTTATACGTCTCTATTTCGGTACCATATCACAAATGCCAAAAATATATCAATTTTCTCTCTATGCGACCTTTGTTGCCATGTATAATGTTTACGAGCTAAAACTGTCTTAAAAATATGTGAACCTGAATTTAATTGTTAATACCAAGCGGAATTGCTCAGGCGGTGAGACCGGGAGGTCGCGGGCTCGCTTCCCCTAGCCGCCTACCTGACTCATGGGGTTTTCCCCGAGTCGCAGGCGAATGCTGGGTAAGTTTCTTTTATCTTCCGAATTCCCTGTCCCTCCATGTTCTTTCCATTGCCATTTCATTCATCTTTTATCCCGGTAGTTTCTTTCAGGGTTGAAAGTGTCGGCGATGGTGTTCGGTGCGGCGTGGCAGGGGAAAAAGGATACAGAAAATTACCATCTCCGTCCCCCGACTTAGGCTGGTTACAGGGATAAGCGCCGCTCCTGGCGGGGCCATTGAACCCTATGAGGGGCGGGAGCTCCGGTATGCGTGCGCGACTGTCGGGCACTTCAATCTGGAAACTGTAGGGACTGTCAGTGCTGTGCTGTCGCTTCTAACTCCGGCCGTCCGGTGTGTACTCTCACCTCATCCCCTCTCCGTGCAGTATAGGCACAATAACTAAGGTTCGGTGCCGAATCCTCCTCGATCGTATCCTATACTCATATCCTATCATTGTTACATTAGCTTGCGTGCAACGTTCGATAACATACGGAAGTTACTGTGTACTTCATCTCATCTAGAAACTAGTACGTATCTGTGACCATCCTGAATTCATTTTGAAATTTGGTCACAGAACCCAGATATCACAAACAACACTAACGATTGCATATGCATCTCTTAAATCTGAAATGTGACTGAATAATATGAAATGATTGAAAAAAGCTATATCAGTTCAACTAAATTGTTGTAAACCTCAACTCTTTCTATTTTTGCAGAAATTAGAGAGGTCAGAGTACTGTGACCTAAGTATCTGCTACGACGATTTCAGAGGGATTTCGTGTAGACATATTCATTAGTTAAGGATGACCGAGCACGTTAAAACGGATGTTCGCTGTTCGAATCCAGCCAAGACCATCCTTAGGACTTTAAAGTCCTCATAACTAGCAAATGCAGGAGAGGGTACCTTACATGGGCCTGAAACATTTCTTACCCAAATTATCATTTCATGTACCGTCAGTGACTTCGACTGAACAGGCGTTAAACAATACTAAAATATTAAGTAAATGACAAATATAGGAGAAAGTTGGCAAGGTAAAATCTGGCTGAAAAAATTAATGTTTTAGCCGAGATTTGATCCATGGATCTTCCTGTTTCCATCTGAGTTACAATTGAGATAACCTTGTGTTTACCGAAAAAAAAATGAGTCAGATGTCTATAGTATCATGTTGAGTTGTTGCCATGGTAGCTCGGTTTGAGTGGCCGGATGGAGATTAGAGGATCCAGGTTCAAACCCTGGTTATCGCATTTTCTGATTCTACCTTTCCCATATAAAATAGTTAAGTTTTATTTAGTTACATATTTTATTTATAAGAAAGCAAGGACTTATGATGCGCGGTATCTGTTGGAACATGAAAATGTGTACCTGATGCCTTTTACAGGATAACGGTGTTAACGCTTATTTAGGATTTCCGGAAATAAGCGACCCGTTCCAACTGGAAAGTGTTAGCGGAGTATGAATTAAGCTTTCGACAAATGATCATCCTTCGGATATGGCCTCGTTTCAAAGAAGCCGGTTCATGGACATGAGTCCAACTGATACCATAACAGTTGAGCCAGGGAATGTAGCAACAACTTCGAAGAGGATGAAGGTTCAGAAAAAGCCTCAGTGCTAAACTTAGCTGCAGTATCACGTCCGTTACATTGTCGTTTACTTATCGTCTTCCTTTGTTATGTTAATTAGGAACGCAATGGACTAAATTCTCCACGACTAAAATAACTACCAGTATGAATCATGGCAGATAAAACTCACCGTTAGTTTCCTGGAAGTCCTACGCCGTGCCAATCGAAGTGTCCTGTAGAAACGCATGATCCATGTATCACGAACCATTCATCTTGAACTGGTCCAACTTCATAGACGGCTGTTGCGGCAAACGAAACCTAACAGTATTCAGTTTCTGAGTAAGAAACGTCAATGGATTCAGGATAACTTTGCCAAGGAACGTCCGGTCTATGTGCGGATGTCAACACTCCGCTATGATGTGAAAAAATGAGATATCTCTTACGAGTTTCCCAATCAGAAACATTTTTTCCTTTATGATTACTACGAGCAGTAAATGATTTGAACTATGCAATATGGGGATGATATATTGAAATTGCTAACTCTTACTTGGCAAAGTAACATGGCTATGCCGAAAACATCACCAATGCGCTTCTGCACATCTGAAGCTGTGAAATATAATATTGATTGTCATGCAGCTGTCGTTTACAAATTTGACAGACAAAATGTTGACGCTTTTGTGACTGTACATTATGCGATGACAACCTCTTTGACAAGTGACATCACTAAAACACTTCACCGTGTACTGCTCCGCTTTTCGCTGGTGTGATACATGTTACTGGTGCGTTTGAGATAAAATAACGAATACATGCTTAGAAAAAAATATACTGATGTTACATTTTCATGAATTCTTCTACTCAATCTTCAACAAAGTCCTCTTATTAAAGCTTACTTTTCCATATATTTCATGTAAACGAAGATAAAACATTTTTGTAGAAATATTTTTATTACATATTTCCTTGTAGGTACAATGGGTATAGGAGAATGTAGTGCGCTTTAAGATATGCAGCCAAATCTTTTAAGAGCCGGTCGCTCTATGATCGCTTTGGAACTCCGATCTCTTTCCATCACCAGGGAAAAAAATAAACAATGACGGCATTCCGTTTTAGAAAATCATTATACAGAATTCAACGTATTTATTATAACATTTTACTCAAAAAATAGACAAACATCAAAATAAATTTGCTTTGTATTGCCAAAATACAAAACTAAACGGTCAAACTTGATGTGCTTCTTTGAACTCAAACGTTTAATAACAGCAATGATTTCAATCACAGCAGCAATTGTGGTCCAAGGTTGTATAACAGTTTGATTTTAAAAATTCAAATTGTAGCACTGTAACAGTTTAAACTAAAACATAATCAAAAACATTACCAGGAAAGTTTTTCTATGATGAAAATAACTTTTTTAGCATATTCTATTATAGTTTTAAATAATGTATCAATTTAGTTTAAAATGTCTTTTCGTCATTGTTATTATTAATTTATTTCTTTACATATAAACAAATCTAGTCTTTTATATTTCCACACTCTAGTACGCTGCTTAACTGAAATGCACCCCTGAGCACGAGATTCCTCATTCATGGACGCTGCCTAAACACTTTTTTATTGTTTCTATAGCAATTACTAGCAAATAAACAAGTTAATAAATAAAGCAAATTGAAACACTTAGATCAATATCTTGGAAATGATTAACTACCAAACAATGTATTTAACATAAACTGTGTACTTTAAGATCATCTACATTTTGTCTGCAGAAAAAGTTATTCCACAGCGGTTATTCCCTAAAATTCACGATATATTTTTGTTTGTCATGAATACATCTTACTGATATGGTAGTTTGATCAAAGCCGCCATAGCTAGTTTTGAGAAAACAAACATTTTCTAAATATGTTCCAATTAAAGGATAGTTTGGGGTGGGTGTTTGTTCCTGAAAACCTTCGTCACATCTTTAGAAGATGAGGACTTAAATAGCAAGTTTAGTATTTAACCGCCTCTTCGTTTTTGAGGTATGCTTGTTCACAGAAACACACACATATACACACAAGCGCATCCCTATTTAGTGAACATGCTATGTTTTGGGTATTATTATAAAAAAGATCAACAAACAATTTTGATTGAAATACAATACTTTCCTAACTTACTATACGAATACGTAATAGAAAAAGTAAAATTCTAATGAGATAGATTGTATTTTATTACTTTTTAAACTAGCAATTCCTCCCTTACATATCAAAATTTTCAATATTAGAATTTGTCTCTACATGATAGGAAAAGTTGACACACACTATCAACAAGAGTTCACGAAACATCTTTAAACTGATTATTTTTCACCAGAAGATTGACATACCTTGGAATTCATTGCCGTAAGGTATGTCATATGCTGTCAAACTTTAATTGCACTTCAACGTCGTTAATTTAAAGAAAATATCTTCATGTTCATTATACACTTAGTTGACAAGATACATTTTAGACTATTTATTTATTTTACTTAGTATCTGTATATTTTCAATTAACTTTATATGTTCTTAATAATATTTGTGTTATTTCTGTTTCAGGATTTTACAGGGAGGTTGAGCGGAAGAGAAACGAAATAAGTCTTAGATCTACCACATAAATACAAAATAAATAAATGCCCACGACTTTCTCTGACAATAACAGATTCGCGTATATTCGATACACGTTATAGTGTTCATTCAAAAAGTTACTTTTCTATCCTCGCTACTTAGGAATGATTACAGATTAAGCAAGGTGTGGAACAAACTTCAATATATATATATATATATATATATATATATATATATACATATATACATGGCAGCGATGGCAGATGGTACGGATGCATGTTCAATGGGAAGATTACTCCCCATGGACACTAGGTGACTAACAAGTCGAGGGGTCGCTTGCACGTCCGCTCTGGGACGGTCTTCGGGCTCGACAATATTAGGTTCTGCCGCACGCCTATCATGGCCTGTTTGCCTATGGCCTTTTGCTTCTTCACCTCATCCTATCCTCCTGAAGGACGATACATCTGCATAGGTTGCAGTGCAGGAGGTGCACCCCTACGTCGTCTAGCTGTACTCTTTATCTTATTACTTTCTCTACCAAATTGCGACATATTAGATAGAGAAGGTATTGCATTCCATCTAAAATTCGATATTTAGAGTGCACTGGAAATACGATATGTTTTGAGGGCCCTTGAATCCAACAAATAGTTTTAGAAAAAAGTCTTGTGTATGCGTGTGTTTCTGTGAACAGCTTAACTCAATAATAAAAAGCCGGTTATATAACAAACTTAAATATCAAGTTCTGAGTCTTCCAAGAAAATGCATCTACCCCAACCATCCTTTACATGAAACATAACATAAAAAAAAAAAAGATTTCTCAAAAGTGGCTCAAACGATTTTTATTAAAATTTGCATGACAAATGAATGAATTTGAATTTTCTTTATTCTGGAATATTTTTTGTACTCGCATAACTGGTAAACCGCAGTATATATAAACTTACTTTATATTAAAGTATACAACAACATCACGCTATGGTATTTTAATCAAAAGCGTTAGAGCCATTTTTGAGAAAACTAATCTTTTCGGAAACTGTTGTTTGTAGAAGGTAGGTAGGATGAGGAATTTTATTAAAATCTTTATGTCGTCTCCTTCAAATAATACTGGAAAGTAATGCTTGGTTTATAACAGATTTTTGGTGTTTGGGTTACGCTGTCTACGCATATACATATATACACGCACACACATGGACTATTTTAGGGTTCATCGGGTGCTAAACATACTATATTATATTTCCGGTGAATTTTCGACATTAAATGTTTGGGTGATATACCAGAAGTACTTCTGTTTACTACATATTTATTAATTAAATGATTAATAAATTTTATTGGGCTTATATTGATCCTAACATCTTTATGCGGACTAGTGAAAAAAGAAAGCAAATAATAGTAATAATAGTATTTCCACTGGACACAATTATCTTTCAAGAAATCCATAGACATCTTTGTAATATAGTAGTATTTAATTTTGGAAACCATGACATTTTTTGCGTAACTCTTTGCGGTCTTAAACGTTAAATTAGTAGTCTGTATGCATTGCAGGAACAAAGTTGTGTCAATGTACCTATAGATTGGGAAGCGCTGACGTAGAAAAAATCAAGCAGATAAGACATGACCACCCAAACTGCATCTACCGATCAAGGCTGGAAACCAGAACTAAGCAGATACTTAATTTCAGGCACTTAAAACTACCTTGATGTTTCGCTAAATATACTACGAGGAGATCGAGATGCCGAGTGCCGAAGGTGAAGTAGTGTTCTACTGACGTCAATAGCCACTCCATCCTGCACTGATCACGCAAAATGTTGTGGACTTACACACGTGATAACGAGTGCTATTTCTTGCTTTGCGCACTGAAAACCATGGGTGCACTGATGCACTCAGGAACTACAAATTCGTCCTTAACACAGCTAAAAATAAATTTTATCTATGCAAGCTATAGTTTTTCCTCATTTACTTTCTCTGCAATGTGCTTAAGAGTAAGTAGGGGAAGCAATGTATTGCACCCACAATTTGATATCAGAATTTCACTGGAAATACATCGCATTCGGGAGGCCGAGTTCGATACCCGGCGATCGTCCATTTTGACCAATTTTTGTTTTGTTTTGTTTCCTGACGTTTAGGAGGAATGCTGGGCTGCTTCACAACTTCTACAGCCATGTACCGGCATGCCATGTTGTTTTTGGAAGGATAGAGAAGAGTAAATCAACCTTTACACTATCTAAATGCGATTAAATTAAAGTTATGATTAAATATTATGTATAAGAAAAGCCTACTAAATGTATGCACAAGAAATTTAAGACATTTTGTATAATAAACGATAATCTTTAATAAACAATAAATTGAACAGCAGATAGACTTTAATAATAGTAAACATAACACTCCAAAATGCAACCATGATATACGTAGCAATAGGATTTTAATACATTTCTATGATGAATTTATTTCATGTATGTGTGTTATTTCATTGGACGTCACAGTAGCTTAAAAATTTGACACATATTTGTTACAGATATTTTAAGCTGTACCGAAAGATGGGAATCTGTTATTCTAATTCTATTTTTATATTCTATTTGCTTCATTAGAGAAAAACTTTCTCCCCAATTTATATTGAAGCAAACGTCAAAATACGAGTGCTAAATTGCGAAGATGAGGATATTTATTTCTGGGAGTATTCTCTATTCCTAAAGGCTCTACAGATACTTTTAACTAGGCAATATGTGATTTAGCAATGCAACTAATTTCATCTGCAATGTAGCTGTTTTTGGTCCGTTGACAAGGGGTTGACAAAAAAAAAAGGCAATCATTTTGCCTGCTCTCAAAAACGAGGTGGAAACTTTAGACAATAATAAATCTCCGTTAAATCTACCGCTATTTAATAAGAAAATGATGACATTCATAGCAAGTGAAGACGTATGTCGGTAGGTACAAACTTCAGATTACGCGCAGGCATGGTGAGCGAAGTTTGGCTCATTGGTCGAGCTTGGACATAGCTGACTTTGCTGTCGCTCTTTTCCTATGCTTATCACTTCCTAGTCAAATGGTTCAAGTTTGTAGGATTAGGCGGCGGTGTTCGACGAGTTGCGGCTGGGCGGTGGATGTGCGCTTTGTTGGTTTTATTTCTTGGCGTCATTGCGATAACAGTTCTCCAGGAACCGCGTTCGTGTGCTCTCAGGCGAGTTTCTCTTCAGTAGAAGTCTATGGATTGGATCGATGAGGGGCCTGGGCGGTGTCGTCGGCATTTGCGTTCGATCTACAAACGTTAGGAACGCCGTACATTCTTGCGCCCGTCGTCACATGTATCTGGTCGTACTTCTGGTCCCTTATCCCTTCCTCCCAGGGGACACGACAGAAGCACAAAAAGCCGGGAACCTACGTGCGATGTTGTCTTACTGTGGGTCCCTTCCGTTCATCCTTACTTTTACCTTTCCCTTTTACCGGAAATATATGCTTTTCGGCCCTCTGAACCCCCCGTAAAATGAGAGAAAGGTCCGTGAGCGTATATCAGGTGGCTCAACTACCCTGTATTTGACGTGTGCCGATTTCCTTTCATGCGCTAAAAGAGTTGCAGAACTTAAAGAGGATATTTCAACTTAAAACCCATCAGCGGGGAATGGGTGCTCGATTTACTCCTCGCAAAAGAGGAACGCTATGTGATGGCTTTGAAATTATATTCTTTACATGACTACGAAAATAATACGAGTAGGAGCTTAACACTTGCATAGGAGTATATATCTGCAATGGTTAACGCCACAAAAATTTGTATTTGACATCAGTTGTGAGTTTTAACGATATCTACCTATTTTACGCACTAGCATTTAGTACATCTCTTAATGATTACCAGTTATACAAAAGTTATACAAAAATATTTCCAGAATGAAATAGATTTCGAAGGCTAGTCACTGAAATTCAAGACGCATTTTATTTGTCATATACATATTTTACAAAATAAAAATCTTTTTCATGTAAGGGAGTTTTCTGACCGAAACATTTCACTAAAATCCTTTTATCGTATTCTTGGAAGGTGCTGAATGTAAATACCAAGATTAATATTTATCTGAATTTCGTTTTTATTATGCTGTACACACACACAGATACACACGAATACACAACCATACGCATAATTACTATTTTGGGGGAAACCTACTCGCTTATGCAATAAAATATTAAAACTGACAGAATAAAAACGTCACCCGTGAAACCTCGATCTTCTTGAGACCATAGTTGTATTGGTGGAGTAATCCAACCAAGTGAGAACGAAATTTTGAATAATGAAATGCTTTCAGACCTAGCCACTGCATTGCTTTTTAACACTCCGTTGCTTCTTTGCAATTGTGCAAACATATCCGTTAGCACACGCGAAAATAAACGTAGTTGCAGAATGGATTTGGTAGAAAGGGGCGAAAGGTTATGTAAATTCAGAAAATAGGATTAACATGATATATCTTGCAAAGTGTTCTTCAATCCCTAAATTGAAGTATTTAATACTTTGTAAAATATGTTTGCATTTAGCTAATCATTTAAAATGTTCTGTTTCTGTACATCACCTGATAAACGTGTTAAATGTTTACAGTTTGGAAACAGATGAGTTGCATGAATTAGTATGTTTTTTCTCCACAGACTATCGAAACACGCCATATGGTGAATGCGACGTGACAATTTCGGGTGAGTCCTCCAGGATATCCTTCTTGAATCTTCTGCCCTAAACATTCAAGCTTGTTTCTTGTAGCCGACCCCAATTCTTTGATCAACAGCTGCAAAAGCGTTACATAACAAATCCTTAAGAGGATGTGGTAGGCGGACTGTAAGAAGTTGTTTTAAGTCCCAAAATGGCGCAAATTTGCGTCAGTTGTGTGATTTGTCTCAGATTCCATGTACGGAGTGCTCCTGCTATCAAAACACATGTAACATCCTGTTACTAGAAACCAAGAATTTTGCTGTTTATTGTAACAAGTGTAGTGAGTGTTTGCTTTGCAAGATGTATAACAGTTTACTTGTGCTTTTAATTTGCACGTTACTTCAAAATCTCTCTTCTGAATATAACTTTTTCTGGAAAAAAAAAAAAAAAAAAAAAAAAAAAAAAAAAAAAAAAACTTGATGCAGAGAGAAACAATACGTAACCCATAGCCCACATCTGTCACATGTGGCTTAGCAGTTTTTTTAGTAATATGATGAGCTTAGTTCCTGCTTCATTTGGGGAGAGCTCCTAGAAGAGTATGTATTAAAACGAACCGTTTTGATCCCCCGATTAATCTGAGCCCTAATTTATCATAATTATTTCATCCTCTATACAACTGAAGTATTAAAATCCCTGTAAACTAATACAAATCGTCTGTAAATGATCTTATATTTCAAATGGGATGATTTTTGCGGGAAAGTTGCGGTAGCATAGTTTATTATTATTATTATTATTATTATCATTATTATTATTATGATTATTATGGTCACTTTAGGATAAAAATATTAAGACTGCCCTAAATATTGCACTGATTTGAACCAAATATGAAACGTGTCAACGATGTTCTAAACCAGGGATAGATCTTTACCGATGGTTCTACTTGCATTGCCGGAAAGATATTAACTTGGCTAATGTATCTGCCATCCGGTTTTCTACCCCCCCCCAAATTATTTAATTCTGAATAAAACAAAATAAAACCAGTATTAACTTAATTTTTCACTCACTATGCACTTACTGTACAAACCAAATAGTTCTGGATCTCTTCGAATTATTCAAGTAAATAGGAACATTAACACTTTATTTAACAATTAAAGGAAATGCAGCAGTAAGAGTTGATTTATTTTATTTATACATTTAATAAGCGAGATTAACAACTACATAATCATATTTTTAACTAGTTAATAAAAGAAAATAAATACAATGTACAATGTTAGTTTCTACATTATACCGAAGATACGCATGCAGCCTAGGTTCAATCCCGTGGTACAGCATGTGCGATTTGTGGTGGACAAAGTGGCGTATGGATGGTTTTCTCCGGTTTCCCTTCCCATATGGCCCACCATTTTTTCCATCATCACCTTTCCTATTATCCATTTTGCCTTCATACCATCTACCTCCTCACTTCATGGCTAGCTATGGGCTGATCCTTCATTCCAGGTTCTTCATTCTATGATTAAATGTCGTCACTCCTCGACAGCCTTCTGACCCCAAGCATCAACATTGCAGATAGCGAGCGGCAAAAGAGAGACTATAGCTGGTGAGGCGTATTTGTGTTCACGTATGCATTTTAGCCACTATCATGACATCAAAACTTCAGCGTACATTATCATTTGTACAGACCCAAAATCAAAGTTGTGGAGAAAATGGAGCACTTAACAAAGAAAGCGAAAATTAGTTGTTCTATCATATCGTTCCGTAATATTCGCCTTTTTCGTTACGTATGTGATATATACTGTTATGTATAATGTACAAAGAATTGCCTCTTAAAATATGACACGCATGCTCCTGCTAATCAGTAGGAAATTTCAAAGCCCTATATACGCCACATCTTTAAATGATAATATTTAGGCGTCACTTCATATTGTAATAAATTTCTTTATTTCTTAAAACGTTCATGTACTCTGCAGTACATTTTTATTTGGTAATTACGCCGCTCGCTCCTTTTGCTTCGGCAGTCTCTCCTCTGCACTCTGAACTCACTATCTGAGGCAGGTTGCCCCCTTTTAATACTTGTCGATCACCTGGCAAGATACTCCCAGAAGTAGAAGTCATTATTGGCACGTGCACATGTCACACAGATGTGACATTCCCGGTATTTGATGTAAGTGCCCACTCGCAAACAGGTTAAATTTACACCTGCGACAATGGATGCGGCTATTTAAAGAAAGCCGACTCCACACGCTAAACAAACAGTCACACACGACGAAAACAAGCGACACATGCGGCAAATAGGGACCGGCAAGGCACAGGTGTGTGCATTCGGCGCGCCAAGTTTGGAAAAACAAATTAACGTTCAATCCCGTATATGCAGAGTTCCGTGAGTTGTTTGACTTATAGATATAGTGATGCTAATAGCTGTATTGCAACATCAAACGGTCATGCAAACAAGCCAGAAGTTAGGCAGTATTTGTCTTCTGATATAGTAACAGAATTTGATTGATTTGCACTTTTTATCCAGCGTACAATACTATAATCATTGAACTATAATGCTTTACAAAGAACGAAGTATACCTTAATTACCCTAGTAGTGATTATAGTAATAGCTGCTTTACCAGGATTCAATAGTGTAGAGGAACACGAGTGGTTTCGCGTTATGACACGTATTAAGTAACTTCAATATATTCAAAATTTGCTCACGTTTTATTATTTCGATGAAAATCTGATGTTCTTAATATTATATGCACGCAATATTCTACCATCTATAGGTACTAAAGTATTTATACGAAAATTATTCTTACTTTATATTTCAAATTAGGCTATAAGGTTTTAAATTTATTCCTTCAAGCTTATATGCAAACAAAAATACTATATACTATGACAATCCGTCCGTGTATGTGATACATGTCACGTTCGCTCTGGTATGCGACGGTGGAGCTGGAATGGGTAAAAAAGAACAGGAAGAACGGCGCGACATAACAGGAACCTTCGGAAAGCAAAAGGGCATAATCCCTCTCGATTTTTAAGATGTTTCTCCAAGCTTCGGCTTCCAGAAGCTTCCAGAAAGTTCTGACATTATTTTCTAACTATAAAAAGGAGGAAGAATTGCATTGCAGTGCTGTTGTTATTGTGCTGTGAATTGTACTGAGTTGTGAGGACTGGAGGATTAGTGCGAAGTGGTGTGCAACCTATGGATGGCGTGCAGCCATAAAATGTCAACTTTTTGAAGGTCATGTGAACTCATTGAAAAAAGGGGGAATCTAAAATAGCGACGGTTCAAAAGTTCACAGACGGCAATCTGGGCTTAGATAACAACGGGAAAACTGAAACACTAAAAACTATTTCAAGAACGGCTAAAAAAGTTATGTTTAAAAAATATAAATGTCAATGAGTTCTAGATGTTGTTTGTTTGGTGCTTCTTTTCTATGTGTATCTCTTGTGGACTTCACAGTCTACTCAAAGAAATTTCAAGATATGCATTGCATTTGTGACATTCGTCTCAAATATATGACGTTTTACAGAATTCTTATAGTATTTTTTGAGAAAACGAAACACGAACTTTTTTTCGATGTTTTGAATATGTATGTCTAAAGGAAAATTGCTTGTTTGCAATCGATTTCTCTTTTTCTCTTTAAGTTCCTCCCTTTCTCTCTCAAGCGTGCTTCCAATGACTTTCCAATATAGAATTCCTCCACTGAATTTTGAACTATTCCTAGATCATCTTTCAAAATGCCCAGCTTTTTTGACTGGTTTTATCGAACTGTGGAAACCGCAGAATCCGAGTTGTTCCTAGTATCTCAGAACCAGGATTAATGTTGCAGCTATTTTTTGCGTACGTTAGATGACACTAAGCGTTTGTAGAACTACGTCTTAAGAAGAAAGTTAGAGCCTGTCTCTATGTTACCTTCCATTGCAAAACCAAATGAAACCGGCACGTACCGGTAATACGCAAAAAATACCTGCGATGACACGGCAAGCACGCTACCAGTGATTTGAGTCTCTATCCGTTGTCAACGCTTATTATTCAAATGAAGAGCAGATCTTAAGACGATTTGATTGAGAAGGCTTCGATTTACAGTCCAGAACTGCGCTGTTTTCATGTCTGCATGCGTGCAACTCAGAACAAATAACTAATAAAAAAACATGATCCATGTTCATTTTAACTATAACGATACAATTACTTTAAAACGTCTCGGAATTCACAACAATGTTGACTTAAAGTCAGACACTGTTTGCTTCCCACCTGCCGATGAGTTTCATTTCAATACACATTGTCAATGAGACAATATGAATTGGAAATGGGGTTTTATTCATAGACGCTCTTTAACTGCTGTCGGCTCTCAGCTATTCCCATTCTATGCTGGGCGTGAAAGACAGCCAAACTTTGCTGAGAGACCTCTTTATCAAGCTTGAGGTTCTTTTACGTACCGTAAATCTATGATACGGGACCAACGGCTTTATTTCCCTTCCGAAGGAAAACATGTTAAGTATTTTTACGCCCGAAAAAAATCCATCGTCCTCTGCCAGGTTTGAACCCGCGACCTTAGGTATATGAAGTTAGCGTACTATTTAACCACGGAGAGCGACGTCAATATAAAAATTATACTAATTCTTTTCGAATTAGTGGATAAGAGTGTTGGCAAATAGTTTTAGGTGAATTTACTAATTAGTGTTGTTTGTCCGTCCATCTATGGAACAAAATGTAAATGATGGTTTCCAAAGAACAATAAAGTTAAAATGCATATACCACAACACGAGTGTATTAACAAGAAGCGTTACTAGGTTCTAGAAAACAGAAAATAAAGAGCTTTCTCTTTTTCGTTACCGTACCAGGGAATACTAAATCCGCATTGAACACATATCTTCTTAGAAGAATTTATTCAAGGCCGCTATACATATAACATCCGCTAGAAATCTCTGTAGTCACTGGTTGGGTATATAAAAAAATACAAAATAATAATGATCAAAGTTGATGTGTTTATGACTTAAAATGACTTTCTCTACCTGATCTGCAAACTATTCTTACAATTCTTGGTTGATGAGGAGTGAGTGGAATTGGTTGATGAGGGGTAAAACAAAGACCCTTTCAATCTACCTAATTACAAAGTCAATATATAAAAATTATAATCTATTCCAATGAATGAAAATGTTCATATTCATCTGTTTATCTACTTCACGCTAATCGATATAAACATTTGAAGATAAGATCTTATTACTTATTCCTTAATAGGTAGTAGAGAAATACACAAGACTAAAGAATTAGTAAAAATATTTTAAAAACTGCTGCTATGCAGTTGAAATTCGGTTCTCTTTGCATGGCCTGGAGTAAAACAACTTCCTGTTTGAGAAAAGAATACATATTTTAAAATTTAAACCAATAGCAAAGAAGGAGCCACAAAGGGATTAAGCCTAACGCTTGAAGAAGAAGAAGAAGAAGAAGAAGAAGAAGAAGAAGAAGACCTCTACAATCGTCAACTCAAAGAAGTATGACATAAACTGCATGTTTTAAGGAGAACTAACCTCAGAGGCTATTCACAGGACATTTATGATATGAATTTTATTTGTGTAAATATTTTAATATGCAGTATTTTGATTAAAACTGTTGGAGCCATTTTTGAGAAAATCAAAGTTTTGAAAATTTGTCCATGTAAAGTAGTTTGGGGATAAGGGTATTTTCTTGAAATTCGGTTCTCTTTGTATGATCTGGAGTAAAACAAAAGAAAAACGAATGACAACTTCCTGTTTAAGAAAGGAATAAATATTTTAAAACTTAAACTAACGAGGAAGGGGCATAACGGGCTTAAGCCTAATGTTTGAAGAAGAAGAAAAAGAAGAACAAGAACAAAAAGAAGGAAGATATCGACAATCGTCAACTCAAAAAAAGAAAAAAGTGTATTGACATAAACTGCATGTTTTAATGAGCTCTAACTTCAGAGGCTATTCGCAGAAATTTTACGATATAAATTTTATTTTTCATGTAAATATCTTTGATATACGGTATTTTGATTAAACCCGTTGGAGCCATTTTTGAGAAAATCAAAGTTTTCAAAAAATAGTTGGGGTTAAGGGGATTTTCTTGATAATCTTTGTTGCGCATCCTTAGAAGATGTTAAACTTAAATATCAAATTTGACATTTTACCAACTGTCCGTTTTTAGGCTACTTTTTCTAAAACTGTTTTTGTTGGTGGGGGTGGGGGTTATTCAGAGGACCTCTGAATTTCGTACATCCGGTGAAATGCAAAAGTCCGACAAATTTGCATTCTGACTCTGACAATGAACATTGGCATTTTAGCAAAAACGATTGTAATTTGTTTACACGCACCCCAGAATTATTGGCTACATTATTGCCTTAAAACACAACAGTTAAGACTACTAAAAATTGCAAAGGCCGGCAGATATTATCACAACACAATAAATAACTTTGAAGTATGCAATAAATTAAGAAATGACGCTTGGTACAATACTTTCACAGGAGGAATCGAAAATTTTAATTCGTCAATTTTGACATTGGCTAACGTGTATTTATTATATTGGTGTTGTTAGCTATTCTCTCTTCCCTGCTACAATCAAATGACGCTCGATTGCGCAAAATCTTTATGTACGACCATCCACTTGCATTGTCTTTCCCAGCCTATTGTGTACCAACTTATAGAAACTTTCTAAATCTTTACGTTTCTTAGGGTTATTTATAAAATTATTCGGAAAATATAATGGAAAGTATAAATACCCATTATTAGATTAACACTTTAATACATTTATATCCCTCTTGTAATTCGATACTACCTTTAACACTTTAGATCATATTGTCATCTTTGTCTCGAAAACAATAGCCCGTTGGCAATGACTTCACTACTTAGGTTTCTCATTCAACTTAAGGTTTTAATCTTATGCATTATATCAGATATCAAACTTCAGGGAACATGGGGAATATTCCCGGTAAAGGAAAAGTTGCCACCCTGCAATCAGGCAGTAACCCATTACTTCTGGATTTAGAGGCTAGTTAGGTTAACCACTAGTTCACAGAGGCAGTCATTTCTATATTGCTTATATGCTCAGGGAGCTGCTACGCTTTAATGAGCATTAAAAACTTGTGGTTAGCAACACTAATTATTTGTAGTCGTGAAAGGAGTAACGACTGCACTAAGTAATGCACACTGGGTACATCCGCTAAAAAACCTGTTTGGTTCGAGGTATGCTACGAATAAAGCAACACAAAAACTGTATATATCAAATTAGGTGGCGTTTCCGATGTACTTGTATAAATTACATGATTTTATTTTCATTCGGTATTTTTTTTATTTATTTATTTATTTATTTTATTTTATTTATCTGTATAAGAACGTTCCTGCTTGTTCCAAGATTTTTAGAACCGTGCTTTTGACCATGAAGCTTTTTAACGTTTCTCCTGCTTATTTAAAGCAGATACAAAAGTTCGAAATCGAGACCAATGGAAGAACACTTTTTGGAGTCTTTCGAATAAGACAACATACTATAATGTTAAATTCGGAAAAGTTAATCATATGTGTTTACAAAGAGCAAACAAACAAAAACGTTAGAAAATACCAAGTGCATGCATAACATAGACGCCATTTAAGGACACCAGAAGGAGGTTTTCAAGGGATTTCCGCCACCTCAATCAATCATTTACAAGAAAAATTATACTATTTTTACTTCATCAAAAATAACACTTTCAATTAAATATATTGATTTGATATGTTTGAGATGATGATGGTAAAACCTCAGTGGCCTCAAGGAAGCCATGCACATAGGCTCTTAGAGCCTTACTGGGATTTACTCAGAACTGGTGATCTCAAAATGTGTGAAATATTGAGATACTAAAAATGTGTATTTATCTTTGAGCTTTCTGTCAACAACATGTGGTTCTCTCCGTTTTCAGCTGATTTTATACAACTGTGAAATCAAAACAAGAAAAATACTGTATTATTTATTGTACACTTAACTGTTCCTAAACCAATACCTGCTAACAGCCTGAATTTTCGCACAGTATAAAGTACAAAATCTTGAGTGGCCGTTCTTTTGTATCTCAGGAGCTCATGCAATTAAAATGGGCGGCATTGCAAGGCTTTTCAAACACCTGTTTTTGTCACACCTAAAAACCGTAGACTACCACATAAAAAAAGTTTCTGACACACACACACACACACACACACACACACATATATATATATATGAATGAACCGCCGAAATGAATGTACGCGCATCACTTCCGAACGACTGGGCCAAATTGCACAATTCTTTTTTTTTTTTTTTTCCGTTATTGTCACGACAAGCTTTGTGTAAAAGAAAATGTTTAAAAATAGTACGAGAAAGCTTTTTAAAGTCTCATTGGTACCACGGTTATTTGTTATTAAATGTACGTAGTATTGCTATATTTTCCCTCCCCAATCAATGTTAAGGTAACTCACCAGTTTATCAAGGCAAGGACGCAACGCAGCAGTGACATTCAAATACATTTTTATATATTAACTGTCCTTTCCTTACTCCTATCGTTTAAAATAAAGAAACAAAGCAGATTTCCTGGCGACGAACACCTAGAGTAAGTTCTTATTTATTTGCCGCTAGATGGCCGTAGTAGTATTTTTCCTCCGCATTCAATGTTAAGGTAACGCATCAGTTTATCGAGGCAATGACGCAACGCAGCAGTGAAACTCAAATATCTTTTTATGCATTAAATGTCATTTCCTTACTCATATCGTTTAAAATAAAGTAGCAAAGAAGCTTTTCGCGACAAATACCTAGAGCAAGTACTTATTTATTTGCCGCCCAATGGCCGTAGTAATTTCTCCTCTGCATTCAATGTTAAGGTAACGCACCAGTTTATCGAGACAATGACGCAACGCAGCAGTGAAATTCAAATACATTTGTATGTACTAACCCTCCTTTCCTTACACCTATCGTTTAAAATAAAGAAAAAAAGAAGCTTTCCTGGCGACGGACACCTAAAGTACTTATGTATTTGCCGCTAGATGACTGTAGTACTGCTCAATTTTCCTTCCCCATTCAATGGTAAGGGAATGCACCCGGAAATTGTGCAACGGAACAAGTCTCGCTGTTAAATAAATTATGAACAATTTGATTTAAGCTACTATAATCATAGGGAAGTTCAAAGGCGAGGATGTGCTTATTCCAAGAATACCACTAATACCAATCGACGTTCCTTTTGAATTTATGCGTGTTCAGTTTCCCGTACGCCTTGCATTCACAATGAGAATAAATCCCAAGGTAAATCGTTAGAAATGTGTGAAATATACCTTAAATTGCCGTGTTTTTCGCATGGGAAGTTGTACGTTGCGTGCTCGAGAGTCCGCAAACCATCGGCGTTAATTATCTACTCTCCGGAAGGAAATTGTATATACAAGGCATTACAATAAAGCGTTGTCAAATTATTTAATTATAATTTAATTTCATTGAATAGTCGAATGTAAACGGAAGATTTTGCCTCAACTTTTTCATTACGTACACCACTCGTACGAAGTCGGGGCGGGCAGCTAGTTTGTTATAATTAACATGAAAGGGGAAAAGATACACTTTTATAAACCATTGACATTTGGTAGAAAAATAGAATATAATTACACAGAGATTATTTTTGGGTATATATTTAATATATATATATATATATATATACATAAATCCACCCTAAAAAAGAAAGAAGAAAGAAAAAACGTCGGAGTGTCGGTTGGTGTGTGTCTGTGCCTGTATCCAGCAAAGCTTTAAAGCGAAAAGTCGACCAAAAATAAAACGCCTTGAGGATAAACGCCTTTTAAGGGTAAAACATGAAGATTTGCAAGAAAACCACCACCCCGAACTACATTTTATATGGAACATTTTTCGAACATTTTTATTTTCTCAAAAAGTGGCTAACGGTTTTGATTAACATATACCTGTATTTAAAATATGTTCATGACATATGAAATATAATATCTTGAATTTTGGGTATAGCCTCTGATGTTCCTTTATTGTGCAAGTGCTCTTCATTCTGAAAGTCTTGCATAACTGGTAAACCGCGAGAGCCAGACAAGTCTATTACAAAAAAAAAAAAATCTTATGTGTTCCATTCACATGACTTTCTCTACATCTGCAACAAATGATATATTGTTAAAAAGCTTATGCTTCTATTTACTTCATGCTAATTGAGAAAGAATTAGCAGAAATAGTCTTATTACTTGCTTCCTTGTAAGAAGGAGCAAAATAAGGGAGTACCATAGGTTAAAGTGATAGTTAAAATCTGGTTGTTATGTGACTGAACTTCCTTTGTTTGTATGGACAGGAGCTGACAACTTACTGTATGAGAAAAGTGTAAGTTTTTTAAAGCTGAAACTAAAAACAAGGATGAACTCTAAAAAGATCAACTCCACGAAAAAAAAGTATATAACATAAATTGCGTGGTTTAATATGCTCTAAATTTTTTGTGTGGTTAAGTTTTGGTCTATCTCTTACGGTTTAGCAGTTATGCAAAATTCCGTAAAATTCACCCAGAATAAAGTAGTCTTCAGAGGCTATTCCCAGAAAATTCAAGATGTACACTTTATTTGTCAGGTAAGTATCTTTAATATACGATATTTTAATCAAAATCGTTTGAGCCATTTTTTTAGAAAGCCAACATTTTCGAAAAATGTTCCATGTAAAGGTTAATTGGGGATGGGGGAATTTTCTTGAAAATCTTCGTGTCGCATCCTTGGAAGATAGCAAACCTAAATACTAAGTTTGGTTTTTAACGGACTTTTTGAGCTATGCTGCCCACAGACACACACACACACACACACACACACACACACACACACACACACACACACACACACACACACACGGAGTCAGAAACACACGGATATTTTTCTAAAAATGCTTTTTTTTTTATTCAGGGGGTCTCAAAAGCGTTGAAAACTCGAAATTTTTGGTGCATTACAATACATTCGCTCTACACTATGTACATAGTACGTGTAGAGAAAGTAAAAATATGCAATCTGGTTAAAACATTATTCATATGATATATATTTAGGGGAGGGGAAGATATTTCTTGTTATTTGCATTTTAAAATACTTTACTTTTCTCAAAGTCAATTTTTCTTTCTCCCCCCCCCCCCCCGTCCCCAACGCTGGCCATACAAAGATAACGGAAAAGTCATTGCGTAGCGACAATTGTTGAAAATGTTTATCCCGATTAACATTAAATAATAGAAAAATATGCGCTTGTATGAATAGTTTATACAAGAGTGAGTGAAACACATCAGATGTTTTAAAAATATCTGTAGTGTTCCTTTCACATGACTTTTTCTACCTGTTCTGCAGATCTATTTATATAAAACATGTAATAAGGTATGCACGTTTATTTACATCATGTAAATGGAGTTCAGTTAGCAGAAATGGTCTTATTGCTTGTTTCCTTGCTAGAAGAACGGAAATAAGGGATACATTAGGCTAAAGCAATAGTCATATGTTTTAAAAGCCGGCGCTATTTGTAACAGTTGAAATTCGGCCAAGAATAAAACAAAAGATGACCTCCCGTTTACAAAAGTTCCAGTAGTTCAAGTTGAAAGCCATAACAAGGAATATGTAGGAAGCGCTTATCAAAAAAACAGTATAGGGCATAAATTGTGTATTTTAATGAGATCTCATTTTTTTGTGTAGTAAGCTTTTGTGATATCTTACAGTTTACCAGTGTTACAAAATCCATAAAGAATGAAGAGATCTTCAGAGAATATTGCCAGGAAATTCAAGATATGCTTTTTAATTGTCATATAAATATTTTTAATATTCGGTATTTTAATCAAAATTGTTAGAGGCATTTTTGAGAATATAAAAAAATGTTCGACATTTTTACCATGTAAACGGTAGTTTGGAGTGGGAAGATTTTCCTAATCCTTGGAAGATACTAAACTTAGATACCAAGTTTGGTATTTTACCGACCACACACACACACACACACACTCATACACACGAGCGCGCGTGCACACAAGGTCTTTTTCTAAAGATGTTTATATATGGGGTCTCAAAACATGTATTTAAGTGAAATCTCGGTATCGAATTTTTGGGTGGAATACATAATATCGTATAATACCTTTTGTATACGCGATGTACACAGTGCGTGTGGGGAAAGTAAGGATGCTGTTTCAAATCATAATGTGATGGCATCCTGTGGGCTCTGTAGCATTCTATAATGCCTTGGGGGATAATGATTGTCTTTATCGCCTTGTTGTTTGAGTAATTTGTTGCTCTCTGGCATCTGTTACGAAATCGTTTTTCTGTGTTAATGCTTTAATCGGAAGGTGTGACTGCCGTTCCGTGGTATTTGTAGAGAGACATGCGATGTGGGACAGGTGGTCTTAGTTGCGTAAGTAGTAGCCTTCTATACCATCGATTTCGTTTGTGTTTCTTTTAGGTCGTGATTCAGTATCCAGTTCAGTAGTTAGCTAGCGACTAATGAAAATCACAAATAAAGGCAGTCAGTTTGGTCGAAACGAGATTTGAACCAGCTATTCCCGGAATACAAGTTACAGAATAAATGGCTTATGGGCCAGGGCGAGTGACTTGCACTTTCCCGTTTCCATGGATACCAGCATATGAAGTGAGGATTATTACTTCTCAAATACGAAAAGGCTTCTTGAAAGTATTACAGCCGTATAACAAGTTGTTTTTTCCTTGTTGTTCAAATGGATGGCGAATACGCGTCATTCTCTCTGTGTGTTTGGAATAATTTACCTGGTGGGTGTCCATTGAAAGAAGTGTTTCCTTATCCTCTGTTGTCTGCGTAACCTTGGCAGGTTACGATTCTGGCAGCTATTCTACAACCTCTGGGCATCTCAAGGAGATTATCTATCCACGTAAAAGCTACTCTGACGTCACGATCGATTATTATATATGTGAGGAATGCCTTTGTAAACTTACTGAACGTTCACGCTCTTTTGTCCACAGCTTCCAGTTCCCTTTCGTGCTAAATCACAAAGCTAAAGACTAGTATGAGCGCGAAGTTTCAACAGCAATGTTGAGGCTCACAATGGGGAGAATTAAACTCGAAATCCATGTTCCTGCATGCCATGTTCCTGCCCTGAAAGCGAATGCCATGAAAGGACATTAAAACTGTGATTGTTTTAACTAATTCCAACGAAGATGATGGGTTGATCCAATAAAATTGATTATTTATTATTCAGGCAGTGCAATTCCAAGTCTAAAAAGGTATATATTCCCATATGTAAATAAGTGCGTCATATAATGCCTCCAACAAGGAAACCACGGCACTGATAGCCGCAGTCGTTACGGTGCGGACTCATTAACGGGATAAGATATGGCTATAATGGGATTCGGTACTGAACTTGAGATAATCGTATTGTCGTACCACAAAATGTTAACATGCGCTTTGTCTTTGTTAATAGAAACCTCTCAGATAGCGCACTGATTATTCTCGGAAGTCGCCGACGTTTTGCAGTGCACCAATGAGCGCATACTTCAGTCAATACATGGGTAGAAATCACAAATGACAGACATTAACTACACGTGGAGTAAAACACAGTGTTGCAACGTCTTCGAATTGTTTTTTCTCATTCATATAGTTTTCTTGTGAGCTTTACGGGATCAAGTGGTGTTTACCGTGTGGAGCTGATTCAGCTGATATGCACATGCCTTAAACCTGCCGTAAAAAAGCGGAATGTGGTAATGTAAATAAAAATGTAGTTAGATATTATTAGCAATGTGCAGCACTCTCGTTGCACTCAATAAGAATAGGTTATATACTTGGAGATCTAATAATTAAATGTTAATTCGTGTAACATGTGTTTACTAGGAGAAAACGTGACAACGTTGCTTTCTGAGTCACAGTACCTGCTATCTTATCGCTATCTTCGATGCTGCACATGTTATCCCTTTTAGCAGCACGATAATACCTATACCCACACGACGGGTGACCCCAGGACTGAGGGATGAGGCAGAAGGATATACCGGGTGGCCGTAAATAGGAGAACGGTACATCAACGGCAGGCTTCCTGTAGTTTCGAGATTGAAGCACCGTGACAGTCGGACAGGCAGACCGACGCAGGAGGAGTCCTGACCTAAACCTGTCCACCCAAAGTCGGGGAATGGAGATAGTCATTTAGAGCATCCTTTCGCCCTCCGTGGCGTAATGGTTACCATGCTAACTTCATATACCCCAGGTCGTGGGTTCAAACTCGGCGGAGGACGATGGATTTTTTTCGGGTGTAAAAAGTCTTAGCATGGCTTCCTTCGGAAGGTAGGTAAAGCCGCTGGTCCCGTGTCGTAGATTTGCGGCAAGTAAAAGAACCTCAAACCTGATAGAGAGACCTATGAGCAAAATCAAGAGGTCTTTCACGCCCCATTTAGAATGGGACGCTGAGAACCACAGTAGTTAAAGAGCGTCCATAAATAACACCCCATTTACATTTAGAGCATCCTGAAAGAAAACAACGGGATCAAGCGTGGATTAAATGGCAATGGAAACGACAAGGAGGGATAGGAATTTTGGGGGATGAAAGAAAACTAACCAGTATTAAACTGTGATCTGAAGAACCCCCCCCCCCCTCCAAAAAAAAAACACGACCTCCCGAAACCGCCGTACCGTCATTAACGCGAGTTCTGCGGTTCAAATCCCGTCAGGACCGTCCGCCGTAGCTTTTCCTCAGTCCTCATTACTGGCAAATACGGGGGAGGAACTGTAAATTTAAGCCCGGAACGTCTCCTTCCAAATTATCATTTTCCAATTATAAATTAATTCATGTAACCCGAACTATTCATCGTCTCTGGTACCATTTCCAGCAAGTGTACACAAATACAGATTTCGGGAAATAACTAATGGAGTTATAAGGTAGGATCAATCTCATGTAAAACATTTAAAAACTGCTTAAATTCCGCGGAATTAAACTGATACTTCGACGATTTGGAAAGACTGATGTCGAATTTTGAATTTATGTACCCACGATTATGCGTTCGATCCTAGTCTAGGAGGTTGGCATGCAGGTAAACTAAATGCTCCTTCAGCCTCAAATCGATAGATTCACTAACACGTAAAATAACTACTTTTGGACTAACTTCCGACACATTGGAAGCGTTGAGACCTTGGTTGTTTCCGGAGAGTTGTTGCCATAAACATTATTATTAATATTATTTTAACTATTGATTAACTAACTACATTTATTTTTAAGTAACTGAAATAGCAACCAGTAAGTTTGTGTTAAAAAATCAAGTGTATTTACTGCACTTAATCTAAGTTCTGTTTCATTATATTTTCTCTTATTTCAAAACAAATAAATCTATAGACGTTTAACAGATTACATATTGTTTATTTTAAACAATTTAAAATAAAAATATACTTTGTGTATATTAAACCTTTTCAAATAAACTAATATTTATTTATGAGAATAACACTTAATTTATCATAAATTCATAAGTAAATAACGAATTATAATATACTTTTGTGATTTTGTTATGGTTTGCTTTATTCTAAGGGGTGGAGATAAATCACAATTTCCTGACACCCCGTAACATAACGTACAGAGCTTGAAACTGCAACTGAAATTTTGGATGGTGTAATAGGGCTGTGTTCAAGTCAAAATAGTAAGATTTTCATTATCATCATCATTATTTCTTCTTCATCATCTTTACGATCATATTATTTATTTGAATATTGTAAATAACTCCATGGCACAACAGCTCACAAAAAAACCTTGGCCTACCGCCCGGCCGCTGCATCCCATATCTCGGTCCATGATAGACGTCATGGATGGGGTTTAGTGTAGGAGGGGACCTTATTTGAACACTACTAGGATAAACTTTTCAGGAATTTGTACTAAAAAATTACAGAGTTTGACATTTGTGCGATGTTCTGTATCCCAGATCCTGAAATGCGAAAAAAATACCACCAATAAATAACAAATTAAATAAAAAAAACCTGAAGTGTTCCATTCACATAACTTCCTCTAGCTGTTCCACAAACATTTTCTTACAAAATATTCTTTTATCTATGCCATGCTAATCTAGATAAACATTAGCAGAATTATCTTATTGTCATTGTAAGTACAAGGGAAATAAGGAACATTTAGTCAAATTATTAAAAGATGGACGCTATGTGAAACCATTGAGGTTCGGTTTGCTTTCCATGGTTCCGTTTGAGAAAAGTTAGTTTAAAATTGAAACCAATAACAATGTATATCTTGTAAACGGTCAATTCTACAAGAAAGACCTATATGACATAAATTATGTCTTTTAATGAGATCTACTGTTTTGTGCAGTAAGTTTTTGTCCATCTCTTACGGTTCAACCGTTATGCAAAATTCTGCAAAACTCAACCAGAATAAAGAACTCTTCAGAGGCTAGTCCCAGAAAATTTAACATTTACATTTTATTTATGATTTGAATTTCTTTAATATACTGTATTTTAAAAATTATTTTTTTGGATTCAGGTGATCTCAAAACACATATTTCCGGTGAAATCTTGGTATAGAATTTTTGGATGCAATACAATACCTTCTCTATACACTATGTGCATAGTACGTGCAGGGAAAGTAAAAATGAAGTTAACTGCTTAAGAAACGTTGCATTTTTCACAGGTTGGACTCCTTAAAGTTATGGTGCTTATCACATTCCACCGGCAGATACATTTAGCACAAGGTTTGTTTATTTGTTAGACTCCTCCCTACACAATACTACCTCCCTACATATTTATTTACAAATACTTCAGAATTTTCTCCAAAGAGTCCTAAGTTTGCACTGCACATACATAAGTAGTGATACTTTCCAGAGAGCCTCAACTCTGCGCTGTTTTCATACAAAGACGTGCCGTAATTGGATGGTTCACACGTCTCTATGACACAACACCGCATAATCGCACATTCGACACGCGCAGTTGAATAGCCCATTGTAAAACCAAAGCGTAAACAAATAAGTCATTGGGAAACTAATAATAACCTATCGTTCGTGGCGATAGTGCATTGTTTCCTCTGAACTGGGTTTGGTCACCTGGGGAACGCCTGTGGCGCAGTAGATAACAGAAGTGGGGATATTGAGCTTATATAACCTACCATAAACGAAGGCTTTAATAGAAGTAGGTATGTAAGGCAGTGCATAATAATGCGACCACAAAACGCAGTAACTGTTATGAGTAAATGAATATCAACCTGCTGTAGAGTCGGTGTTTGCAGGGGCACAGTTAACGAGTTATTGTCCTTCCACTTTTCGCCAGTATGACTAGGGCCAAGGATCTTGACGACCGAAAAATGTTTGAAAAATTACATGACTAAAATTTAGAATAATAATTATAAAAATAACCTAAAACTGATTTATGTAATTTATTCGAATTAGTGTAAGAAAGTTCCCGTACAACCTACCGAATTCAAAGAATTAATACACCAATTTTTCAGTCTGAAACCCCCGATATGACCACAGTAGTTTAAAGGAGGCTATATAAATGAAAATAAATAAATAAATAAATTGCTGAAATATCTAAATTACACGTTTGTTATAGATGCAAAGCAAATAGCGAGTCAACTGTTTAAAATCTAAACTATTTAACTAGCTTCAAAATTCCACACGTTCCCGTGCAATAGTGAGAAATGAGGTATTGAATAAAAATATTTTTTTCTACGACTGAGCATAATTGAGTAGCCTACGAGCTTATTTCAAATCGCAAAATTTATTGTTACGTAATCCACGCGCAAAGAAGTGTAGCATACGTAAAATACAAACGTAAAATCTTTGTTCCAACTTTACGCTCGCCAAAATAATTCACGATATTAGTGTGTATGCATCGCTGATCAACAGATAGCACTTCATAAATTTCTCATATTGTGCCTTATAAACTTTTCGTGATTTAGCAAGTGGTAAATTTGATTCTGCTTCTTTCGCAGCTGTAAGGATGGTATAATAATTCTCAAAATCTGATATTCTCCCAAAAATACGTCACAGCTTGCTATAACCGTACCGTCAACCACCCAGCAATGCGAAATAAATAAAGACTATAATCCTTGGGGAATAGCTCAAACTTAACCTCAAATTTATTTCATCTTTCGTGTTTTTCTTTTAATATCAGTAAATTCTCGTAGAAAAAACATTGTATGATATGCGAGAGTAAAATTTCTTTTTTATTCTCGCGTGGTTCCCACTCGAATTAAAAACCATCCCACATCTAAAAGCAATTGTAATACTCATATGGACTCCAAAAGCACAGGTGCGGTATATAAACCATTTGCTTAACCATTTTTTTCAATGCATTGAACACTAACTCGCACCTTTGTTTAGACTTCTACGGAATTAATGTAGAACATAGCACTCTACCGGTTTCTATCTCTCTGTCCTCTAACATAACTTTTTCCATAGTAAAATTATCAAATTGATTCTAATTAGGGTACTACACCCAAAAAATGTCTCCAAGAATAAACCTTGTTAATAAAAAGCGATGAAAAGCCACATAACAACTTCCAAATGTTTTTTCTCATAGAATTAATATGCAACCATAGAATTAATATGCAATATTTTAATACATTACTGTATTTTAAATAATATTAATACTCATCGTCCAAAAATAGTGTGCGATGTATTGCAAAATCTCGTTTTGTCTTTTCGAAACCGGCCGTACGCCTGACGGCCAAGTTTTGTAGCACACTTATTGTGTTTTGAAGAGCCCTGAGCTGTGTTTACACACATCAGTACAATTCTAATCGGGCAGGGCAGAGGGCGGAGAAGGGTCAACCGTGTGACATTACATAAACAACCGAACTTTTGAGATAGGAATAATAGCCTAAAAGCATTGTGAAATACTCATCATGAATATAACTTTAGTGGAGGGGGGGGGGGGTAACTGATGTGTTCCATTCACATGACTTTCTCTACATCTCTGTAACAAATTATTGTTAAAAACCTTATTCTTCTTTCCATTTCATAATAATCGAGATAAAAATTAGCAGAAATTGTCCTTATTACTTGGTTCCTTGTAAGTAGAAGGGAAAAAAATCTAATGTGTTCCATTCACCTGATGTCCACAAGCTGTTGAGTAAACAAACCTTTTATTCAAAAAATTAATCTGTTATCTACATCATGCTAATCAAGATAAACATAAGCAAACTTAGTCTAATCACAAGCTTCCATGTAAGTAGAAGGAAAATAAGAAAAAGCACTGACTAATGCGATAATCTCTCCTATAAAAGCCGGTCGCTATGTGAAACAATTGAAATTCCAATATCTTTGCTTGTCAAGAATAAACAAACGAGAAACGAGTAGAAATATGTCCTGCCGTTTGGGAAAAGTTTTAAGTGGCTATAATTGAAACCAATAATCCGAAATATCTTGAAAACGGTTAACTCTACAGAGAAAAAAAAAAATGTATAAGACAAATTGTGTGTTTTAATGAGATCTATAAATTTTGTGTAATAACTTTTTGTATAACTTTTACGGTTTGCTAGTAATATAAAGGCATCCAGGATGAATAGCTCTTCAGAGGCTATTCCCAGAAAATTCAAGATATACATTTGTTTGTCATAAAAATATCTTAAACATATGGCATTTTAATCAAAATCGTTAGTCACTTTTTAGAGAATCAAATTTTTTGGGAAAAATGTTTGTGGTTTGGTATGGGGAGATTTTCTTGAAAATCGTGCCCCATGCTTTGAAGATATCAATTTCGTTTTTGAGTTGTGCTTTCCAAACACATTCACGAGCCTTTTCCTAAAAATTCTTAATTTTTTTTCATTCAGAGAGACTCAAAGCATGTGTTTCCGGTGAAATCTTGGTATTGAATTTTTGGGTGCATTACAATACCTTCTCTATACACTATGTACATAGTAGATACGTATAGAGGTAGTAATAAAACTGCAAATACTGAATCAACACATCGTTTTTAAACCCCGTTACAAATATTTGCACTTATTCACCTCCTATCCTGTGTACATATGTATAGGGGCTTCAGATTTATTCGGCCTTTGCGCCAGCTGTTTGTCCGGGCCTGGCGTGCGTACTAGGTAGCGAGTTTATCACGCATTGACTCTTACCGAATGATGGGTAGAAGAGCTGGATGCCACTAATTTCGAGGTCACCTTGGTGAAATGGAATTGTATGGTACCTTTCCATAATTTACATTTGGAACGATCGCTTACCTCTCGTAAACACACAAAGCGGCGTTTATGCTTATAGGTAACGTAATCTTCCAATTCGGAAGTAGCACTCAACCATGCAAATTCTGTGATCGGTGGTCACTTCCATCTCGGGTGAAAGGAACACACAAAATATCCCGGTGAAAAACGGTTCTGTACCTCCCATTACATCAACCTGTTTACAAAGTCGGTAATGCATACAGTCCAATGTTTAATCCCTCACTAAATTAAATTTAAACTCGCTGGCATAAAGTTTTACCTGTTAACGTAACAGGCGATGGATACTGGTAACACATAAGATGAAATGATAATTCAGAAAGGAAACGTCCCAGGGCTAAGTTTGGAGTATCTACCCGGCATTTCCCAGTTATGAGTACAAGGAGTTTGGCGGGATTTGAACCCTAGACTTTCTGTTTACGAGCAGTGTCTAAACAACCCCGGCTTGCTTTCTTCCGAAGAGATGGGTGTTCGTATGTTATTCAGTTGTTTGCAATATTGCATATCGAGTTTACAGATATTACGATGGCTGCCGTCCAGCGCCTGGACCTACCTGCCCGGTTATGCAGCTAATGCTCCAGTCTCTCAATCGTTGACAATACCACGTAGTGACCAGCCCAATAGCTGCACAAAGGCTATTATGTCATTTCTCTGAGTTGAACAAAACCCTTCTCGAGTCTTTCCTGTGGTATCTCGAACAGTAGACAACCAGAACTTCCTGGTACGAAACAACATGTATGTTTTCATTTCGTTATAAGGAGCTCATTTGGCAAAAAACTGGTACGACTAAACACTACTCATAAAATACATATCACTGCTTATCAATCAGCTACAGCACTCAGTTCAGTTAGGATGCGCATAGTCGAAAACAAAGCTGTTTAGTTGCTGAAAAGCAAAACAAATAATTATGTTTTAGCGAACTTTTGGCATCGTCTTTGATCCATTGGAGCTGAGAATAGAGTGAGGTAATACCCGACATTGTCTTATAAGGACCAGCAAAACTCTGAAACTCTTATTCAGGTAACTCGCCCCAATCAAGAAACGAACTCGTGTTCCATAGATTAGATGGGAATCAATTTGCTCAATACCTTGGAGGTGGATTTATCACCGTGGAGAGAGAAAACAAACACATAAAAACATTACCGCAGTAAAAACGTTCTAATTTGTTGGTTTTCTTGAGAAATATAAACTGACCCCACGACTTAGCTTTCTATACATATATCATAATTCATAACACACAACTTTCAGATGTGTTAGTATATGTTTTCTTGTGTGAAGCAGACATAATTTGCAAGTTGTAGGCATGAACCTGCGTCGTCAATAAGTTAAAAATGGCATGACAAGTTATAACTTGACATAAAGTCTAATGAAACATGTGTACTTACTTATCAACTATGCTTGATAGTTGATTGTGGACGAATGAAGGCAAAAAGAGCAAAATCTGCGCAGTTAACGCTATAATACGAGATGCGCGTTCTGCTAATTCACATTAGCAACTTCCATGAAGATATTATTTGTAAATTGGTACAGTATTTGTGAAGCGCATGTTGGTCATTTTATGCTATAAACTCTTCAACATGTTTGGGATGAGGAAGTTAGACGTCCTCAACGTTGAATATCCTTTACCTTAAATTCAGTAGCAGTAATCTTTGAGGGGGTTCCCTGGCTTGCTGTAGGTAATATTTCCTTGACCATCTAGCAACGTCAAGTAGTCAAGAAGTGTTGCGCCAATATTTGTGCAAGGTAAACTAACTGACTGTAGGTGAAGTCCCGAGCCGTATTACTTCACAATCTTCATCCCACGGAGTAGCTGCCTATCACTCTTGACGCCACGGGCTCTCCAGAAGGTTACTTTCAGTTCCCAATGCGAACAGTGAAGCATGCCAATCAAGGTTGAGGGACGTCTAGGATTTTAAGAGACTGTACCTATAATATTCGATTTAAATGATCCACGATCCAGCTAGCTCCTTTATTTCACCCGCTTTGAACCTAAACAGAATATGACAGTCTTTAATCCTGAGAATATCAATTGATGTCTTTTAACGATGCCAGCTCCTGCCCTCTGAGTTGAGAATTCGTTGCTTAACTTTGCGTGATCCTGGTTTGAGCAGCCTGACGGATATGACCCGAAGCAGCTTTACGCTAACAAATTTGACACTAAAATAATTATAATATAATACAGCCTAAAAAGTTTTACACTAGAAATGAAGGAACGTGGTTTGATTCTTTTATGTCTGTTGCTTTTAATGATATTTTCTGGTGACTTAAATTGAATACTTGTTTTGAAATTTCAGTAGGCAGTTTTGACTTCTCTGATGAAAATCTCGAAGTTCAAAGTTCCCTTTGTTCTAGTAATTAGGTACTCTTTGGAAATAGAAATGTCCCTTTCCGCAAGTTAAAACTACTTAACTGTGTGGACACACACACACACACACACACACACAACTAAAAGTCTGATGTACCTATTCCCGCCACATTACTTTCCCTACTATCTTCTAGGTACTTACCAATTAGGAAATAAGTGAGGCGAATGCAATACCTTCTCTACATGATATTAAGTACTCTGAATGTGGTAGAGAAAGTAAAAATCACATTGATCAGAACTGCAAGCACGGTTGTACAAATGTGAGCATAAATGAACAGAGTTTAAAAAAACCAAAGTTGTTCGGGTAAGCAAGAAAAACCAAATTGGGTTCAACTATTACTTTTCTCTACGCGTACTATGTAAGCAGTGTATAGTGAAGGTATCGTACTTTATCCAAAGATTCGATACCGACTTCTCCGGAAATCTGTCTTGAGATCCCCTGAATAAAAAAAAAATGTCCGTGGTATAAGTGGGCAGCATAGCTCAAAAACGATAAGCTCGTTAAATACTACACTTGGTAATAAGTTCAGTATCTTCCAAGAATGTGACACGAAGATTTTGAAGAAAATTCTCCGCCCCCAACTAACCTTTACGTAGAAAAAATTTAGAACATTTTGATTTTCTCAAAAATGGCTCTAACGATATTCATTAAAATATGTATATTAAAGATATTTAAATGGAAAATACAATGTATATATTGGATTTCCTGTGATAACTCCTTGAAGAACTCTTCAGTCTGGATGAGTTTTTAATAATAACTGGCAAACCGCAAGAGAAGACCAAAGTTTACTACACAAAAACGCAGATTTCGTTAAAACACACAACTTACGTCATAAGGAACGTGTCAACTCCTGGCCATGCAAAGAAATGGATTTCAATCCTATAGCAACCACTTTTTAAAAGATTTTATTATCGCTTTAGCCTGATGTACTCCTTTATTGTTCCTTCTACTTATAAGGGAACAAGTAATAGGACCATTTATGCTAGTGTTTATCTCGATTAGCAAAAAGTAGATAGAAGAATAAGCTTTTTAATAATAACTTGTTACAGAGACGTACAGAAAATCATGCGAATGGAACACACCAGATTTTTACAAAAAGGTCCGGATGTGTGTTTTTACGAGTGTGTGTATATGCCGGTGTAAACACGATAACTCAAAAGCAAAAGTCCGTAAACACCAAAGTTTATTAAGTTTAGTGTCTTACAAGGATGCGACAGGGAGATTATGAGGAAAATTCCCTTACCCCAAACTATTCTCTATATGGAAAAAATATAGAAAATTTGGAGTTTCTCAAAAACAGCTTTGGGATTTTGATTAATATGGCGCATATTCAAGATATTTACATGCTAAATAAAATATATATGTCGATACCCTATTAAGAACTCTGCATTTTGGATGAGTTTTGAATTAAGTGGTAAACATTTAAGAGATAGACAAAAACGTACTATACAAACATGTAGATATCATTAAAAAAACACAATTTATTCATACACACTTTCTTGTGGAGTTGCCCATTCCTGAGATATTCTTTGTTATTTGTTTCAGTTTTAAAATACTTAAAACTTCTACTTATTTGTAAACTCCTGGCAATGCAAAGCAAGCTATTGACCGTTAAATGTCTTGTGTTTTGCTCAACTCCACGTTAATTCTTCTTTAGTTCATTATTCTTATTACTTTTTGTAGCTGTGTTTTTCAAGGCGAATTCCATGGCAGATATGATTATATATATACATAATTGATAGACCTGTTTTATTTTACGCCGTGTTATTTTTTAAATGCTTTCTTGTAGCGAACGGAAATTTCTATAAACAGAACCTACTTTTCGTTTTACTGAACTTGATTACTTGATTAATCTTGTAAGCTGTGATATTCAGGGTTTGGTAATTACTATTTTAATAGGATAAATATTAGATATGCTTGTTTTATTATATGGATGATACCGATTTATTCACAATAAATTTCTAAATCATACATCAGTTTTTAAAAGTTTTGACTATTGTGTATTCTCTTATTTTGCTTCTTGCAAAGAAGAAAGTGCTAAAGACAATCTCTGCTAATGTTTATCTCGATTATCATGAAGTAGATCGAGGAATAAACTTAACAATAATTTGTTACAGAGATATAGAGAAAGTCATGTGGAAGGAGCACATCAGATTTTTTATTTATTTTTTTTTTCCTGCTCACATTAAATTCTGTGGTCTTATTGGAGATTAGAATTTGAGAAATAACTTGTGATTTTAAACTGTTTTTACCTTGAACCTCGAATTTTAAACATGAAAAAGTTAGCCTCAAGCTGAAAAATTCAATGCCATAGCCGGGATTTGAACCATGGATCTCCCGGTCTCTAGCCGGCTGCTCTAACTATTGAGATACCATGGCAACTTGCCACACGGCATCAAATTCAACAGACTCGCATGTTTCCCATTAAACCACAAGGTGATCTCAAATTATTTTGAGATGACAGCCCAATTACGACTTACAATGTAGTTAACCGAATGTTATGGTCGATCATAGAGATGTTGAAAGTGTGAAGTCCGACGATGGACAAGAACTAAAGCATTAGAGTTGATTTAACACACAAGAACCAGTTTGTAAACATTTGTGAGTGTTCTTTGGAAGACTCGCCAACAACAATGAACTAATCTGCGAAAGGGACATTAATAGATAAGTCGATGCTTAGTTGTAATTTTGCAATGATTATTAAAACAAAACTATTATAACAAAAAGGTTTAATTTTTATACGAGGACTATCCCAGAAGTTCCCTAACAAAGAAAGCACAAAAGTTTTGGAGAAGAAAATCTTTATTTCTCTACATAGTCTCCTCTCAGCTCGATACACTTTTCCCAGCATGTTCAATAATTCGATACCCTGTTTATAGCGACAACTATCGAGGTCTGTAAAATAGTCATCAATTGCATTGTTGGAAAATAATCTACCACCAAGCCATTTCTTGAAGTTTGGAAACAGAAAATAATAAGAGGGTGCTAAATCTGACGAATAGGGTGCATGAGGAAGCAATTCAAACTTTAACTCATTGATTTTTGCCATGGCGATAATGGACGTCTGAACTGGTGCATTGTCTTGAAATAAAAGTTTCTTTAACGCTAAATGCGGCCGTTTTTGATCGAATTCATCACTCAAACGCTGTAACAAGTTCGCATAATATTCGCCATTGATTACTTTGTCTTTTTTGAGATAATGACAATTATCCCACGTGCTTCCCAGAAAACTGACGCCAAGACCTTGCCTGCATATGGAACTGTCTTCGACTTCTTTGGAGCCGATTCTCCCCTTCCAATCCATTGTTTTGATAGTTCCTTCGTCTCAGGTGTGAAGTGATGGATCCAAGTTTCATCCATTGTTATGAATCGACGCAAAAACTCAGCTTTATTGCAGTGAAACACTATCAAACACTCGACTGAAACATCCTCACGGCGCTGTTTTTGTTCTATTGTGAGCAAACGCGGCACCCACCTTGCACACAACTTTCTCATATCCAAATTTTCAGTCAGTATGCGATGTACAGAACTTCTTGAAATGCCTACAATGGCTGCTAACTCGCGTCGACGGTCATCCAAAACCATTTTGTGGATTTTCTTAACAATTTCTGGATTGGTAACCTCATTTGGTCGACCACTGCGACGTTCGTCTTGGCAACTCGTATGGTTGCGATTTAGCTCTGCCACCCAATATTTCACTTTGTAAGCGAAGGAGCAGACTCCCCCAAAGTAGAATCTAGCTCAGGACTAAGAACTTTCAAATGAAAGTATTGTGTCACATAACAATGACCAGTTTTATCCATACTTACAAATTCGCTGAGCATTCACTAATGATGGTTGCCAAACAAATATTAAACGATGTAAATACGTCAAACTTCAAACTTAAGCTTTCTAAGGTTGCTATTTTTTACCATTGTTATTGTTTGAAACAAGAACCGCTATCTATACGTCAGGTCGGGTACTTCTGGGATAGCCCGAGTATTTCGTCCTGAAATATTATTTTTCACTGTCCGGAATGAATTAAATAAAAGCTTAGAAACCCCTATATTTGTGTGTCGCTTGTCCATACAGTACAATTTAATTCTGTTTAACATAATAAAGAATATCAGCAAACCAATGTAGAGACAAAGTGAAATTACGTTAATACTGATTTTGGAAAAAAAAAAAAAATGCTTTTTTCATGCAGTTTTAAGCCGAGAGATGACATTTATGTAAAGTTTACTAGCCTTTTAGGAACATTATGGTAGTTTCAAGGAAAATTAAAATAGACATTAGACAGTAAAATAAATTTGCTAGTTTAATTTTCACGATTCTAAACATACGCAATTATTTTTCATGTGCTCATGCAATTCGCGTGTACCCTTGGATGCGTAGGAATGTAGGAGTTTAGATTTAGTGAGGGGATACACTGACCCTGCATTCGATCTTCCGTATTCTACGAGTGTAGGGAATATTATTTTAGGTGGAATACAACACTTTCTATATCTCCTTTTGGTAAGTAGTAGAAAACGTAAAAATATGTCCGGTTAACCTCATTATTTGCGTGTACAAAGTTTTTATCATGAGATTTAGATCTGGTCAATTTGGACCTGATTGATAAAAATGCTTTTTATTACGCATTAAAAAAGAAGGGGAGAAAGGATCCAGGACAGGTGGCTTAAGTTCAATAATAATAAAATATGTTGATCAATCAGAACATGAAAGAAATTCTGCAACTATTATTTTTCAGAAAAGCCACAGCTTCCTTAACAACCTTCTTCGGTGGATAAAGAAAATCAATAAAAATGATGTAATGCTTCAATGTTTATCTCCGCTAGTCTCCTCACGTAGTAGACATTATCTTGTGCCATCAGCAGCTGCTGTTTTGTCAGCATAAAAAAAAAACAATCCGTATAAGTAACACAGGAGACACTAGTATCACAGAATTCATATTTTATACCGAGAAGGAAAAAAGTCTGATCCTGTTCACTCATAAAACTCCGTATACCGTTTATAAACGTATAACCGTACTATGTATTCATTAAAAAACTGATGTCGCTGATCTTTCTCTACTCATACTTGTACAAATTACTCTTATAAGCGCTTATTTTTGTATATACTTCTGTTAATCGAGGAGCCTTATTGCATATTTCCTTAGTCCTTGAGACCGTTAGTCGGCCTCGCTACTATGCTTATTGTTATTTCCATCAATTGTTAATTAGCTAATGTATTTAAGAGTGTTAATAATTATTTCATATATTTAGAAGTGTAAAGATAGCTTCTAGTAAGTACAGTTCAGAGCTATTTACTCAAACTTGGCTGTTGGAAAAGGGCAGGCTCTTTGTGAGAAATTTCTCTACTGTCAGTCACGTAATGGTGCATGTGCGTGCAATAGAGAAATAAGTGATGGTGAAGACCCAAATTGTAGTGAAAAAAGTCTTTTTCCATTGTGTGATGTTGGTCACGTGGGTGTTATGATGCATTCTGGGTAAAAAATTATGCATTATGGACCACTCAGTTACGCAGTCACATTCACTCAGTTATAGACATTTAGGCAGTCAGTTACGTACATCAAGGCACCCGAAGGTTATACTCATCATGACATTCAAACACACTCAGTCGCTATGTACGCGTAACCATTAAGTTCAAGGCGCATACTTGTTATAATATTGTTAGTACGGTTTGAGACTAATAAGTGAGCAAGTAATACGTTTAATAAGTGGAGTTAATGTACGTCGTTAAGGAAGGATCCTAGAAATAATTGCAGTTAGATTGTAAAGCAAATTGCTTGTGACATGTCTTCTAGTCAGGAAAAAACGAATAGGTAAAATAAAAGTGTGTGTTAACTATTTCGTAAGATCACTCCCAAGCTACCCTCAATGCTTCCACCCGAGTGAGTCAAATCTAATGCAGACTGAGCTGAGCCAGAGGCAAACACCGGTAGTGGATCTTCTGAATAAGGTACGTGGAGATCTACTCTTTTGGTAGTGGAGTGAGTCTAGAGGCACCCGTCAACGCAAGAGCAACACCAAATTCATTCTTGGCTCTTCAACGAGTTGTTATATAACGCTGCATACTGGGCACATAACGTAGTGTGTTCTGTCAGCTTCATACTTGGCAACCATCACGTGGGACAATAAACCCACCGCATCCTTTAGGGTGCAAGAAATGAAACATTCAGTATGTTCGCATTTATGGGCCGAAAATGCCCTCTAATATATTCAACGATGTGGATTAAAACTGAGGCATGTGTAGATATTGTGACAATGCCGTCTCCTTCAGTAGTGATCCTCAGGTTCACCTTGGTATGTGAGTCATCACACTGGATGCGTAAACAACACAAAGAGCGACGCGACGTAACAAGAACTTTCGGAACGCGAGACGTTATGATTCTTCTCGATTTTCGAGATGTTTCTCCAAGCTTCGGCTTCCAGAAGTTCCAGGAAGTGCGACATTGTTTTCTAGCTATAAAAGGAGGAAGGATTGCAGTGCAGTGTTGTGTTGTGAATTGTACTGAGGGTGAGTGGAGTGTTAGCACACAGTGGTGAGCGAACCATGGATGAGATGCAGCCTTAAACTGTTTAAGTGTTCGAAACGTCGAGTGAATTATTTGCAGCGTGAATTAAGACTTTATTTGTATACAGTTTTTCGGCCATAAAGACATTTGTTACAATATAAAAAGCCTCCTTAGATATCACAAATTTTAAATGTTTTGTAAAAATTACATTGGTCTATATATGCATATGTGGAAGAAAAGGGTATTTCAGTAGTGGAATAAATCAGAATTGGATCAGTGATTTGTGAGATTACGTTTCTATAAGTATTAATAACCAACTAAATACCATTAATATACAGATTGACTTACTAATCCTCTTCTGTTGGAAGATTGAAACGTTTTAGTTGAATAACTTACGATACGTGTGTGCTATTTTGCTCTCCCTTTTTACACTTTCTCCTAAACCTTTTGTCTGGCACTGATCTATTAACATTATATTTACTTTTAGGACATTGGTAATTTTAATTCTCTCCTCGGTCTCACGTATTGTGTGTGTGTGTGTGTGTGTGTGTGTGTGTGCGCGCGCGCGTGTGTGTGTGTGAAAGTCTAGTCAAAATTAACACTTCCTTTTTTCTTACCCTTTCCCAAATAATGCTACAGTGGCGCATGCAAGCATGCACCGCATTAAATATAAAGCTTACTCTTTGGACTTACTGACTCTGCATGCAATTCGCGTGTACCCATGGATGCGTACCTTTGGAGTTTAGATTTAGTGAGGGATACACTGCTTTCAGTCAACGATTGAGGAAAGCAATAGAAACCAAGCGGCGTTCAGAGGATTGAGAACCTTAAGTTCTCGATGGAGTAAGAAAATATCTGATAAATGATTCTGTCAACGAGTTTCTTTCGAGTAGTGGAAGCAAATGTGTTTAACCAATAATTGAAACAATTAAGAACATTTCCAGCATCATCTGTATGAGGGCAGAGACCGGCAACACGGTTTCTTAAAGCTCAACAGTCTTCCAGCAGACTTGGATTCTAGGTATGGAATCTATGTAATCTATAGCTACCTAAAACTTCAGAAAAACTAATAATAATAATAATAATAATAATAATAATATAACATTGTGCAATGAAAATTTATATTACTGGTAGTTATTAACATTAGCAATAAAAAACTCGTGCATTATACTTATAAGACTCTCTGTACCTATCTTTAAGAAACTTTTGTTATCGAAGAATATTTTCTATTTATTTCATGTTAATCAAGGAGAGCATTTGCAGCATTTATTTTATTACATATTTCCTTGTAGTATAAGGGAATACGGGTATCCACTGGGCTAAAGCGATAGTCAAATATTTACAGAGCGGGTCACTATGTAGTGGCATTGAAGTTCTTCTCTATGCTTGTCCAGAAGAAATACAGTAAAATAAAACAAAAATGAATAGCGATTTTGCGTTTGAGAAAATATTTGAGTATTGGAATCAATAATAATGATTATATTGGAAATAGTTAACTGAAATGTGTAATTTACATCATGGGAACTACATCTTTGTGTAATATATTTTGTCTTATGGTTATCTAATTATGCCAAAGTCAATAAATCATTCAAAATGAAGAGGCTTTCAGAGGTAACTGAAAATTCAAGATATTTAATTTGTCATTAATACCTAACTATATTTTAAATATTAACGGTATTTTTGAAAAAAAAAATCAAAATCTTCGACAACTGTTCCGTGCAAAGGTTAATTTGGGTGGGGGAATTCTCTTGAAAATCTTCACGTCTTATCTTTAGAAGATGCTGAACTTAAACACCAAGTTTGCTATTTAACCGACTTTTCATATTCTGTACAGATACATGGACGTTTTCCCTAAATGTTTCTTCTTTCAGGCTCAAAATATGTGTTTCCGATCGAATTTTGGGATAGGGTACATCACTTGCCCTGCTTACTATATATAGTAGAGGTACTAACAATCTAAATCCAAGAGAATCTAAATCTTTATTATCAATGTTTCGCACCCAATGCATTAAAAAGAAACTATTACTTTGTAGTGTTGAAGGTTTAATTTTCTTAGCCTCACTTTGAAGAAAAAGTTATGTAAGTTCATAAATTTACATAAGGGTCTTCAGTGCCAATACTCTAGACGAGGCTTGATCTTTGTGAGAGAGGGGAGGGGGGTAAACTTGCTCATTGTTCACATGAATCAACTACTGTGCATTGCGTGACCCTCACTCCGTCGGTCAGTGCAGTGGCGATACAGAAACATTTTCCGTTTAAAATACATAACCTACGGTATTAATATACCTATTGCACGTTCATGTTTGAAAGAATAATTACCGTATTATAATGTATCTTACATTAACATTGATACATATGATGTGAACATATATTTTCACAGATTTGGTAGTTGTAGGCAACATAAAAAGTTGCATAAAAATAATAAAAATTATTACAGTATTAAGATAGTAAAACAACAGACTTATAACCGTCCTCAATGCCACTGTAAACTCGTTAAAACGCTAAACATATAATAATTAGTTTGTAACGAAAAGCTTGAACATATTATATAACACTGAGTATAGACAGCTCATCTTAGTAATTAATTGATTTCTAACGCAATTCAGGAGAAAAAAAAAAAGTTATCATTTATAGCAGTGAATGTGGACAGCCTCTTGGTGAGTATACCGTATTCAATAAAAATCATATCGTCCTCGTGGCCTAGTCTAGTGTAACATGCTAGTCTTTGGTTCCCAAGGACGTGGGTTCAAAACCGGCGCAGGACGATGATTTATTGGGGCTTAAAAATCCTTAGCATGGCTTCCTTAGAAAGGGAGGTAAAGCCGTTGGTCCCGTGTCTTAGATTTACGCTAGTAAAAGAACCTCAAGACTGATAAACAAACCTCTGAACAAAATTAAGCACGCTTTCACGCCCAATATAAAATGAAACGCCAAGAACCCGTCTATAAATAAAACTGATTTAACATAATTCAAACAAACTACCGCTTACTTAATACCAGTTTAAACATTACAAAGTAGCTGAAAATAAACAATTTGTAAGCCCTTTCTATAAATAAGAAAGATTCCTCCCAGACAGACAGGAACTGACCTTTCTGTTGGATTGCTTTCTGTTCCAGACATTATAAACTGGCACACGATTCATTGTGCTAGGAATGAGAGATACACCACTGCTGTCAGAAGCTCGCCTCTTTAACTGATATTACGCGTTTATCCAATGCATGCACAGAGCAAACCTGTGTGCCTGTTTGCTTTAACACAAAATGCTATATACAAATACTTACTGTTTTGTCAGATTGTTTACAAATTCCTCGTGGAATCTCCCTATCGTCCTAAGATTTTCCTTGAATACAAGTATCCGCTGAAAAAGCTTATGACTTTCTTTAAGAGTTACCTATTTAATTTAATCAGAAAATCACTTGCATTTTTATTAAGCTCTTTGATTAGGCTACTATAAGTTTTATTCCCAAAGGTTCAGAACCGTTTTTGAAGCACCTCTTCATTCAATCTCTGACTGTGGTTTTAGCCGATTTGAAGCTTATTATACAGAGTGGCTCTGGATCTATTAATGTAGTAGAAGTCCCTTTCTTGACAGAGTAACAACTTTCCCAATACCTTCAATACTGTATTTTGGGTTGGTTATTTATCCGCTAATAATTTTTGGTTTTGCTACCATGTACAAAATGCACAGTAGGTAGAGAAGGTATTTTATTCCACCCAAATATTGGATGTCGAGATTTTACTGCAAATATATGTTTGAGGCCCCTTAATCCAACAAAAAATTCAAAAAAAAAAAAAAAAAAAAAAGGACTGATTTATATATCAATGAAGAAAATCAAAGGTACAGGAAATGAGGGACAGGAAAATTGTGGTGAAGCATTCGCCTACCGAATCTGAGAAACGTAAAAAAAATAGGTCAGTATGGACCGAACCTAGTATCTCCCGAATGCAAGTTTCACACGTTGAAGCAGAGCCATCTCGCTCGGTACTTAATAGTAGTATCAATTAGTAAATCAGAACTTCCTCTAAAAAGGGCTAAAACTTATCCTTCTACTATAAAGTAGAAACCGGTTTAGAATTCACAATATATATATATATATATATATACACACATACACATTAAAGAGACATTCCAGTTAATAAGGCTGCACAAAAATATATTTTTGAGAATTTTCACCGATGAGTTTCCCTTAAAGTGCAAGAAGTTCTCTGGGATGCACTCATCCGCCAAGGAAGAGTGTAGAAGAGCACCAACCTTTAACACACATGATAGCCATTCCACAAACATCTGGAATTCCCTACCGTGCCATTTTCCTAATTGCATCAGCTAGCTGCCCTTGTAATCCTGTGCACCACTCTGGGTAGTAAAAGTCACCGGACTCCGCCTCTTTCTAACTAAATATGTCTTTATAAATGTAATTTTGAAACAGAAGTGCTGCTTTGATTTATGCACTTAAGCGCTCAATAGCATTTAGTTAATTGCAATACCACACCAACTTCCAGAAAATTGCATAACGCAACTGTTATTAATAACTATTCTTTAGACGTTTACGAACTGTGCGGCTTCTGTTTGACGTAATGTTTAACATTCAGAAAACATGATAGTTCATTGTGAAACCATAGACAAATTGCTAATAAGTAGATTACGCGAAAGTCACGAGGGCAACGATTTTCCACACAGATATGAGCGAGTAATGAGAGTAAGGGAACTACGCTGTGCAGTATAAACACTCTATAGACTCTCAGCATCGCCTAGGACCCAAACTCTTCTACATCGATAATCCATCGGTGTCCTCACGAAGGGTTCAAGAGACAGAAGAATCAGGATTACTTGTAAAAAAAAATCTGATGCGTACCATTCACATGACTTTCTCTATATCCCTGCAACAAATCATTCTTAAAAAGCTTATACTTCTATTTACTTTATGCTAATCAGAAAAAAATTAGCAGAAATAGTCTTATTACTTGCTTCCTTGTAAGTAGATGCGAAATAAGGAATTACCATAGGTTAAAGTGATAGTCAAAACCTGGTTGCTATGTCAATGAATTCCTTTGTTTACATGGATAGGAGTTGACAAGTTCCTGTATGAGAAAAGTATACGTTTTTCATAGCAGAAACCAAAAATAAGGAATGTCTCAAAAACGACGAAATCTACGAAAAAAATGTATATAACATAAATTGTGTGTTTTAATGTTCTCTACATTTCTTGTGTAGTAAGTTTTTGTCCATCTCATACGGTTTAGCAGTTATTCAAAATTTAGTAAAATTCATCCAGAATAAACTACTCTTCAGGGGCTATTCCCAGAAAATTCAAGATATACATTTTATTTGTCAGGTAAATATCTTAAATATACGAAATTTTAATCAAAATTGTTAGAGCTATTTTTGAGAAAATCAAAATTTTCGAAAAAAGTTCCATGTAAAGGGTAGTTGGGGGTGGGGGGATTTTTCTCAAAATCTTCGTGTCGCATCCCTGGAAGATACTAAACTTAAATACCAAGTTTGGTATTTTCCTGACTTCTCGTTTTTGAGTTATCGTGTTCACAGACACACGGACACACACACACACACACACACACACGGACCTTCTTGTGAAAATGCTTTTTTTGGATATTGGGGACCCTAAAACATATATTTCCGGTGAAATATCGGTATCGAATTTTTAGGTGGAGTGCAATACCTTCTCTATACACTATGTACATAGTGCGTATAGAGAAAATAAAGAAGTACTATTATTTGTCTTCTTATAGAAATGCGAATCCTTTCTTGCAGGCATGTACTTTATAACACATAAAATTTACTGATTACTTTATTGCCAATATAGGGTATATAAATGTAACAACAACCTAATTTGTAACATACTTAGGAGCGGTTGGCCATGACTCGCATTTGGGAGTTCTGGGTTTGATTCCCGCCATTCTGACATTGAGTTTTTTTGTAGTTTTCCCTGATCAATAGGCGAATACTGATGAGAGTTCCGTCTACCATGATTCCCTTTCCATCATTTTATTTTCATTTCGTTTACTTCTCATGTTTCAGGTGTGCTTCTAGGTTCGTGGCATAGGGTAGTACAAACCAGATGCGCGGATGTTTATTTAGAGGAAAGAATATTCCCCTTGGCACTGAACTTGGTTTAACTGGTCGCTCATCTCTCTAGTCACCTCCCGAGGGATGTTAGGGATTTCCGCGAGGCTCTATGTCCTTTCCGTTGTTCCTTCACTTCACTCCTAGCCCTTGGGGGATGGGTAGTTGCCGCAATATATTTCATATAGCGCCGTAGCTCTTTGCATACTGCAAACCCGAGGCGTGGCGAAAAATTGATGTGAGAGATACATTATTACTGTAATTTTCCTCAAACTATTCGTCTTCATTATAATCTTATGGTATACAATCGCTTTAATGCCACTGAATATCAATTTTTCCTAAATATTATGATTTGGATTTATAGCAAACTACCAAACTGCAATAACTTGTACGTACACTCTCTATCGAAACAAAACTTGGGTTAGTGGTACCTTCCGTTAATTAGAGGAAATTTTAAAAATCTAGAAATTCGTTTTTTTTTTTTTTTGCATGCCAAGAGTAAAATAAAAGAAACAGGGACGACTTCCTGAAGGATACAATTAAAATTAAAACTAATAACAAGGAATATCTCGGAAACGATTAGCTCCACAACAAAAATGTAAAGGACAAAAGTTGTGTTTTGAGAGATCTACATTTTTGTGTAGTAAGTTTTGTCTATCTCTTAGGGTTCCAGTTAAGCAAAAGTCAATCAGAATGAAGAGGGCTTCAAAGGTTATTCCTAGAAAATTCAATATATACATTTTGTCATATAAATATTTTGAATATAAGATATTTTAATCAGAATCGTTGAACTCATTTTTGAGAAAATCAAAATTTTCAAAACTTTTTTCCCTGTAAAGGGTAGATTGGTTTGGCGGGATTTTATTGAAAAGCTTCGCTCGCATCCTTGGTCATAAATACCATATTTAACAGACTTTTCGTATTTTGAGTTAATGTGTATACATGAATACACACAAAGACATACGCATTGATCCTTTTCTAAAAATGGGTGGTCTCAAAACATATATGTCCGGTATAATCCGGTATATGGATTTTTTGTTTGGAATACAATACCTTTCCTATCTATTGTGCACATTTTAAAAAATAAGCTAGAGAAATTAATAAAATGACTGTTTAATATTTCAATTTTAAATGCAGAAACTTCAAACGAGCAACGATACAACAATATTTCGAAAAGTGCTAATATCACAATAATTGTAATCATTCGTGTATCTTACTCACCCAGCATCTTTCCTTTACACTTTTGGTTTTTTAATTCTTACTTTCTCTAGTACGTGCGTACAAAGTACATAGCAGACAACAGAAGGTATTGTATTGAACCCAAAACACGATGATAGAAATATCCAAAATTACTTAGATGACGCAACACTCACGATCCAAAGGGTTCTTACAACGCTTATCCAGGCTGTATGATCAACAAAATATGACATTTAAAACAAATGCATTCTTGTCCTGTCGTTACTTGTCAAATAACTGGTAAAGATTTGCAACACTGTCAATCGCATACATTTTCTAAGTTACCAATGTTAGGTAAGCAAGGGAGATGCGTAAATAATTTGTGCTACAGATTGTACCCAATCTCACTTAACATTAGCCAATTGAAGCCTACTCTCCAAATTCCAAATGTTGACACGCGGCCCGAGCTGAGTGAAGAAGATGTGGATCCAGTGTGTCTACCTATTCACCGAAAGGTGACTTTGCAGTATAACTTGTAGCTAAATGCAGCACATAAATGCTGAAAACTTCTGCAAAACTAGGGCGGCCATGAATCATTTTGCATAAAGGCGAGCTCCTTCATGTAAAAAACAATAGGCCAGATGTTTGAGTTCAAGCAAACTGAAGGACGAACCATGCGTCATTCCCTCCTTCCATCAATTCAGAAAATATCCAAGCATCATCAATCCTAGGAGTGCTTAACCAACAGTACGCACAATCAGCAGGCAATTGAGAGGAAAAAATTGTAAATGTGGCACATTTAAACCACACAAAGAAGATAAACCATAGTTGAGCTTGAGACTGTAACATATGATGGGATAAAGCAGACATCAAAAAAGGTCATATAGAAGTCTGTAAACTCCGAATGAAGGAAATGCCAACATCAACACGATAACGGTGAACTGGGTGACGAATCAACGGCATTTCGCATTTTCGGATAGCAAAAAAAGGACAGAAAGACTGGTGTAACAATTAACGCAATTAATCTTCAGTTCGCGCACCATGGTTCGGTGGACTGTCACGCTGTTCACGAGTGAAAGTCACAATAGTTTTGATGAAAACCTAGCACAATGAAGTACCTACAAAGCACATAGGTTAGAAATTTCAGTTCATCTAATGGTCTTAGGTCCGGTCACCATACGACTGCATTTATGGTCAAATGAACGAGCAAATACTTATTAAAGTAAGTTTGGGTTATCTAACCATAACGTATTTATGCCACAGATTTCATCACAGCAAGGCTTCTATTTACGTTATGTTGCTCACTTTTACTAAGGGAGACTGAGCGAGTGGCAATGAAAGCAAGCAAACATACTGAACTTAATTTTGTTGGAATTTACTATATATAGCTTTTTCTCATTTAGTTTTCAAAGCATCTAGTTATTCTTCAATATAATGAATTGTCCATTCCATCAATAGGAACAGGTTGTTTGGTCTTTATTGTTGAGAGCCTCAGCACATATCTCAGAGGGAATGAGTATCTTATTCTTGAGGTTTTCTCTTAACCTGAAAAATAAATATTTGATAACTGTGATCTAACTATACTCACCTAAATATGTATTTCACAAATTGAACACTTGGTCTCTGTAGACTTAAAAAGTTTAAACACTTCTAAAACAGTTTTGAATTAACTTCCAAGAACTGTTAAAGTTAAGTTAATTTTATTTTGTTTACTGAGAGAAAAATAGGGGTGACAGTAATAAGCTCCTCCTTAGAAAAGCTCATACTTTTAGAATAAGTATGTTTTATTAAGACAGCTTTAGTCCAGCGACTTCATGACTATTCCAACTTTTTGACTGATTACATAGGAACTGTCCAATTAAACCAATAAAATTATTGGTGCTTTTCAATTAGCATTTGGTAATCACCATGTCCCTAACTTTTGTTTACCAAAAATCGACAGCAACGAAACAACTATAGTATGCTTTTAATAATGTCAGAATGCGAATGTTTTAACGATATTCAATCTAAGTCGATACAGTTAACAGCGATTACCAATGTTTTTCTTTGTTTTATAAAGACCTTGTGGGCGCCAATTTCGACAAATATTGAAAATTCTTATTCATAAAAATACAGTTTTGATTGTCAATTTATATATATATATATATATATATATATATATATATATATATACATTTGAACGTTCTGTTTACAGTGAAAGGAAGACTGAATGAGTGCATCAGCTAACTGGTTCCGCAACAATAACACAATATTCATTTATTTTTAAATGAATCGCCACAAGATTATCAAAATAAAAATTATGTTTAATATTAGCTATGTCTTTGAAACAGTTTTACAACCTACTCCGACTGTACACTCCATTGGTACATAGATATATTCTATATAGATGGTTAACAAGCTACCAATCTATTTTATAAAGTAGATGAAGTAGGAATCCTAAAGTGTAAAGTTATGCTTATATATTTATTGAATTATTACATTATACCTATTTTGTCTATACTGGAACACGGATTATGTATATCCACGTGTCACTGAATAGGATGTTAACACAAAACGTTTTTGCCCCGCACGAAAATGTCGGTTTCAAGTCCAGGTCAACCAATCTGAGCGGTATTTTTTCGTCGGCAAGTTAAATGCTGAGTTGGATATTTATTATCACGGCCGAAGTCCACCTTGGGTTAAAACGCTAGTAAAAATGAAAATAGATTATAATAACTAATGGTCTGCAATTATTCACATGTTCGATCAGGCAGACTGGAAGATACCTTAATCCCATCATCTGCCGACAAGTGTGGAATCAGAGATATAGTAGCCCGGCACTAAGGTCTATATATATATATATTTTTTTTTTGGTAGTTTTAACGTCCTTTAATCTGGTTTGGTCATATCGGACGATGAATGCAATTGATGATATGATGCTCAAATGATCTCGGGGTCCATGGAGCTTAAAGTTACTCGACATTCGTCTTCTCAGGATAAGGGAAAACCCCGAAAAAAGCCTTACCCGGGTAACTCATCCTAAGCGAGATTCGAACTCACGACCTTTTGAACGTGAGGCAGACATGCTACCACCACGCTACCCAGGCGGGCTAAGGTCTATATTATATACTTTGATATCAGAAATCCATCAAATTAGAGACTAGCTATAACTCTGCTATAAATCAAATTTTAATATATGTTTTCTATGTTGCAATTATTTATTTCTCCTCATTCTTACACCACGTTTCATTTGTGAAATAATAAGCTGTACTTGAATTCTGATTATTCCTACATAAAGTTATATATGTAAATTAATGTCTCGGTGAATACTACACACCTATATGGGTAAACGAGGTCGATATGGCACGGACTCGTGAACGGGAGATCTGCAATTCATATCCGGAAGCACCGTTCTGCGTTTGAAGTTTTTTCATGTTTTCCTCGGTCCTCATAACTGACAAAAGACCTAAAACATTCCCCTCCAAAATGTCCTTTTCAATTATCATTTCATGTACCCATCACCAGTATCACCGTATGAGACGGGCGTTAAACATTAAGAAAAACCAGTTTAACTCTATTATTTTACCAGATGTATGGTTGCACAGATAAAGCGAAGATTATACAGTACTCAAGGATATAAAAATCGAAATGTTTGCTGTGCTTCTTTCCAGAATATGTCTTATTTTTGTAAATTAATCGCATAAACAATATAATAATGATGATGATGATAATAATAATAATACAACTCCATGGCATGACAGCTAAGGAACCTACCGCCCGGCCGCTGCGTCCCCAATCACGGTCCAGGACAGACGTCATGGATGGGGGACAGTATTGAGACGTGGTCAGCGCCTCGAACCACCCCCCTCGGTCTGGAGCCGCTACTTCTCCAACAAGTAGCTCCTCAATTGGCCCTTCAGGGACCTCACGAGGCTGAGTGCACCCTGGTCCAGGTCTACCAGCGGGGGATAAATCCCCACGCCGGTACTGGGAATCGAACCCAGGTCTCCCACAGCAAGCAGCAACGCTACCACCGCGCTAAGGAGGCGACCCTCGCGTAAACAATATGAGTAGTCAAGATAGTTTCACAGCTGTCTGCAGTTTTGAAAATAAGAAGTATGAACAGAATGGTGGTTCCCTGAATGGTAGTTATAAATTATGGAACGCTCAAATGTTTTGCAAATCTAATAGCATTTAAGCTGTTTAGCTTATAATTAATTGTATCTTGCATTCTATATTTTAATCTCGATTAATCTTGCATTCTTACACTTGGGGTGTACGTAAAATCGTCAAGGTATCAAAACAAGCAACATACCACAGCTGTTGAAGAGCAGACATTCTTATTGTGTGACATAATACGAGCTTTGATTGTTTGTCTCTGTCAATGACAAATTCGTGGACTGTCACCGTGAAGAACGACATCTATTTTTCTTTGCATCGTTTGACTTTCCTATAAGGTTGAGGGTGTCATTCGGAATCCAGCATGAATTCATTATTCATCAGTTGGAACCAGCTGTGGCTATTCAGATGACATAAACACAATAACCATGATACAGTTCACAAATCGAGCAAGATGGTTCCGCGGTAACGTGCGAGGCTGGCAATCCATAATTGGATTCATGGGGTCGACCACTCCGACCATGGTTGATAAGACGAACTTCATTTCTGTCATTTTCTATCATTCCGCTTCTCCATTGGGCAATTGTGCAGTATCGGTCAATATTGGACATACGACGCAGATGAATGTTGGTAAGAAAGTTCTTCTCGGTTCTTCTAGATTTCTTTTTTATAGCGTTTAACGCCCGCTTTTATTATAGCACCGCAGGCGATGACACTGATGATACATGATACAACAAGATGGAGTACCGGTAAAACCCGTCCTTGCGCCACTTTGTCCAACACAAATACCACATGTGGTCGCCTGGGATCGAACCCGGACCGCCTAGGTGAGAGGCGAGTGGTGTAGTCAATCAGCCACTGCCCTGCTAGATGGCAGTGTTCTCTCAGTCACAACCGGTGGATCGAGTTCTCACCTGTTTTACCAAAGAGAGGCCTTGCTAAGCAACCCGCTGGTGTGATCGGAGCCTCTGTCTGTCTCTCTAAATTTTACAAATAAATTGCCTTAAAACCATTTTTACTTTCTCCATACGCACTATGTACATAGTGTATAGAGAAAGTATTGCACTCCACCCAAAAATTCGATACCGAGATTTTACCGGAAATATATGTTTTAGGGTCCCTAATATTCAAAAAAAGCATTTTCACAAAAAGGTCCGTGTGTGTGTGTGTGTGTGTGTGTGTGTGTGTGTGTGTGTCTATGAACACGATAACTAAAAAACGAAAAGTCGGTAAAATACCAAACTTGGTATTTAGGTTTAGTATCTTCCAGGGATGCGACACGAAGATTTTGAGAAAAATTCCCCCACCCCCAACTACATGGAAATTTTTTCGAAAATTTTGATTTTCTCAAAAATGGCTCTAACGATTTTGATCAAAATTTCGGATATTAAACATATTTACCTAACAAATGAAATGTATATCTTGAATTTTCTGGGAATAGCCTCTGAAGAGTAGTTTATTCTGGCTGAATTTTACTAAATTTTGAATGACTGCTAAACCGTAAGAGATGGTCAAAAACTTACTACACAAAAAATGTAGAGCACTTTAAAACACACAATTTATGTTATATACATTTTTTTCGTGGAGTTCGTCGTTTTTGCGACATTCCTTATCTTTGGTTTCTGCTATAAAAAACATATACTTTTCTCATACAGGAACTTGTCAACTCCTATCCATATAAACAAAGGAACTTCATTGACATAGCAACCAGCTTTTGACTATCATTTTAACCTACGGTTGTCCCTTATTTCGCTCCTACTTACAAGGAAGCGAGTAATAAGACTATTTCTGCTAATTTGTTCTGATTAGCATAAAGTAAACAGAAGTATAAGCTTATTAAGAATTATTTGTTGCAGGGATATGGAGAAAGTCATGTGAATGGTACACATCAGATTTTTTATTTAAAAATAACTCCAAATGAATTTGTAGCCAATTTAAGATATATAATTAAAAATTGATTCTCTAGTTTAATACTTAATTTGAAACTTAACTTAGCTGGCTTTCCCTCCCTCCCCTTATGGAAGCTTACACCCTAAGAGTTGCCTGTGGGTGCCTAGTGCCAGAAGTCTGTTGAGGAACCAGTAACATCTATCGCAGAATGAAGAACCCGGAACGAAGGATCGACCCGTAGCCAGGCATGAAAGCAAGCAGATAATATGAAACAAAGGCTAATAGATTATATGAAAGGTGGTGATGGAGCAATTGTTGAAATGAATATGGCAGAAACTCGAAGAAAAGCTGCACAGACACCGCTTTGTCCACCCTAACTCCCACAACGATCCTCTGGACTTGAAACCTGATAAAAGGCGAGCAGGCGAAGCACTTGGCCACGGCAACGCCCCTTCATTTTTATACAAACCTCGAATGCAGTACATAGGTGCATAATTGTAAAGGATAACCGATTTCAGAACTTAAAAATATCAACTTTGGGATTAAATTAAACTGCACTTTAAAGGTAAAAATCCGATGTTTTCCATTCACCCGAGTTTCTCTGCAAACAAACTATTCTTACAAAAGATTATTCTTTTACCTAAATCATTCTAATCGAGATAAAAATTTTTACTTTCTCTATACGCACTATATGCATAGTGTATAGAGAAGGTATTGCACTCCACCAAAAAACTCGATACCGAGATTTCACCGGAAATATATGTTTTAGGGACCCCTGTATCTAAAAAAAAGTATTTTCAGAAAAAGGTCCGTGTGTGTCCGTGTGTCAGTATGTCCGTGAACACGATAACTCAAAAACGAAAAGTCGGTAAAATACCACACTTGGTATTTAAGTTTAGTATCTTCCAGGGATGCAACACGAAGATTTTGAGAAAAATACCCCACCCCAAACTACCGTGTACATGGAACTTTTTTCGAAAATTTTGATTTTCTAAAAAATGGCTCTAACGATTTTGATTAAAATATCGTATATTAAAGATATTTACCTGACAAATAAAATATATATTTTGAATTGTATGAGAATAGGCTCTGAAGAGTACTTTATTCTGGGTCAATTTTACGGAAGTTTGGATAACTGCTAAACCGTAAGAGATGGACAGAATCTTACCACACAACAAATGTAGAGCACTTTAAAACACACAATTTATGTTATATACATATTTTTCGTGGAGTTGATTGTTTTTGAGATATTCCTTGTTTTTGGTTTCAGCTATAAAAAACACTTTTCTCATACAGGACTTTGTGAACTCGTGTCCATACAAAGGAACTTCAGTCACATAGCAACCAGCTTTTGACCATCACTTTAACGTATGGTACTCCCTTATTTCGCTTCTACTTACAAGGAAGCAAGTAATAAGACTATTTCTGCTATATTTTTCTAGATTAGCAGGAAGTAAATAGAAGCATAAGCCTTTTAACAATAATTTATTGCAGAGTTGTAGAGAAAATCATGTGAATGGAACACATCAGATTTTTACTTTCTCTATACATACTATGTACATAGTGTATAATGAAGATATTGCACTCCACCAAAAAATTCGATACCGAGATTTCACGGAAATATATGTTTTAGGGTCCCCTGTATCCAAAAAAAGTATTTTTAGAAAAAGGTCCATGTGTGTGTCCGTGTGTCTGTGAACACGATAGCTCAAAAACGAAAAGTCGGTAAAATACCAAATTTGGTATTTAAGTTTAGTATCTTCCAGGTATGCGACACGAAGATTTTGAGAAAAATCCCCCCACCCCAAACTACCCTTGACATGGAAATTTTTTCGAAAATTTTGATTTTCTAAAAAATGGCTTTAACGATTTTGATTAAAATATCGTATATTAAAGATATTTACCTGACAAATAAAATGTATATTTTGAATTTTCTGGGAATACCCTCTGAAGACTACTTTATTCTGGGTCAATTTTACTGCCTTTTGCACAACTGCTAAACCGCAAGAGATGGACAAAAACTTACCACACAACAAATGTAGAGCACTTTAAAACACGCAATTTATGTTACATACATTTTTTTCGTGGAGTTGATTGTTTTTTAGATATTCCTTGTTTTTGGTTTCAGCTGTAAAAACATACTTTTCTCATACTGGACTTTGTTAACTCCTGTCCATACAAACAAAAGAAACTTCAGTCACATAGCAACCAGCTTTTGACTGTCAACTTAACCTATGGTACTTCCTTATTTCGCTTATACTTACAAGGAAGTAATAAGACTATTTCTGCTAATTTTTCTCGATAAGCATGAAGTAAATATAAGCATAAGATTTTTAACGATAATTTGTTGCTGAGATATAGAGAAAATCATGTGAATGGAACACATAAGATTTTTTGTTTAAGTTTTTGTCTATCTCTTACAGTTATGTTATGCAGAAGTCATTCACAATTAAGGACTTCGAATATATTTTTAAGGAATTCAGGATATGCATTTCATTTGCCATGTAAATATATTTAATATATGGCATTTCAATCAAAATTGTTAAAGGCATCTTTGAGAAAATCGAATATTTGGATAAATGTTCCATGTAAATGGTAGTTACGGGTGGGGGAATGTTTCTCAAAATCTCTCTTAAACAAGTTTGTTATTTAACGGACTTTTAGGGACTTTTAGTTTTAGAGTTATGTTGTCCACATACATGAACACACATGGAACTTTTTCAATTTTTTCCTCAAAATATGTATTTCCGGTGAAATCGCAGTATCAAATTTTTGGATGCGGTAGAATACTTTCTCTACTACTAATGTACATTGTACATACATGCTAGAGAAAGAATTAAAATATTCGCTCTGTGCATTTATTCTGTCCTCATATAAATGAAAATCAATGTTAATTTGCAGTAATCGAGTCAGTAGCGCGTGAATAAAACAGTTCGAACGAAGCTGTTACCTCACAGACTCCCCCTGGTGTACACTTCAAATAAATTGCCACAATGTCACATCCTGGTTACACTGTCTAGCACTAGATGGCATACAAGAGGAACGCTTGCTAGAGGCTGGGAAACTTTTACTACTTTACACGATTTTCAAATATCCCACGTCAGTGTCTCAAAAACGCCAATGCAATAACAGTCTTCGTTTCAGATGACGAAGATAAGACTGTAGACATCGCAATCTAAGAGTTCGGCGGTTCATCTAATCCTTTATTTCAACTTCATCTTATTAGTAAAACGTGAATATTAATTTCAGCGCTTAAAAAAAGTGATAAACGAATAGATCGTCAGTTAAATTTTTGCGTTGATACTAGATACACGTCTTTGAATTTAATGTGTTCTGACAAGATTTTTACCGAAGAAAAAAAATCAGTAATTTAGCTATTTACATAGAATTAGCAGAAGCAATAGCATTAGTAGTTTTTTTTTTATATAGCAAGAGATTTTTTTACTATCACATAAATACTATTTGAAAGTATACATTTTAAGTCATAAAGTGGTTTATGAGTAGTAAATCGATTAACAGCTCTGAACTGAAGGGTAGCCGGCCCCCATGGCCACGTTCGCTAAAGTGCCTAGCTTTGGTGCTTCGTGGCGCAGGGGATCGTGGGTTCAAGTCCAGCCTTGGGCATGGGTGTTTCTGTATTTTCAAATGTGTATATTGGTGTATTAAAAAGCAAAACTGTAATTAAATAGCAAAACCAAATAAATGTTGGGAAAATAGAAAAAAAAAAACAAAACAGTTTAACTTACGCAGTGCTTATATTGGTATTAGATGGGGAGAGATAGAGGTGAGAGAAATGAGCGTCCCTGTTACCAAATCAATAAACTGTTCAAAACCTAGCACAGCAATCGAAAATATTATCGCTTCTGTTAACAAGGCATTTGCAGGAATACACAAAACTACTGCGACCTTAACCTGATAATTGAACTAGCGTTCACACATAAGTGCCGACTATGTAAGCACGAACATAACTTACATAGTGATGAATCAACTGTTTATGAACTCGCTATGCCCGTTGGCAACAGTGAAACTGCTGTTTAACAAGACAAGGGCGCCGCTGTTGATTAATTTACACTGCGCCTGGAGGTCTGCACTAAACAATCAGCCTTAGATTGCAGATACAATGTGACGGCAACGCAAACGCTGACCAGACAAAAACACCAAGAGATTACTGGGTACGGAAAAAGAATGTGCAGAAAATTGGTGATTAATAAGAGGCATAGGTGGGCCCTGGTACGGCCCAAGCGGAATTATAGCCCTTACTAATAATAAAATATCTGATGTGTTCCATTCGCATGACTCTCTCTGTAATAAATTGTAGTTAAAATGCTTTTCTTTTAACTACTTCATGATAATCGAGATAAATTAACAGAAATGGTCTTATTATTTGCTTCCTTGTAAGTAGAAGGGAAATAGGGAATACAGTAGGCTAAAGCGATAGTCAAATCCTTTAAAAGCTGGTTGTTATTGGATTGAAATCCTGCATGGACAGGATAAGTTCGCATATGAGAAAAGTTTAAGCACCTGTTTTAAAACTGAAACCAATAACAAGGGATATCTCAGAAATGGTCACCTCTACGATAACATTATTATTATTACTATTATTAATAATATATCATAAATTGTATTTTAATAAGCTATACACCTTCTCTAGTGTAGTTACCTATTACTTTCTCTAACATGCATGTACATAAACGTAGATAGTAACCAGGGAAGTGGTTGAATGGTTAGACCGCTTGCCTCCCATATAGGAGGCCCGGGCTCGATCCCAAGCGCTCACATGTGAGATTTGTGGTGGACAAAGCGGCGTCTGGGCGGGTTTTCTCCGGGTTCCCCCACCACCCATTCCACCAATTGCTCCATCATCACCTTTCTATCCTCAATTTCGCTTACATTTTATATCATCCACTTCCTCATGTTCATGCCTGGCTACGGGCCGACCCCTCGTAACAAGTTCTCCATACTGAGATTTCGTGCCGTTGGCTCCCCGACTGGCTTCTGACCCCTAGTCATTGATTTGTAAGTTTGAAGGGGGGTCTTACAATTATGGGGAGGGTAAGACGATTACGAAACGAAACTAGAGAAGTATTGTATTCAACCCTACAATTCGATGTCGAGATTTCACCGAAAATGTGGGTTTGAGGTCACCTGAGTCCAAAACAAGCATTTTTAAAACATGTTCAGTGTGTGTGTCTGTCTGTGGGCAGAGATAAAAAACAAAGAGTCGGTTAAGTACCAAACTTGGTGTTTAAATTCAGTACCTTCCAAGGATTCGATACGAAGATTTTGAAGAAAATCGCCCCACTACCAAAGACCCTTTACAAGGAAGATTTTTCGAAACTTTTGACTTTCTCAAAAATAGCTCCGAAGATAGCCTCAGAAGACCTCTTCATTCTGGATTATTTTTGTATAAACTGGAAAGCGTAATGCAGACAAAAACTTATTTCACAAAACAATTAGATATCGTTAAAACACACAATTTATGTAATATTCATTGTTTTGAGGGTTAACTGTTTCGAGATATTCCGTGTTATTGGTTTAAATTTTAAGCTACTCTTTTATCAAACGGTAGACCAGCTCTCTTTTGTTTACTTCTGGCAGGTAAAGAGGTCGGAATTTCAATTTTTTCACATAGCTACCGGCTTTAAAGGACTTGACTAACTCCTTTAGACTAGTGCATTTCCTTGCAGCAATATTACTAGTAAGTAATACGAGTGCTAATGCTTTGTACGAACATTTTGCTTGCGGAACAGCTAAAGAAAGTCTTGTGAATGGAACGCATAAGATTTTTTTCTTGCGGTTTACCAGTTATGCAAAAGGTATGCAGAATAATGAGGTCTTGAAAGCTATTCCCAGAATCTGAAGATATACATTTTGTTTTTCACGTAAATATTTCTAATATGCGGCATTTTAATCAAAATCGTTAGAGCCATTTTTGAGAAAATCAAAATTTCGGAATTTTTTCCATGTAAAGAAAAATATAGGGGTGGGGGAATTTTCTTGAAAATCTTCGTGTCGCATCCTTGGAAGATACTGGACCTAATACCAAGTTTGATTTTTAACGGACTTTTCGTTTTTGAGCTATGTTGCCCAAACGAGCACAAACTCGGGCATTTTTCTAATATTTTTTTTTTTCATTCAGAGGGTCTGAAAACATGTATTTACATTGAAATTTCGGCATTGAATTTTGGGTGGAATACAATACCTTCTCTGTACACTATATACATGGTATATGTAAAGAAAGTAAAACGTATAAAGAAAAAAGTAATGCTACCTTTCATGCCATTGTGGTTTTGTGCTTTGAAGCTATAGTGTTTTGTTGGTAAAACTGAAATAAAGTTTTATTTTATCTAAATCAGATGAACATCTAATCGCCCACAGGTTAAGAGTTAATTTATCATAATGGTAGACTATATTTCATAAAATATTCCACTAACTCAAAAATAAATTTTGGAAAAATAGATGCTTTACTTTTATTCTGAACACAAGTTAAGGTCTCCAACACCGAAGATCAACAATACCCGTGCATATCAGTAAACTTGAGTAATCTAAGTACTTAAGCATTACAGTTAATGCATTCTTATTAATGAATAATTTTGAAAATTTATTCCACATTTAAATTAATCTTTGTATCCAAAGGATAATCCGTGGTTCACTTTTAAATGTTTTAAAATTCAGAACTGATAAAGCATGTTTCAATCTGTTATCCCCGTCCTAAAGGAGCATTGCATTCACCTTTGAAGGGCATAACCTATATAAGCTTTTTCGGAGACGATGTTTTTACTTTCTCTAACACGTATGTACACACAATGGACATATTAGCTAGAGGAGGTATTGCATTCCAATAAAGATTAAAATATTAATATTGATTGTATTACTGAAAACAACAGAATGTTATAATAATGCAAAATTACAACTCTTTGACTTGTGTCACAATATATATAATATCAACCATACATTTTACAAAGTACCCTTCGATTGAAGAGTTTACAGCCGATTCACAGAAAATTCAACATATGCATTTTATTTGCCATGTAAATAGCTTAAATGATTAGGTATTTTAATAAAATTGTTTCAGTTTTTTTTTTCTAAAAATGCTTTTATTGCATTTCTTATTACTTTCTCTGCACATTCTATGTACATAGTGCATAGAGAAGGTATTGTATTCCATCTAAATTCGATACCGATATTTATATATTACCGATATATTTTGAAGTCCCTCATGTGCCCCCCCCCAAAAGAACAATTTCAGAAAATGGTCCGCGCGCGCGTCTTTTGTCAGCACAGCCCAAAAATGAAAAGACCTTTAAATACCAAACTTGGTATCTTCCAAGAATGTGACACAAAGACTTTCAAGAAAATGCCACCACTCCAAACTACCCTTTAAATGGAAAAATATTTGAGAATTTTGTTTCTCTCAAAAATGGCGCTAATTGTTTTCGTTAAAATGTGTCTGAATCTCTGGATGAATTTTACTGAATTTTGCATAGCTGGTAAACCATAAGAGAGACAGACAAAAGTTACTGCACAACAAATGTAGATATCGTTAAAATGCATACTTTATGCATATACTACATTATTGTAGAGTTGACGTTTCTGACATCCTTGTTAGTGGTTACAATTTTAAACCACGAAACTTATCCAACGGGGCCACGTATTGTTTCATCCTTCTTTTGTTTTATTGGTAATGCAAAGCGTACCGAATTTCAATTGCTCACATATCGACTAGCTTTTAGAAGATTTTATTATCAGTTTAGCCTAGTGTATTCCCTTATTTCCCTTCTACTTAGAAGGCAGGAAATAATTAAGACCATTCCTGCTAATGTTTATCTCGATTAGTATGATATAGGACAGATAAAAGAATAGTTGTGTACAGAACAGATAAAGTCATAGGAATGAAACACATCAGATTCATACCTCGATTATTTTTGCATGGAAAATTATACTTTTATACTTTTCTTATCTACTAGATAGGTGACACAGAAAGTACAAACCCAATACGCACCCAAAGGATCTGTTCTTGTGGTTGAACAAATTCACTGCGTAAAATTCTCTTGTCCTTAACTTGACCTTTTAACCACTCGAGAGTAAATCGAAGCTAATCGCAGAACAGAGGCTAGTGCTCTAAATACGGATGCTCTATAATTAATGGGCAACTCAGCGATGTTAATTTTATACTCTACAGTCAACAGAACAGAGGCTATAAATTATATAGCTCATCGCAAAATGCATTTAACAAGCGGCCTTCACACATTCCTTCTTCATCCAGCTAATTTTAAACATAAATTATCAGGTTTGCGTACGCGATGCTTGATGGAATAGATTAATATCTTATTTGATAAGCTTGTTTTCATGTTTATAGCAGTTTGCATACGTAAGCAGAAGCTTATAATCAATATGTACCTAACATCTGGCCAGTTCAAGTACAGGGATGAACGTGCATAATTTCTACGTTAATATATATTTGTATATGAATCAGAATTGGTCAGTTGGTAACAGTCAGCAAAACCATTTTATAAAGAATAAACATGAAAACTACATTCGAGTTATAGCACGTACCCCCAGTGAGATTTAAGCTCTGGCACATCCACAATTTTCTTAAGATTGTTTCTTATGCTAACTTTACACTATTTATGCATAAAACAATTTCTACGATAACATATAAGTTGAAAGCTAAATCTCCCTAGTTTTTTGTTTGCTTTTTTGTTTTGTTGTTGCTTCAGGAATAAACTACTAAGCCACCAGGAGGGAAAAATCACTTAGAAGTTCACAAACACAGAAACACCCACAACAGCAAACATCCATGTCCATAGCAAGATTTGAACCCGCGACCCTTTCCCTACCATCAACGCCTAACACGCCAACCAAGTACTGGGGCTGGCCATCTCTTTAGTTGTGTACTAAGTCTGCAAATTCAAGTGAGTCGTACAGGATTGCGAGGTTAGCCGTTCGCCCTATGATCTACTTGGTTAATGGATTTTGCTACTTTCTCTAGCATCTACTTATAGAAGCATTTCCGTAAAAATAAACGGCAGTTATTTCACAAATATATATGTTTTGAAGTCTCTTGGATTAAAATAACGTAAAATGATTGTGCGCGGACCTGTAAATGTGTTTGTGAACAGCAAACTGAAAAATGAAAAGCAAGATAAACATCAAACTTCCATTTAAATTCAACTTCCAAGGATGCAACATTAAGTTTTTCAAGAAAATTCTCTACCAACCTACCCTTTACGAGAGAAAAAATCTGTACATTTATTTTCTCCAATTTGGCTCTAAGGATTCTTATTAAAATAGATATTTCGTGTTTAAGATTTTCCTGGATAAGAAAATATATGTAGAATTTTCTGCAAATAGCCCGAGAAGTTCTCTAGAATTTTATATAATTTGGATTTTACTGTGTAAACAAGCAGACCTCTTTAAAAGACATAACATGTTACAGATACGAGTAACTATTTGGTATGAGATTTTCGTTGTTATTATTTTAAATCTTTTAATGCTTTGTCATTTGTTGAAGTGATATCATTTGTTTCTCGAGAAGTCATGGAAGAGCATGAAATTTCAAAGTTAGCATATATCAATCCGCTTTTTAAATATTTGATGTCGCTTCAATTTTCTGTGTCCTATATGTACCCACGACGAAACGTCTATTGAAAGTATTCTGCACGTTTACCTCGATTGACACGAAGGATATAGAAAAAGAAAATTTATGAAAGAATATTTTGTAAAAGAGCGGGTAGGGAAACATGAAATTCAAATTTTATATATATTGATAAATTAATGATTAATTAAGTATGCGGTCGGAATGGTCCATTTTCAGACGAATCAGTAACCAGCGCCCTCTTTGACCTCAAATTCTAAAGCACTGAGATGCGCCGTGAAATCTGGGAGTTATGCCATTAATGCTCAAATCAAGCAATAAAAATGGCAATAACAATATTGATATACTGGTATATCGGAAATTAATAATAATTTGTCCGAGTATTCAACTTGTCGGGAAAGAAGAAAATATAATCACCCCTCCGAATTCCCCCTTTTCTCAGTGGCAGAACTGCAATGCTGATGGATAATTATAATAGTAACGAAAATAAATCATAAGTTTGTTGGATTATCAGTGTTGTGTTAAATGGATAAAAATTTTCTTCCAGTATTTAAAAGCACTGAATATTGTAACATGGTACATTATACAACAATGCTATAATGGTAGTAATTAAGATACGAGTACGTTTATGAAACAAGCATTACTGAGTTGTGTAATTCTCATATGATCGTCTTAATTACCCTTATTGTGAAGTTGCATAATATTGTTTTTGTGACACAATATTCTTACCTTATTAATTGTGTGCAAACAAATGCTGATCGAATAGCAACACTGATGGCAGCACTTTGAGCATGCTTGGAAGTAGTACAATAGAAGGCATGTTTAACTAGAAAGAACAAATATTGAAGCAAAGGAAATTAACTCAATGTATTACAATTGAGTTGATTACAATGAAGATAGTTTATTTTATTTGACTCATTGTTTATTTGGGAAATGGGTCCCAGTGGAAAGTTTGCAGTTCAGTTAATGCTCTTTCATTTTAATTTAAAAACAACACATTTATTTGAAATACACATTGATGATTGTAAATTTTGTGGAATTTTCCTGGGTACTAGTTTCTCACTCCATGAGCTGTACATATATATATATAGTAGTTTTTTTTTGTTTTTTGTTTTCTACGTAGATAAAACTGTAAGCCTCTGACAAAAAAACGTGTGCTGGGTGTTCAGCTCTTTGGAGGAGTGAGGGGCGACAGTACCACATGACAGTTCCATACATGGATCTATTAAATACATTGCGCACCTTAATATCCTGGGGTGGGGTGTATTCGGAATTGCTGGCACAAGAACATTTGTTTTCTAAGACCTATGGTAACCTTGATAATGTCGTAAATAGAGCTGTAGTGTTTCTCAGGTAAATGAGTTGCTAATGTCAACACATTCCCATTAGCCACATTCTCCTGAATGGAATACAGTAGGTAGAGAAGGTAATGCACTCCAACCAAAAATTCGAAACCGAGCAACACCTTTTGGGGTCACCTGAATACAAAAAGGTATATGTATAAGCATGTCCATGTGTGTGAGTCTGTGAAGCATTACCCCAAAACCAAAACTCGGTTAAATACCACGCTTGATATGTTCAGCAAATTCCAAAGATGCGACACATAACTTTTCAAGAAAATTCAGCACCCCAAATATCCCTTTGCTTGGGACAATTTTCGAAAAGTTTGATTTTCTGAAAAATGGCTCCAAAAATTTTGATTAAATTACCATATGTTTACATTTTCACGACAAAATGTATATCTTGAATTAACGGGAGTAGCCTCTGAAGTTCTCTTCAATCTGAATAACTTTTGCATGCCTGGTAAACCGTGAGAGAGAGAGAGAAAGAGAGAGAGAGAGAGAGAGAGAGAGAGAGAGAGAGAGAGAGAGAGAGAGAGAGAGAGAGAGAGAGAGCGAGACAACACTAACTACACAGCAAAACGTAGATCTCGTTAACGGACACAATTTATGCCAAATGGTATTAACCATTTCCGAGTTATTCCTTGCTACTGGTTTCAATTTTAAAATACTTTTATTATTTTCAAACGGGATGTTTTCGCTTGCTCTCTCTCTCTCTCTCTCTCTCTCTCTCTCTCTCTCTCTCTCTCCTTTCCTAGTTAAACAAAGACAACCGAATTTAAAAAAAAAGTTACATAACGACCAACTCATAAAGGATTTTATTATCCTTAAGCCTAGTGTATTCCATTTATTTACAAGGACATATGAAATAAAATTATTTGTGCAAAGTTTTACCCGGATTAACGAAGTAGTTACAAGAATAGTTTATTGAAGCATAGATAGACAAAGTCATGAGAATGTAACAGTTTTTTTATATTGCTTCCTTGAATTTTGCGGCAATAAATTGCTGTGTCTGAATTTCCGGCAATGTTACGTGCAGATTTTCTAAATCACTATCGCTTTCTTTTTCTGCTATCATGGATTGCTGTGTAGAAGAATCTGGAACATGGACGATAGGGGAGTTGCATGCGTCACCGAGCACGATCATAATGAGTCCCTGAAATATTATGGATATACTAACAATTGAATTACGCCACGTGTAATCAGAAATGTGATCGTCCCAAAAATAATTTATTTTATAGCAGTATTCTAAGATGAAAATAGAGTAAATTATTCATTTTAAGCGGAAACATTACTGATGCAAGAAAGATCCAATTACTACAATTTTTATCTATAATTATTTGTTATTAAAAAGGAGCAAATCATAAGTTTTTAAATAAGCAAGTCAGATGTTTAGAAAGCACAGCCGGATGCATTGTTATTAGTCACGTCCTTGACATGAATGCTGTTGGTGAGTGAGCGTAGCATTCCATCGGTTCTTTTCGGAATAAACACATCTAAAGCACTAAGGGAAGGGGCGAGTATTGTCTGGGATTTCTAAGTACGTTTAAGTGCAAGTCGATTTTAGAGGCTGAAAATAATCCATAAATATGTATGTGAAAATCAAGATACATCAAGGGGTGAGAGATACTTACATGACCTACAGCGTTGTATTAGATTTCTAAAGATAAGTCGTTTAAATGCAGCTCCAGTTTAGAGGCTAATAACTCTATAAATGCATTTACCTATGGAAATCAAGATGAAATGCGTAATCTATTCGGTGTTATCTAATAAGGGATACGTGTTGTTATTTTACATAACTCCAATAAAATCAAAGGTACCGTTATCTATTATAAACCATGGATACATAAAAAGTTGTTGAATAAAAAAAAAAAAAGGTTTTGTGTCCATTTGATATAGCTCTGAAATGATGTATAGGCTTACTTTTTCGCGAATTTTTGTGAATTTGTCTTATTTTCGAGAATAGAATTTTTAGCAAAAAATGAGAAACATATTTACTTATTTTCTATAGGAAATGTGCATTTACTTTGTTACAAAAATAAAACTTTAATCTAATATTTGCGTCTTCATATATATCATAAAACTAGAATTTGTGAAACAATGTTTAGAATTTGAACAAAGACAAGTTAGCAGTTACGATATCTATAAGATATTAAAATACGGTAAGGCAAGAAAATGTTTCTGAAAATTTCAAATTTGCAACATTCAATAATAGAATGCCCATTTAAGAAAAACCTGTAGCTCACCTTATTTTATCCCAAATTAACGCGTGAAATATTAGATAGTCGCTACTTGGGAAGAAGAATAAGTGTACTTGCAGAACGTTGAATCCCAATGTTACAGATACAGTAGAAGACACTTTAAAAGTTTGTCTATGACTTTGTCTAAATTGAATCCCATTATTATAAAAATAACCGATGGCATAATAACAATATGAACTTTAGATCATTAATTATTAAATCAAGTGTCGGTGATTAAAATAATGCATTGGCACCATTTAACCAACTAAATGCATTTAAAATTCGTTGTATTAATTCTGATTTGCTTCTTTTAACAAACAACTTTGTGATTGTGTTGAACAGCTAAGCCATGGTGGTAACATTAAGAAAGTAGATACAGTAACAACACTTTCTTTCGGAATTAAAAGTAAAAGGCAAGTCTTGCCACTTTTTTTATGAATAATCCTTTCAATGTCTCTGGTTATCAATATCAAATATAGACAGAGATACACATTTTTGTTTTGTAAAACTACTTTTCATAACTCAAGGAACCGCAATAAGTATTTCCGGTAAAATCTCGGTATCCAATTTTTGGGGCAAATGCAACTCTTCTGCTAGTCACTAAAAATCAGTAGGAGAGAAAATAAAAAGTGGACAATTTCCAAATAGAGGAATGACGAGATCATAACTCGTCCCTGCTGGACCTAATCGTATGACGAGAGAGCGAGAGAAAAGGAACGCGAGAAGCGGTAGGGGGTTAAATTGCATACCTACCCGCATCCGACTTCTGATTCGATATTAAAATGTTCACAAAGGCTTCTTTAAATTTCATCCTTTACTACTAGTATTTTAATTTAATGTATCAATTTTTAGATTTATTTTCAACATCATTTTATGATTACTATCGATGTCTGCTCTCTGTCTTTCACTTGATTTCAAAATCTTTGTTTCACTAGGATACAATTTATTTTATACCTAATTATATCTCCTTGCATGCTTCATGCATGATGCTGGAATAATGTGTTTGTATTTATCAGCTTATTTTTCATATAGAATTCAACCAATTGACTCATTCGTCATAGTCCAAATGTTCCAAGTATATTTTTCTCTTCTATCCCCCCTACTGTTACATTATAATCATTCTTTATGATCAAATTTTCGTCTACTTTGATTCCGTTAATTATTTTTTTGGTGTTTTCATATATTTGCTCTGCATAAATATGAGTTTGTTCTCTATTCTTTCTTTCGTTGCATTGGGTATCTCCTTTAACTCTTTTTCATTAATTTGTTTAATGTTATGGCTACTATGTCTATCTTAGGTTTATTTTCTTCTGTTCCCGTATGAATTATTCTATAGTCTCCACTCCAAAAATCTTCTGGATTTTGCCATTTCATTTCTGATATACCTGGGACGTCAACTTTCACTCCTTCCATCTCACGTTGCTTCCTATGCAATGATCCTACAATCGATGTTCCTGTGGGTTTAGTTGTACCTGTTTTGTCCTGCCTGGAGATCCGAGTGCGGAACTTCTTGAACTCGAATAATGTGGCAGGATAAACCATCATGGTTATTTTATTCGCTGATTTTTGAGAATTATGTGGAGTTTCTCGTTGTTTTCCACATATCAGTTTTACTATTTAAGTCATCCTGACAATATTAGTTGTATATTAGCTAGCGTTTTACGTATTAGTGTGTAGATACTGATTGAGTGCTGCTGCCCAGTAGCAGGAAGAAAGATTCATCTGCCAGCCGTTGGGACTTGTCCTCTTCACTTGGAGCCGTTGATCATTTTCACTTTAATCCTAGTCAGGGGCTCTTACAAGGCTAATCATCCGGGGCCAGATGGACCCTATTTGTTTATATTTATGCATAATATATATACTTTTTTCTTTAGCTGTATGTGCATACAATATACATGGTAGTTAGAGAATGTCGAGATTTTACCAGATATATTATATGTTTCGGGGTCCCCTGAGTCCGAAGAAAGATGTGTGTGTGTGTGTGTGTGTGTGTGTGTGTGTGTGTGTGTGTCTTTGGACAGCATAGCTCAAAAACGAAAAGACCGTTAAATACCAAACTTGATATTTATGTTCAGTAACTTTCAAGATGCGACATGAAGATTTTGAAGAAAATCCCCCACCACAAATTATCCTTTAGTTGGAAAAATGTTCGAAAGTTGTGTTTTTCTCACAATGGTTCTAATGATTTTGATTGAAATAACGTATATTAAAGATACTTATATCACAAATAAAATTTATATTTTAAATTTTCTCTGAATGCCTCATTATTCTGGATGAATATTTCAGAATTTTGCATAACTGGTAAACCGTAAGATATAGACAAAAACTTACACACAAAAAATGTAGATTTCGATAAAATATATAATTTATGTTACTCGACAAGTAATATTTATATATATTATTTGTACAGTTGACTGTTTTCTATATATTGTTATTGGTTTCATTTTTTAACTTTTCTCAAGCGGGATCATGCAAAGCTAACCGAACATCAATTGTTTCACATAGCGACCAGCTTTTAAAAGATTTGACTATTTGTATTTCCATTATTTTTCTTCTACTTACAAGGAAGCAAACAATAAGACAAATTCTATAAATGTGAATCAGCATTATGTAGATAAAAGAATAGTCTTTTTTAAAAATGTTTTGTAAGAGCAGTTTGTCTGTAGTTTGGAGCAGCTAAAGAACGTTATGTGAATGGAACACCTCAGATTTTTCCCCACCCCTTCTCTTCCATCTTAGCACGATAGGTTCGACTATGGTCAAGTACAGTGCAATCTGCAATGCATTTGTACAACGATATTCAGGATTAACCCTTAACCCAAATTGATTAAAAGGTCAATTCCCCTTCACATGAATCGCATCTCTGCTGTTGTTAACTGCTCTCATCATATTTCTTTATTGTCCATGCATCACTGTCATAAGCTAAAAGAGGTCGTGCAAGTATTTTATAAATGTTCAGCTTTATGTATTTGTACTTGGAATATTTTGAATATTTTGTTAATTGTTCCACTAATTACTCTCTCTACCACTTAGGTATAATGTAAATATATAGTAGATAGAAAAGGCATTGTCCACCTTGTCAAAATTTGATACCGGAATTTCATCGGAAATATATGTTTTGAGAACCCCTGTATGAAAAAAGCATGTGTCCTGAAAACAAATAACTTAAAATAATAGCTCGTTAAATAGCAAGCTTTGTTTTAGGTTGAGTATCTTTGAAGGATACGACATGAAGGTTTTCAAGAAAATTCCCACACCCCAAACTCCTTTTACATGAAGAGTTTTTCGAAATTTTCGGTTTTCAAAAATAGCCAATGCTTTTGATTAAAATGTCTTATATTAAAGACTTTTAATCACAAATAAAATTTATATTCTGAATTATTTGGGGATAAGCTCTAAAACCCTCTTCATTCTGGATGAACTTTGTATCATAAGAGATAGACAAAACCTTACTACATAAAAATATAAATCAAATTAGGCCAAATACATTTTTTTGTGTAGTTGAACAATTTCCAGATATTCATTGTTTAGGTTTAAATTTTCCAATACTTAAATCTCGCTTTTCGATTAGCATAAAGTAGGAGAGTAAGCTTTTGTACGGATATTTTGTTACAGATTAGGTAGAGAAAGCTATGTGAATGTTACACAACATATTCTTATAATTTTTTATGATTATGGCATTACTGTTGTATAAGTTACCCTAATTTAACTCGTTCTACTATCTATCAAAATCGGATGTTTTTTGTAATAGCACCATTGCTTTTGGTCTATTAGGCGATATTTGCATATTAACTATTGAATATAATGTTGTTTGTAAGTATTAGAACTACTCTTTGTAAACAGTCCTGTAATTCGGCAATAATAATTACTAGGTAAGTCGGTTATGTCAGGAATTACTACATAATTGCACCCCCCCCCAAAAGGAAAATGTTGGTGAAATTCACACACCTTTGTAATTTTCCAAGGATTATTGGGCACACTTGTATCACGCTGGCTCGCTGATTAAGCAGTGACACTTCTTTAACTGTCAATGACACCGTCATCCATTATTATTCGGTAAGAAGAGTCGATGGCAACGGATCGTGACGTTCATGAATTGCGGGTGACTTTAGATGGATTTCTCGCCCACACAGGTCCTTAGGGTCAATAGAGGCAGCTGTGCAGAAAAAGTGGTGCCTTTGTTGAATTTAGTTATGCAACATGCACGTCTGTCACCTTACAGCAGAAAATAGAAACACCAAGTATTATCTTTTTGTTTTATCACATTCTACATCCTAATAGTATACAAGGAATGACAATAAATTGCAGAATTCTTTGGCGAAACAGTTTTAAGATATGTTTAATTTATAGCCTTAACAATATGACAACATTCGTTCACTTATTGACGAATAGTAGGTATAACGCATTATAGTTAAGTTCGTTATGCGACACCAGCCACTTAGCATAATTATATAGTGATAACATACTCAGTAAAGACGTTTTGTTAAATGTAAGGATATTTTAAGTAGTCCAGTGTTATGCTAAGACGGACAGAGATGCTTCCTCGCGTAAACAACAGAATCTGGCAAGAAACGTGTCCTCAGAACAACGGGAGATGACAGTCTTCTGCCTTTGTCAAAGAACAGAGAATGACAGAGAAATACAGAGAGTGCTTTAACATCTCTCGACACCAGAAAATGTTTTTCTGCGACGGAGCTGAGACAATGACTGCATACATATGAGTGAGAATGGTACGGGAAGTTGGCGATATTGGTTAGAATTATAGAAAGAAAATGCATATTAAATCCATGTTCTAAATGGGCGGCGCCGTGGCAGAGTGATTAGATCGGCCGCCTCCCACCTAGGTGGCCCGGGTTCGATCTCAAGCGCCTGCTTGTAGGATTTGTGGTGGACGAAACGGCGTCTGGTCGAGTTTTCTCCGTGTCCTCGATTTCCCCCGTCACTCATTCTATCAATTGCTCCATCATCACCCCTTCTATCAATTTCGCCTTCATATCATCCACTTCCTCACGCCCATGCCTGGATATGGGCCGACCATTTGTTTCAGGTTCTTCATTCTGGGTTACGTAGCTTAGCTTCCCGATAGGCTTCTGGCCCTCGGCACTCGCTTGCAGGTCCTAGAGAGGTGTCAGTCCTTCATAAGGATAGGCCGACTACATAACGTAACGTAATGTTCTATATGCAGTGTTCTTGTAATAGAACCACGCCGAAAAAGCAACTGAGTCTCAGGCTAAGATTGACGCCGATGGAGGAGAAAAAGAACCAATAACCCCTAATTCCTAAGATATTAATTAATTCCTTAAACCTGTCGCCCACCTCATCGACCTGGCGCAAATTGCAACAATACCTTGGGGATGTTCCTTTTACGCAGTTTTTGCAACGAAGTCACAACTTTGGTTAATACAATGTCATTCATTTCGGGATACTAGGAATGAAGCACTCTTAAGTCGAAGGCAAGAAGAAACTTGCAAAAATTCAGATGCGCAGAGAAGAAAATTGTAATAATGGTGAAAAAGCAGTGCTGAAAAAAAATCTCCGATAGTTTGCTGAATATTAAAACTGAAAATGGTGCTTGATTTGAAAGTTTATTCAGCGGGCGAGATAAAAGTACACATGTATGTATATATGTGTTCCATTATCTTGGGTTGAAATCGGGGAAATTCCACAGCATATTTATTACCGATTGCTCTTTGTTTATTGCTTAAAAATATAATACAGGCTAAGCTGAATAACTGCAGAAAGGAATTATATGTGTTACCAGCTTTGTACTTTTAATATCGAATTAAAACCTCCCCTCCCCCCTCTCTAAAAGATATCCTATCATGTAATGTTTCCAATATCTAAGATATTGCTATTTGTGCGATATTGTTAAAATTAAAAGCTCAGTACTTATTTTAAAAAATATGTGTTCCGTTCACATTATTTTTCTACCCGTTCTGCAAACGAACTATTATTACAAAAGATTATTCTTCTACTTACTTAATGCTAATCGAGATAAATATTAACAGAGATTGTTGTATTACTTCCTTGCTTGTAAATAAAAGGGAAAGAAAGCAATACATTAGGCTAAACAAATAGCCAATATTCTAAAATCTAGTCGCTATGTGATGCAACTGAAATTATCTAAAAAATCGTTAGCTTTTCAAGGGGAAAAAAAAAAACAGTTTATTACTTATTTCTGTGTTTTAACGAGATCTACATGTTCTGTGTACTATTTTTGTCTCTCTCTCTCTCTCTCTTCTCTCTCTCTCTCTCTTATGGTTTACAAGTTATGTAAAAGTGGTTCAGAATGAAGAGGACTTCAGAGACTATTCACAACAAATTTCAGGATATACCTACATTTTATTTGCCATGTAAACATCTTTAACATACGGTATTTAATAAACGCCGTTAAAGTCATTTCTGAGAAAATCGAGCATTTAGAAAAATCTTCATTGTAAAGGATAGTTTGAGGTGGGGATTTACTTGAGAATTTTCGTGTCCCATCTTAGTAGATATTGAATTTGAATACCAAGTTCATGACACGCCCATGCACTCGTACGCACACGCACACTCACACGCGGATTCTTTTATAAAATTCTTATTTTTTATTTATGCAGGGATCCTTAAAAGTGTATTTCTGTGAAATCTCGGATTTGAAATACTTTCACTTATTATATGTAGCAGAGAAAGTAAAACGATGGGTTTTTAAATACCAAATCCGAAGTGAAAAAGAAAAAAGTAACACAAATGAAACAAAACGGACACACATAATGGGGGATCCATTATGTTACCAAAATTAAAAGAACTAGACAATGATGAATTTGATGTATTCCATTCACCTGACTTTCTCTCTACATCTCTGTAACAAATTATTGTTGATATGCTTATTCTTTTATCTACTTCATGCTAAACATTAGCAGAAACGGTCTTATTACTTATAAGTAGAACGGAAGTAAGCGAATATACTAAGCTAAACCAACAGTCAAATGTTTGAAAATGGGGTTGCTAAGGGATAGAAATCCGATTATTTGCGTGGCTATGAGTTGACAAGTTCTCTTATGAGAAAAGTATAAGTATTTTAAACTAAAACCAATAGCAACAAACATCTCAAAAACGATCAACTCCACGAAAAAAAATGTATATAACATAAATTGTGAATTTTAACGTGATCTACATATTTGTGTAGTAAGTTTTTATCTGCTCTTACGCTTTACCAGGTATCCAAAATTCATCCAGAATAAAGACATCTTCAGAGGCTATTCCCAGAAAATTCAAGATATGCATTTTATTTGTCATATTTAACACAAGGTATTTTAATCAAAATCGATTCGAAAATTTGTCCATGTAAAGGGTAGTTGGGGTGGGGTGATTTTCTTGAAAATCTTTGTGTCGCATCCTTGGAAGATACTGAGCTTAAATACCACCTTTGGTGTTTAACGGACTTTTCGTTTTTGAGCTATGCTGCCCACAGACACACAGTCACAGCGAACCTTTTTCTAAAAATGCTTTTTTTATTCAAGGGGTCCTAAAACACGTATTTCCTGTGAAATCTCGGTTTCGAATTTTTGGGTGGAATATAATACCTTCTCTATACACTGTACTTGGTACATCTAGAGAAAGTAAAAATGGAGAAAGAACAGGCGCGACCGCTGATTATGGAGTACTGATAATAGGCAATACACTGCCATTTTGCGCTCATTAAGCGTGTGCTAACGGATAAGCCTATCTGCCCGTTAGATATGACGCAAATACTTATGCAAGATTGATACATTTGGGTAAATGCATTAACCATGACAAGTTTATGGTAAAATATTCGACCTCAGCGTTATTCCAAAAGCTACCTAAAAGATTTACAGCACTGAATGACCAATTTCACAAATGATTTCATCAAAGTTCATTAACGCACATGATGCTAGTAGGTTTGCCGGAAAGTATGCCAACAATAAAAAGATATAATAGACATTAGAGGACCGTGTTAAGAATCGTTTCCATGTCCCATAACAAGAGTTTAACTACAGCAAACTCCTGCTGTAGAGTTTGAATGTTTGCATATGCAAATAAGTGATAAAATAGATACGATTTTGACGAAATAATATATGCATAGCAACAAAACTTAATGAAACAATGCAATGATAGTTTTAGCGGCGGCGGCGGTGGTGGTGGTTGTCGTCATCGTTTGTGTAGTATTAGTAGTACTAGGTTGTTTTTTGTTTTTTTTTTAGCAGGGAAAAAATCTGAAAAATACATCTTAGCAGGCGAGTTGGATTCTCACCAACCAAAACAACCCTGCAAGAATCAATGTGAAATTCCCTTCGGAACTGCCCAAGTAGGCATGCTTCAAGAGAAAGCGATTCAAGGTAGATTCATTGCCCTTTATCATCTATGTAAAACTTATTGGGCTCAGCGGTCATTCATCCAACCTCTTACTGCAAAATGTCACGGGCCAATCTATAAACAATGCTCCTTTGAGGTTGTCGGGTGTCATAATTCGCAAAGGACTCTCAGCCTGATGGCGTTGGTGATGACACCGAACATGAAAGAAGGTATGTTCAGCTGTCTCCTCCTTACCGCAGTAATAGCATTCGGACGTAGCATTAAAACCAAAACGATATAGACAGGCGGTAATACAGCCATGGCCTATCAACATTGAGTAAGGTAGAAATTTACATCCCCACGTTTGCGATTACACTAAAAGGCGACATATCAATTCGACTCTTATATAATTCCTCAAAATGAATTAGATCCTTATAATATTCGACAACTTGAAGTAGATAATCGTCCAATGATGGCATCAATGCCCTGAACGTGTAAAATCATATCATTTCTCCGAGAACAGCGCACAGCAGTGTTTTTATTGGTGTGCATAATAGCTTTCCGTAACGGTTCCACTTTTTCGGCCCCTCCTTTAACCGTGAGAAGCAACTCTCCTCTACGAGTCGTCCTAGATTTTGTACCTCCACACCAATACCCTTCAAGTTCCTTCGGCAATTCGGCATAAGTACGTACTCCAATGTTAACAATAAAAACCCCGGTATCCAAACGAGGAGAAACAGTCTCCAGTGGTACTAGTGGTCGTGATAGTGGGGTTTATGGTGGTGGTGGTGGTAGTAGTGGAAGCGGCGGCGGCTAAGTGGTAATGGCGTTGGCTTCGACAGTATTAGCTAGTAGTAGAGCAAGACACGACCTAATGTTTAATAATAAGTAACGATGACACAGAGGTTGATGGTCGTTTCAACAGGATTGTTAACTGTTAGTAGAAGAGGCTGTTGGGATAATAATAACAACGTGGTAGTGGATCCGACATTAAACGAAGCAATGATTTTGGACGACTGTTCAGAGTGCTGGTGATGGTAAGGGCACTGGTGATCTAATGTGGCTGTAGTAGTAGATATGTACTTGGTGATATTTGTTAGTAATGAATGAATGAATGAATAAGTGTATTTATTAACATAGCAATATCATACATAGAATTTCAACAGTCGCACGAGTCCACAGACCGTACGTGCTTTTGTAATACACATTACAAGCAATATTAAAACAACAACCACAACAAACAATTAAAAGAGTAAACACGAAAATAAAAAGACAAAGGAAATACACAGTCAAAAGCAATATTAAACAACAATAAAAATTAAGAGTGAATCCGAAAATAAAGATACAAAGATATTCAAATATAGCAATTTAAATTTACAGCACAGAGTACACCTTCATAAATGCGCCCTCTTATAATAGATAATTACACTTAAAAGACATATATACACATAATATATACAACCCTAGCACAACAGTGACCTAAGTATGACATAATAGTCATTGTAGTCACTTTTGTTTAGTTGATCTTATCCCCCCCCTTCTCTATTGGCAGCCTCCTCAGATCTCAGCTGTCTTGCCTTAAGTATAAATTTACCTAGCCCGTCCATGTTTTCCGTGCCTGCCAGTAGCGTCCAACATTCCCTACATTCCTGTTTATCCCTACATTCGCAGTGGTAAAAAATCGCGGCAAATATTTTTCCCGCCATTCCTCCGTAACCCTACATCTTGCCAAGATGTGAGTCCACGACTCTTCCTCCTCGCAAATGGGACAGATTCTCGTACCATTCTCGTCAGAAATTTTCGTGCTCCTTCATGCTCCTAGTCTAATCCATGCGAGCCCCTCTCTAATGAGTTTGGTACCTGTTTTGATGTATTGCTCCGTACCCCACTCCGATTTCAGCCCAGAATGTACTTCTAATGACACCTTCTCTGAGCATTGCGCAATTATTTGCTGTCTGTCAATATCACAGAGACGTTTCTTAATTTTTCTCCAAATACTTCGCCTGTTTTCCTGCCCCGCCATCCAAATGTCTCCCATCCCAGTGGTTTCCGACCCTTTCTTTAATTTTGATGCCCACGTCAAATTACCTTCCATTCGCAACTGTTCACGGTAGCAGACTGACCTAATTAGAGATTGGTTTCCGTGAACGATTCTCATCCAATATTTAACTGCTCTGATTTTGCACTCTATCGTTTCACTATTTACCCCGAATTCCCTCATTATTCCGCAGTTTGCCGTACCCCTCCCTACACCCAGAATTCCTTTCAAAAATTGGGTCCTCACTTGATCCAGATTCCCTGTTTGTTCCCACCCCCATATTTCTCCTCCGTATGTCATGGTGGATCTAACTGTCGCTCCGTATACAGTTTCCATTAAGGTTATGGAGATATTCGGAATTCTGCAGCGTATCCGGAGATCTTCCGCCGCTTTCATCCTTGCCTTGTGTTTCGTAATGTCAATGTATTTTGTCCATTTTCCGTTCATTGTAAATGTGAGTCCTAAGTACACAAAAGATTTAACATTGTCCAGTATCTGTCCTGCATATGTCCAAGTCTCCTCCCTGCTATCAACACAACCCTTTTTGAAAGTCATTGCCTTAGTCTTATTCACATTAACTGTAAGTAGCCATTCATCGCAATAGTTCTTAAGTTTGTCCAGTCCTCGTTGCAATCCGTTTACTGTCGTAGAGCACAATACTAAATCGTCTGCGTATAAAAGTGTTGGGATCTGCAAATCCGCTACTACTGGTGCTTGAATATTCTCTGCTACCATTGTATCAGTAATATCATCCACAAAGAGATTAAATAGCAAGGGAGATAAAATACAACCCTGCCTCACTCCCCTATAGCTTCGGCAGCTCTCGGACACTCTGTTTCTGTCGTACTTCACACAGAATTCGACATTTTGATACATTGCCTGCAATGCTCTAACCATTTTACTTGATAACCCCTTTCTGCCTAGTTTGTACCATAATGCATTTCGATTGATAGAGTCAAATGCCTTCTTAAAGTCCACAAAAGCACAATGAAGCTTTCCCCGCTTAACTAACAGTTGCTTCGTCCTTAAAGTGTCTAATATAAAAGCGGCATCTATGGTACTGTGTCCTTCTCTGAAACCCATTTGAAATTTTGAAAGTTTGCCAAATTTAGATTCTCAGTCCTTTATCCGGTTATATAACACACTACAATAAATTTTCTCCATAATTGGCAACATAGTAACCCCCCTATAGTTATCCGGATTTCCAATAGTTCCCTTCCCTTTATAAATGGGATGAATAATGCCCTTTCCCCAACAGGTAGGGTAATTCCCCTCAATAAACAATCTGTTACATAACTGGAGCATACTCCTACCAAACTCATTAACATTGGCTGCGGCTTTAAAAACTTCCGGGGGCAGCCCATCCAACCCTGGAGCTTTGCCTTCCTTCAGACTCCTCAGCGCCTGTGCTATTTCTCGTGCTGATATTTCTTCGTACAGTATTGGGATCTCAAGATTTCCCAAAATTTGCACTTCCTTTATAAAAATTCCTTCCCTTTCACCTTTCCCGAATATTCCCATAAAATGTATTGCCCAGTTAGTAATAATACTGGTATGAGTGGTGATGGTGATACTGATGTAGCGTCATAGAAATAGTGCCAATGATACAGTGAGCTGAAAGTAGTAATGCTGGTATTAATGGCGGTAGCAATAGATGGCTGCTGTAGTGATGCTGTAATAATGGAGAATGCTAGTAGAGCGGGGTAGTAGTATTGATATTTGTAGTCAAGGACGTGCCATTAGTGGACTAGTAAGAAGGACTAGGCTAGTCCCCTAAGCTTCAGTTTATATATAAACTTCACTACATTTCATGTTTAAACTTTAAAATTTTCAGATCATGACAGCATAAATCTTTGCTCAGCTCCTACACCATTGGACTCATTTAGCAAAACATTCGCCCTCACCCTTTCCACCAATAGCAATAAGGACTGGTTGCGATGCATGTATTCCTCGTGATATTTTAGTGTTTTACGCTGTTTAGTCAACATGGGGAGGGAAGGGACTTGACTGAAGAAAGCAGTACCCTGAATCGTAGCCGGAGACTTAAGGCGACATATCTATGAAATTTTGAAAATCTACAGTATGTCAGATATTTTATTTAAATGTATACCAATATTGTATTTATTAAATACAATAATAGTATCTGTGACATTTTGAAAATTCACAGTATGTCAGATATTTAATTTAAATTTATATCAACTATTAAAAACAATAATAGTGATAAGTTTGCATGCAAATAATACTTTTATCGTCTAAATTCATTGTTCTAGTAAAAATTAGCTTCGTGCTGCAGTTTTAAAAATGTTCATACAAAATATCCAGTTTTATAGTAAATGAGACTGCAAATAGATCTGCCATATTAGCTTTTAATATTAGCCCGTATTAGTGTAGAAAAGTTGCTTTTCGTCATCTACAAAGATGCTAACATTTCAAAATTTAATAATTTATTTTTCATAATTGGAGCATTATGTCGAAAAAAGTATATTAGCACTTTCTTAATGTACTTTTTAAAGGCGTTATAAATATTTTGTAACAACTTAGAAAAATTACGTATGGAGCAATTTGAGTGTGGGAAAGTGTTTTAAAAATGTTTAAGAGAAAATAAGTTTTAAAGTGTAGAATGTATATTAAGAAGCATGCGCCTACCAAATTAATGCTTCAGCTAATTGGCAGTTAAAGTGTGCCAAGCGGAAAAACATATATTTTATTATGGAAAAATATTTTTTTTAAATTATTAACAATTTTTTTTGTAAAATTTCACAGATTCATCACCTAAATTCAGAAATGCTTTGTGCAACATCGGTTGGTAATAAATCGACATATTTTGCAGCCAAACCATCTTCGAACATACTCGAAGCAAGCCTTACTTCAGCTTGTTCTGCTAACAGACTATTTATCCTCGCCTTAAAGAAAATTAAACAATAAATATAGTAATAGGCAGCAATGTAAAGAAAACAATATATAAGTAAGAACACTGCATACAATGAAAGTAAATATAAATACTTCCTCATCGAGACTGCTGTTTGCTGGCAGAACGTTATGGTATTTAAGATTATTTTACGCCTGCATTCATTTAACACTTGAAGTTATATGAAAGCATTTTAGGTCAGTTCATTGTTGTAATTACAAACCTAAATACTTTTTTCAGAATGGGGAACTTTAAGATTCAGCTCTTAAAATGTTCAGTCCACAACCATAGACAAGAGAATTTCTATAGTATGGGGGCATTACTGTACAAATAAGTGTGCCCATTATTACAGTAACAAAGAAGCAGCAATAACTTGTTGTTCGGTCTCACTGGGCAATTATATTCACGTGGAAGACCTTTCTTGGACAGGTTGTGGAACAAAACCGACGTTGATGCTCAAATTTAATTACGTTTGAACTTGACGGCTACGACTCTGAAGGTAGAGAGAGACCTTTAGAGTTTGCGGGCTTTAGTGTTGGTTTTAATGTTCAAAACTCCCTATTAATTAATGCGAACTGTTCATCAGGATGGACTTTGCCCAGGATGTTTTATCAGACAGAACTGGTATATGAAATATTGTTGATGACCCAGGCTGCAGACAGTTTTATATGTGCCAGAGGATATTTTACTGTTCCTTTCTGTTGGAGATTTCCATCATATTTCGCTTAGACTGATGTAGTAGTCAATATTCTTCAGACAGACTTTTGAACTGAATAATTGCATTGCAAAAATAAAACAGACCATTTCTTTCATTCAAGAACCTCGCTCTCTCTCTCTCTCTCTCTCTCTCTCTCTCTCTCTCTCTCTCTCTCTCACTTAATGCTTTTTAACGTTGGCCATGTCGGACGATGAATGAATGGAATTGGTTGAAATAATTCTCAAATGATCTCGGGTCCATGGCACTTACAATTATTCGACATTCGTCTTTTCAGGATGGGGAAAACAGTAAAAAAAAAAAAAAAAAAAAAAAATCTTATCCGGGTTACTCACCCTAAATGAGATTAAAACTCGCGACCTCTTGAATGTAAAGCAAATACGTTACCCCGCACTACCGAGGCGGATTTGAGATACTTTTCTCCAAGAGAGATTATGGGTACGATAATTTATAAAATGGAAAAAGGATTTCAAGATTTAGAAGAAATAACATTTATTTTATTTGATTAAAACAACTTTGACTCTTTTATAACAAATTTCCCGACATTTTGTTTAGGTACATCTGTTAAATCAGGCTACAAAAAAGTTTCATTTCAAAAATTTTCGAGTTGAATCTTGGTTGTTTATATGTTATCACACTTTTCAAAATTGCGCTATACAATTCTAGCAAGCACCTTCACAATAGAACGTTCGTTTTATTTTCTCTGCATGTACTATGTACATAGTGTATAGAGAAGGAGAAGCATTTTTGGAAAAAGGTCCGTGTATGCGCGCGCGGGTGTGTGTGTGTATGTGTGTGTGCATGTGTGTGTGTGTGGACAGTATAGCTCAAAAACGAAAAGTCGTTAATACAAAACTTGGTATTTAAGTTTGGTATCTTCCAAGCATGCGGCACGAAGATTTTCAAAAATTCCCCAACTACCCTTTACATGGAACTTTTTTCAAAAAATTTTATTTTCTCAAAAATGACTAAATATTTTGATTAAAATCACTTATATTTAAGATATTTACATGCTAAATAAAATGTTTATCTTGAATTTTCTAAGAATAGCCTCTAAAGACTACTTTATTCTGGATGAATTTTACGGAATTTTGCATAATTGCTAAACCGTAAGAGATGAACAAAAACATACAAAAAAGGCATAGCACGTTAAAACACACGATTTATATTATATGCATTTTTTTCGTGGAGTTAATTGTTTTTGAGATATTTCTTGTTTTTGGTTTCAGCTTTGAAAAACTTATATTTTTCTCATACGAAATTTGTCCTGTTCATGCAAACAAATGAACTTTAGTCACATAGCAACCAGCTTTTGACTATCACTTTAACCTATGGTACCGCCTTATTTCGTTTCTACTTACAAGGAAACAAGTAATAAGACTGTCTGCTAATTTTTTCTCGATTAGTATGAAGTAAATAGAAGCATAAGCTTTTTAACAATATTTGTTGCAGAGATGTAGAGAAAGTCATGTGAATGGAACACATCAGACTTTTCTGTTTAAAACCCGTAAAGAATTACATATGAAACATTTAAGGTGAACAGAGACTTTCCTAACTCATTCCATCGACCGAAAAGGCTCTACTGCACAAATTGAAAGCTAAAGCCATTTTTATGATCATGTCATGAATAATTTCTCGAAAAAAGAGAGTAATATTTCATTGTTGCACATATTAGGAGGCAAAATTTATTGTTGTTCTAATTTGTGTTACGCATACTAATATTTTAATATTCTTACTTTCTCTACACGTACGGTGTAATGGTGTATAGAAAAGGTATTGTAATGCACCCAAAAATTCAATATCGAGATTTCACCGGAAATACATATTTTGAGTCCTCCTGAATAAAAAAAAATTAGAAAAAGGTCCATGCGTGGATAGCAAAGCTCAAAAACAAAAAGACCGTTAAATACCAAACTTGGTGTTTGAATTTAGTATCTTCCAAGGGTGCGACACGAAGATTTTTAAAAACATTCCCCCATCCCAACTACCCTTTACATGGAACTGTTTTCGAAAAATGTATTTTTCTGATAAATGGATCTACCGGTTTTGATTAAAATATCGCATATTACAGATATTTCCTGACAAATAAAATGCATATCTTGAATTTTCTAGGAATAGCCTCTGAAAACTACTTTATTCTGGATGAATTTTACGAAATTTTGTATAGCTGGTAAACCGTAAGAGACAGACAAAAGCTTAATAATGAGAAAATGTAGACCACGTTAAAACACACCGTTTATGTTATATACCTACATTTTTTTCGTCCAGTTGATCGATTTCGAGATATTCCTTGTTATTGGTTTCAGCTTTAAAATAGTTAATACTGTTCTCCTACGGGAATTTGTCAACTCCTGTCCATTTAAACAAAGGAACTTCAATCGCATAGCAACCAGCTTTTGACTATCACTTTAACCTATAGTACTCCCTAATTTCCCTTCTACTTACAAGAAGCAATCAATAAGACTATTTCTGCTAATTTTTTCTCGATTAGCATGAAGTAAATAAAAGCATAAGCTTTTTAACAATAGTTTGTTGCAGAGATGTAGAGAAAGTCATGTGAATGGAACACATCAGATTTTTTCCTTTGTGGATATGTTATACTGTGCCATAGCAGTGCTTTTAATATTCCACTCCGAATATGCCACTGCTACAGCAGTTGAACGGCTATGCTACTCATGGTGCGGGAGGTTACGTTAGTAGTGTGAGGATATAGCTATGTTGCGTTATGGGAGATACTAAGAGAATGTACAACAGCATGGTAAGTGCTAATGAGAAGACCAGCAGTACTATTAGTGGTGGTGGTGCAACTGCTGCTGCTGGTAGTGTGGTGGTGGCTTTCTGGTAGTTGTGTTATTTGCGGTAAGTACAAATGAATATCATGTTGGGCGTATGTAGATAGGATGAAATGAATTATCGACGGGCGGCCGAAACCGGACCGCGGGGTAAGGGTCCTTAACAAGTCCAAACAGTTTTCATATCGACGCGAAGAGCGCTAATTGCCAGCGCCCCAGTCTGACGAAACCTATAGCTGACTCCAACGCAATGCCGCCGAGAGCTGTATTTCCAAAACTAATTCACCACCACAGAAAGGTGCCACTACCGCAGTTTTCGCCAACACTTGCAATCCTGAAAGATAGCGGTCGAATGAAATGGAGATGAAATGAAGGGTCACGAAGTTCGGGGGAATGAAGGAATGTCCCCAGCATTCGACTAGTGATTCGGGAGAACTCAAGAGAGGTTGGTAGTATAGGGTGGAGTAGTAAAATGATACTGGTAGTGTATGGTAATTGTAGCTATAATGTCTGTCTTGCGGTAGTGAAGATCATATCAGTTACGTTATTAATGATGGTGTATTGGTGGTTGTTTTGGTAGCTATGTTACTTGCGGTAACGATGAAGATCATAGTAATACCAGAAAAATTATTACTGGTGGTGATGCTGCTGCTGGTAGTGTAGTTTTGTTGTTGTTGTTGTTGTTGTTGTAGCTGTTGCTTGCCCTGCAGTAATGATGTGGACACGGTAATACCAGTAACGTTATTACTTATTATAATATTAGTGTCGTGATGGTGATAATGACGGTGGCGATAGTAAGAAAAGTAAATTTTGACGTGCACTAACACTCTTTAGAACTGATTTAGCGTGACTAATTATTGCCGTTATTATGTAAAGTTATCATTATAATATATTTTTTTAATGCATACATTGTTCGTTTTGTGTAAGCGGTTTCCAGGTGTTAATTATACTGGAGTTTCTAAATCATTTTGAATACAGGAAAACCTAATTTAAAATCCCTGCACGATACCAGAGGCCCAACTAAACGTGCCGAAAGCTTCCTTTGTGTGGTTTAATTCCCAGGATGACATGCTGCGACTGAGGGAACGAGCGAGTGCATACACCACAACGCATAAACGCTGTCACGTGATCTTGTCGGCTATTGACGTCAATGGTGACCTCCGCGTGCCTGCGGGTTGAGTCCTCAAGTTCCACAGCCAGCTTTCCAGGGCAACCTACACTCCTCATCGAGAATGACCTCCTCCTTCCAGAATATTGCCCTCCATCCACCATCTTCCACTTTTAGTTTTAGTTGCGTAATAATACAGAATGTGTTCATAGCGTTTACTTTTATGTACAACTGATTTTTAAAACTTCAGCCTCGGCAGAGGTACAGAGTGTAGTTTAAAACAGAAACATTTATGCAGATAGTATCTTCTATTATGAACACGGGCACATAAAAACTTTACTGGCTACAGTTTAAGTTGAATAATTAACGATATCTTGAACGTATGCCTGCAATTAAATTTCTAAGGTCTTCGTTTTGTACTTTGAGAAATTCTAATGACCATCTAATATAAACTAAGCACGTCAACAAGCTATGCCAAAAGCGAATATTCCACGAGACCTGAACTTAGGATTCTGTTGTGATCTTTATTATCTCTTTCCAAAGCTACTGTGCCAACTGCAAGGACATTTTGCAGACTATTCTATTCGGCCGTAGCGATGCATTTCATGAACTAATAGAAACCGGAATTCTTAAGAAGTTAAAGAATTATAATAACTAATTGTAAACTATTGTTAAAAACATAATGTTAATTATTCATTTAGCTGTAATCTGCAACAATAAACAGACTCATGCTTTATCACTCCATATGGCATCGCTTCTTATGATGTTTAAATATATATGTTCAATTCAAGTAAAATTATATACTCACTCTTCTACAAACCATTTTTCTATATTTGTTCTTAATTCAAACTTTCAATTCGCATTTATGTATATACGGTGTAATTATACATTAAGGCTTAAAAGAAGAACTCTTTATTTTGAAGGATATTAGCTTATTTAACTTAAAGTATTTAACATATTACGGCATTTCTTTGTAGGATACAGCATGATCACGAGAGAAAAAAAAGTAGCTATTTCCCAGTGGATAACTCCGCAAACAATTTTAGCCCGCTTCATACTGTAGTGGTAGAGTGTTTATCTTACATTCAAGAGATCCGAGTTCGAATTTCGAGCTTTTAGTGAGCTGCCCGGATAAGGTTTTTCCGGGGTTTTCCCCTTATCCTGAGAAGTTAAATGTCGGGTAAATCTAAGCTCTATTGATCCCTGGATCATTTCAGCTGCATTTCATTATTTAATTCATTTATTTTCCGATATGATCTTTCAGGTTAAAGGACGTTAAACTTATTTCGTGAACAAAATATGTCAATCTTATATTTGTACATAAGTCATTCAGAAGTATGAAGCCTTACACCGGCCATTTGCAGAAGATTCTAGTATACATTTTACTAGTGAGAAAATATCTTAAACGTAGGTATAGTATTTTAATCAAATTCATTTCAGAGTTTCACTCAATTCATTATGAATATCAGAATTTTCAATGGATGAAATAAAACCATGGACCCACAATAGATTTGATTTTCTCAAAAATGGCTCTAAAGATTTTGATTAAAATACCTTGTATTAAAGATATTTACATGCCAAATAAAAATATATATTTTGAATTTTCTGGGAATAGCCTCTTAAGACCTCTTTATTCTGGATGAATTTTGCTGGATTTTGCACAATTAGTAAACCGTAAGAGATTTACAAAAAATTACTAAACAAAAAATGTAAATCTCGTTGAAACACACAATTTATGTTACGTATATACATACATTTTTTTCATGGAGTTGACCATTTTTTAGATATTAATTGCTATTGGTTTCAGTTGTAAAATACTTAAAACTTTTCACACACGAGAATTTGTCCACAATTGGCAATTCAAAGAAACGAATTTCATCCGCATGGCAACCAGCTTTTAGAAGATTTGTCTATCGTTTTAGCCTAGTCTATTCCATTATTTCCCTTCTACTTACTAGAAAGCATTTCTGCTAATATTTATCGATTAGCATGAAGTAGATAGAGCATACGTTTTTTAACAATAATTTGTTACAGAGTTATAGAGAAAGTCATATGAATGGAACGCATCAGATTTTTTAAATTTTATTTTTTAGTTTATTCGGGAGCCTTAAAACATGACTGATGAAAGCTTAGTCACCTAAGCTGTCAGACAAATATCGCAATGATTGAACAATGGTGGTCAATTTATCCGCGGGAATTTCTACAAATGGTTACTGTAATTTCCTGCTGAAGGGTCCTGTATAAGAGGCTTCCTGCGGTGTATGACATTCTTCAAGGGCAGTCACAGGCAAAACCCCAAAGGTGTTAAACCTGGTGAATTTGCAGAAGCACCTCACTTCGTCTTTCCAGTATCCCTACAAATTCTCGCCCAGTAAAAACTGCACTTCTACCTTTAAAGCTTCATAGAAAAGAGATTAACATCACAACTTTCTAAAACTAATATTTATTTTAAACGTTTTCTTTTCAGAATTAGTATACCTTAAGCATTATATTTTTATTTTTAAATCACCCGTTATCTATCGTTGTGGTATAAAGAACTCGCAGTTTCCATAAAGTGCACTGTGACTGGCATCAGCAACTATCTTTAAAGAAAATCTTCTAGAAGATAGTTCACACCAGACATTCGCAATATTCTCGATTTGAACGTGTGGTGCTTTAGTGCCTAGCAGACACAATTATGATAATTCACTACTCCGTTAGTGAGCCTTATCAGAGCGCATATTGCTCATAAACACTCCATCCTTATACCACATGCTGAAATCATTACAAAACTCCATTTGGAGATGAATCGTTCATTTAATGGAGACAATGTTGGTACGTTCGCACTTTCGCGGCTTTAGAATGCGTCGTGCACCACTCGCCCTGTTAATTTATGTCTGAGGAGCACACTGTATAATAAACTTCCGTGGCAACGTTGTACACTTTTTTCAAGCTAAAGCTGAAGAATTATCTGGAACTGTACGAGATCTTCCAGAGCTTCCTTGTGCACTTCACAATGGTACCATATCCCTATAATTGTTAAAGTTCACTTTCACGTGTTATTTTTTGAGTTATAAGAGCCATAGGTGTGTCGACATCTACTGAAGAAACACCATATAAATATTCCACAGATAATTCAGTGCAAGTCTGAAAACAATATGCATATGATACCATCTGTTAAAGTAGGTAAAACTTGTTTTTGAATGGCGGCTTATACGTCAAACATTGAAGTCAAAGAAAATAATATGCATTTAAAAAGTAAAAAAGAAGACATACCTTAAGAGCTGGATAACCCGAAAAAAATCCAATAAACAATATTTATACACAGTATTGCTATAAATGACGTTGAAAAGTCCGCGTTTACAGCTTAAAAATGAATTTTCTCGATTTTAGAATCCTGGAATGAAGTTAGTGTTGCTCCACGGTCCAGGGTTTATGTGCTAGCCCCTGGTTCCCAAGGTAGTGGATTCAGCGCTGTAGGAGGGCGATGGATTTTTTCGCGTAAAAATTCTTAGCATGGCTTCCTTCGAAAAGGAAGTAAAGCCAGTGGTCCTGTTTCACATTATAAGACTAGTTGAACGATTAAATCAATGGACCTCGGCCTCGTTTTGGTTGTAGTCATCTTAAGCAATTAAATTACGCAAGTCAATTCTTAATAAATAACTGAAATAATAGATAACGAAAATGAATTAATAGCATCGTCTCTTAGGCCGTTAAAAATATCACATCTGTTATTGAAATGCAGCCGATATTTAAGGATATAATCACTACATTTTTAGAAGTTGCTCATATTAAGTACTCAACTTTTTGCTGATTTCAACCAAGTTGCTTCAAACTTATATCGATGATAAAAAATGCATTATTGTACTCTCATGTGTAAAGTAAAAACATTTAAATTATAGAGGATTATCCTTGGGTAACAAGCAATGCATGACAATAATTACGTGATGTACTTTCAGTTTTTTATGCTCAAGGAGTTCAACAGGCAGCCGCTAGATGGCGTAAGTTCGCATTGAAACAAACACAACTTTCCTCGCTAGTTAATCGTACTTCAGGAAGCATTTAGTTAACATTTGCTGATAAATGTTGGGTTCTGTTTTAAAATGTACTAGCAAAGTTTCCTGTATTGAAACACTAGCAAGGTACGCCACTACGTTAACATTTGTTTAAATTATATCCTCTATGTGTGTGTGTGTGTGTGTGTGTGTGCGCGCGCGCGCGCGTGTGTGTGTGTGTGTGTGGGGGGGGAGGTGGGGGAGATGTTTTTTTTTTCTTTCTAAAATTCTAATACAAATTAGAAAGTTACAGGTTCAACACTACATAACTGATGTCTGCTTGTTATGCATTGCCGTTTCTCGCTGCAACCAAAACAAAAATCTTAGGTATTCCATTCACATGACTTTCTCTACCTGTTCTGCGAATAAATTATTATTATTACTAAATATTATTTTCTACCTAGTTCATGCTACTTGAGATATACATTAGCAGAAATTATCTTATTACTTAGTTCCTTATAAGTAGAAGGGAAATAAGAGAATACACTAGATTAAAGCGGAAGTTAACCTTTTAAAGGTTGTAGCTATGTGATGAAATTGGCATTCACTGCTCTCTCCATTGCCAGTAGAAAAAATAAAGGTGATATAAAACGAGCGGCGAGTTGCCATTTCAGAAAAAGATGCATATTTTAAAATTGAAGCCAACAACAAGGAATATCTCAGAAATGGTTAAAAATAATCTACAAAAAATAAGAGACAGAGAGAGGCAAGAAAAGACAAACGAAATGAAGAAAGAAAATGAAAATTATGTGACATAAGCTGTGTGTTTTAACGAGAGCTACAACTTTTGTGTAGTAATATTTTAGTATTTTAATCCTTTACAGTTTACCGGTTATGCATATTTCCAGAATGAAGAGGGTTTAAGAGGATCCCAAAAAATTCAAGACATACATTTTAATGGCCAATAATAGGTTAAATAACATTTTACACAAGATCGTTAGAGCCATTTTTAGAAAATCAAATTTTTTGAAAAACGTTCCTGTAAAAGACAGTTTGGGGTGGGGGATTTTTTATTTAATATCTTTGTGTCGCATCCTCGAAAGATGCTGAACTTCACAGATTTTTTTTTTAGTAAAAATGCTTGTATTTTATTCAGTGATCTCAAAATGTATTTCAGGTAAATTCTCGGCTTCGGATTTTTGGGTGGAATATAATATCCTCTCTACCTACTGTGTAAATTGTATATACGTGGTCGAGAGTAATACTCAGTTTTTCAATTATGTTGCTGTATGCGTAACATGCTGCAAATCATTAGTTGCACGTAGTTGTATTTATTCATTAATAGACATCATTAGTTTTGTATGGAGAGTTATATTAATACTTTTGCAATTAGTTTAAAGGCAATTAAATATAATAATTTAGGTTGAGGAGAGTATCTTTCGTGGACAAAACTTGATTTTATTTTAATCAAATTATATTACATTATTATTTTAATGTACTACGCCTTCTTGATGCTGATACTTGGAAAAATCGCTAACTCATATTTTTTTAAAAAATGATTTTTGTCATGTCCAATCATTTTTAAAAATGAGTTTATTTTAATTTTATTTACATCCTTCCTTATCTACGAAAAAACAGGATATATTCATTATATTCATCTTATAAAACGTGCTATCGATAGGTTGCCTAGTTTTACACTCTATTAAGTGCATGCCTAAAAACTAATTTTGTAAACATCACTAATAAAAAGTTGAAAAATCGATGGAGTTTAAATTAATTAAAAAGCAATAAAATTCAAATCGGTAAACATGCCAAACATATAAACTGTAATACCATTTGTTCTTTAAGCATATTAAAATAATAATAATAATAATAATAATAATAATAATAATAATAATATTGTTTTCACTAATTTATAGCTAGGAACTTTACGTTAGAAATAAATAATTTCTGAAATCAATGTCTATAGTTGTATGCATGACTATCTTACTCGATATTACAAGGATATAGTCTAACTATGGACTTAAATTCAGGCCATCTCAGGGTGCAATGCACGTCGCAAGGTGCAAAAGACAACTTCGCTGTGTTAGCTCTATCTCTCTCTTTTCTGTGATTGTCTCGCTTGCTCCGCCTGTATCCACTTTTCTCGCCTTCTGCGCTATTTCTTCCTCACTGTGAAATATCCGAGCCGAGACGAGTTGGACAGATGCACGCCACGTATAGAACTTTTGAGCCTCGGTTGTAGGACACGAGAAAACTCTTATCTCTCAGATTGGTAAACTGCAGCATACATATCTATTGCTTTATCTGGCGATCGTAGTACATGCCCTGAGAGACGCTGGACTAAACGTCAGGATAGGAGTACTTTTTCAAAGTCACGAGTAAGCTACAATTTTCACTGCATCTAAAATCTGTCCAACGTTTTATCCAAATTAGTCAAATGGTTCAAATTTGTGCATAAATGTGTGCATTCATTTCAAGCCATTTAGTTTTGTTTATAAGGGGATGGGAATAAAGGAAAGAATAGTTTTTAATATTCCGAGGTACTACATGATTAAAAGACATGGACTGGGTAGGTTTTAGATGTTTTAAGATATAATATGATTTTTGCAAGAGTATAAGTGTAGATTAAACAGAGCATATTTCTGTTTTCAGAATTGAAAATATGGGACGGGTATTTTTGAGAGATTAAGCCATCTTATAATAATCGCTAGTATAAATATACTACGTTCGTACAGATAACAAAAAAGTCTTTGTGTGTCAGGGATTGGAATTCGAGATTGAGAATAAGTATAACGGGAGTGTCGCAACACAAAGATTTTTATTCCACAAACAACATTATTCTGGTTTATTCCGTAACTATCACTATAGAAGGTCACCGCTACATCAGTATTGCTGGTTTCTCTTTAACATGTCAGTACTACTTTGTATGCTTTACATGTACCCTACCAGGTGGCAATGTTGCCGTTAAATACTTTTACTGCACTATCTTATGCATTCAATAAAAACAGCAGTATTTCCGTCGGTGATCTAAAAGTATCTTTCCTTCTAAGAATCAAATACAGTTTACGTTCTCATAGCTGTTACCTATCCTCAAGTGTCGTATACAATAATTTTATAGCACATATCCCACTTTTGCAAGAATAACATTCTTCATTGGCGTATAAACACAGCTGAAACTGTGAATTTATTCAAGTAGTGCATTATTGTTTAATACAAAAACAAAACTGACTCCGGTCGAGTCAATGTTTTTTTTTTTTAACCGAAAATATCGGGTTCGATTCTCGGCTTGGAACTATTCCTTATGGCCCGTAGAGTCTGAAAGTATGCATGCAAGAGTGCATTTAATATTATAATATTGAAGAAGAAGAAAAAGAAGAAGATACGTTAAGAAAGCCTACAGTTCAGCGAGAAAAACACCAGCAGTTGTTTCTAAGGCAAAAGCCCCCATATGACCATAGAAGTAAAAGGGAGCCAATTAAATGAAGCAATTAAAAAAAAAAAGTCTCCATTCATTGTAGCATTACGTTCATTTTTACTTTCTCTACACGCACTATGTACATAGTGTATAGAGAAAGTATTGCACTCGACCCAAAAATTCGATACCGAGATTTCACCGGAAGTATATGTTTTAGGGTCCCTTATATAAAAAAAAAAAGCATTTTCACAAAATGGTCCGTGTGTCTGTGAACACGATAGCTCAAAAACGAAAAGTCGGTAAAATACCAAACTTGGTATTTAAGTTAAGCATCTTCTAGGGATGCGACACGAAGATTTTGAGAAAAATCGCCACTCAAAACTACACTTTACATGGAACTTTTTTCGAAATTTTTTATTTTCTTAAAAATGGCTAACGATTTTACTTAAAATATCGTATATTAGACATTTACCTGCCAAATAAAATGTATATCTTGAATTTTCTGGGAATAGCCTCTGAAGTCTACTTTACTCTGGATGAATTTTACGGAGTTTTGCATAACTGCTAAACCGTAAGAGATGGGCAAAAAATTTACCGCACAAAAAATATACAACACGTTAAAATACACAATTTAAGTTATATACATTTTTTCGTGGAATTGATCGCTTTTAGACATTCCTTGTTTTTGGTTTCAGCTTTGAAAAACTTATACTTTTCTCATACAGGAAGTTGTCAACTCCTGTCAATACAAACAAAGGAACTTCAGTCGCATAGCAACCAGCTTTTGATGTCAATTTAATCTATGGTACTCACTTACTTCGCTTCTACTTACAAGGAAGCAAGTAATAAGACTATTTCTGCTATTTTTTCTGAATTAGCATGAAGTAGATAGAAGCATAAGCTTTTTAACAATAATTTGCTGCAGAGATGTAGAGAAAGTCATGTGAATGTAACACATCAGATTGTTATCTTTATTTTTACGATTATGCCAGTACAAATGAGCTATTTTACCTTCACATTAGAAATATGGATTGAAATATTAAGCCATTGCATCTGACACATTATCGCCTACTCTCTCCCTATCGCGTCCGCCCATGAACATTTGAATTTTTGTTCAAACTATAATTTGTTATATTTATAAAGCGCTTCAGGGAAAGCATATTTTTCAAATTTCAGCAGAAACTCCCAATGGCTTTCTACGTTGCAGCACAAATTTAGAGAATTGATTCATTTTGAGTCAAATGCTCTTAAATTTAGAAAACTTTTAAACTTCTTCAACCAAAGCTAATTTTGAAAATAAGCGTAATATTATCATTATCATCATTATTGTCAACCATCAAAATGAGCCAAATTGACCTGTTTTGTTTTCTCGGAATGGCTTTTATATAATTGTATATTGACGAAATGTTACAACGCAAAACATGCATATCTCTAAAAACACACAATTTATTTCATGTACTCAGGCACACACACATTTTTAACGCCCTTTAATCTAGTTGGTCACCGGACGATGAATGGCACTTGTGAAATGATGCTCAAATGATCTCGGGGTACATGAGTTTAAAGTTACTGATATTCGTCTTTTCAGGATAAGGGTAAGCCCCGAAAAAAAAATTATCCAAGTAATCCACCCTAAGCGAGATTCGAACTCGCGACCTGTTGATTGTGAGGCAGACACGCTACCACCACGCTTTGACCTTTTTCTAAAAATCCCTTAAAAGAGGGACTCACAACATGTATCTCCGGTGAAATCTCAGTATCGAATTTTGGGTGGAATACAATAGGGGAAGTTCGTGTAGTTTGGACCAATTAACTTTTAAAGTGCTAATATCTGGACAGAAAACCTTCGTCAAAGTCCACAACTTACTTTAATGTGTTAATGAGATGAACTTATATCATTATGAGAGTTTCCAAGGTTTAGTTCCAGCTACATAATTTATAAATTATAATTATACTATGTTTTCTAAGGCATGTATTTTGGACCAGGCGTGTAATTTGGTCTGAGAGGGTGGGTAAATTGGGCCACTATATAACACATTTATAATAGATTCGTATAGCTTTATATTCACTTTTAAAGATTGAAATTCACATGAGGAATTAATTTAGACCTGAAATAATCATTATGTATATTATTATTATTCAAAATGTCCCAGTGAAGTTAACAAAATTAATATCACCTTACATCAATTTCATCCAAAGTTTTGTGAACACTGTTAATATTTTCAGAGTTTTGTTCCAAATTAAAGGAGAATTTCACTGTTCACTCCACAATGCACTATCACAAAAATAAAACATTGTATCATTTATGTCAGTACAGTCTTCATGAGCCCATCCTTTTGCATTTATTGCACTGTATCCAGTCTTCCTCGTGAGATTCCCCACATACAACACAAAAAGTCTCTTCTGAGTTTTTATTTTCATCTTTCTCAGATCTTCTTTTTTCCATTTACAGTACAGGCCCTTTGATTTGCTAGCTTCTCTTGTTCTCATCTGGTAATTTACGCAACTTGTATCATGTAACAGTAATATGTACATACCTAAATAAATTACCAATATATACACACATGCTCATTTGGAATGGTGTACACGAATATTCCATGTAATAAACCTATATCACACTTACCTTAATATATTGAATGTTCCGTGTGAATGTTTTAGTTTGGTTTGCAAAGAAAGATCTTAGGTGGAAGAAACCATGATACTAAAAGCGGGAAAAATTACAACGAAAACGCTTTCAGCAAAGATCACAATTTCCCTCCAAGGCTATTAACAATAGAACGCGGAAAATTGGAGGGAACGCTTACAACAAATGCTGCTCAAGATACTCGTATTGTTGGTGCTCCCAACGGTACCCATTTTCTTAAACAAAATACACGTTGGTTCAAATTACACGGTCTTCCCCTACCTACCTTCTCTATACACTATGTGCAGGTGCGTGCAGAGAACGTAATAAACAATAATGATTGGATAAGATTATCTGAATGCAACACATCTGATTTTTCAAATTTAAGTTAATGATACTTGCTTTTGACAAACCCGAATTCGCCTAGCCGATAACTTCTATCAATTTAAATCCAAGACCAGCCAGCCGCCGGCCCAAACTCGTGCAGGCTTCTGGTGGTAAGATAGAAATGCGTATTAAATCGATTTTTACTTTCTCGACTACATATGTACAATATAAATAACAGGTGTTTCAAATTTCTCCCCGCAGTAAAGCGAATGCGTTAGCACGTTCATGGCCTTTCAGTTGGCAACGGATCCCGCTAATTATTGTTGTTTTTAAGATGAACTAAATTGACATTGAGAATAAATATTTACCGCTATGACAGAAGATGTTAGAAATGATTTCCTCATCCTTGTAGGCAGAGTTCGACTCTTTTGCTCTTATTTAGGACACTATGTAGGTTTCCCGCGGAATCATGTATACATAATTTGTGATTTCTTTTTTTAGTTTATTTTGTTTTTTTGGGTACTTCACATTTATGTGGACGCAATTTCATTTTCTTAGTAGCAACTATATGTGCTGTCTGCACAGAAACAGTTGTTTCCCGTGCTGATTTCCGCATTCAATTACTTAACATTACATCTGAAACAGTCCAGTTTAGCCTCTATTGAAGGGTTTTACGGAACTTAGTAATTAAATCTGTCACGAATCCCGATCAGGACATATCGAGTGTGCAAAACGTTCAAGAACTTCACGTTTTACATTCTCTGAAATCTTATCACTATCAAAGAATACGTCAACCGAAAACATTCTCTCCTTAATGGTTAACATTTTCATTTCGTTTCACAAGCACAACGACTGACTTCAAGCACACAGTTCTCACAGTATTAAAAAAGAATATAGGAAGACAAACCAGCTCAAAGTAATGCTCCTCCTCCATAGTTCCTTACCAACGCAACCACAATTACAACCGTCAAAGTTCACTGCAAAGACTCTTTTGAGATACCCGATAGTAGCTAGAGAAAATTCGATACCGAGATTTCATAAGAAATACATATTTTGAGACTCCCTGAATCCCCCAAAATGTTTTAGAAAAAATCCGAGTGTATGCGCGCGCGCGCGTGTGTGTGTGTGTCTTTTAGACAGTATAACTCAAAAACGAAAGTCGGTTAAATACCGAACTTGATATTTAAGTTCACTATCTTACATGTATGCGACTCGAAGATTTTCAGGAAAATCTCCCCACCCAATCTACCCTTTATAGGGAACTTTTTTCTAAAATGTTTACTATCTCAAATGGCTCCAACGATTTTTATTAAAATATCACATGTTTAAGATATTTTCATACAAACGAAATGCATATATTGAATTTTATGGGAATAGCCTCTGAAGACCTCTTCACTCTGCATGATTTTTGTATAGCTGGTAAACCGTAAAAAGATAAGATAAAACTTACTACATAAAACTATAGAACTTGTTAAAACAGTTTAAGTTAAATACATTTTTAGATGACCGTTTACGCAATATTCCTTGTTATTGATTTAATTTTTAAACTGCTTAAATTTTACTAAAATGGGAAGTCATCTTTCGTTGTATATCTCTTTTACTTTATTTCTGGTCACGTAAAGCCGAATTTCAATTGTTCACTCAGCCTATCCCTTTAACCCTATGTTTGCCCGCATTTCCCTTCTACTTACAAGAAACTTTCTGGTATGTTCATCTTGATTAACATTATGTAGATAAAATAATAGTCCTTTGTAAGAATAGTTTATTTGCAGAATATGTAGAGAAACTCATGTGAGTGGATTTTTCTAGTAGCTGACAGCTGATGAGCGACCTCTGTACACAGTTCAGCAAGGTTAGGGTAAGTGGAGGTGAAAGACCGCAAAGCTATCTGGCATTTGCTCGGATTAAGTCAAGGAGAACCTTGATTTATACGGCAAGGACGCGCCCACAGAACGACCTCTTTGAGTTCCCAGAAACATCAATTGATTAACTAATTTTGGTACAGCATGACATTGTTGTTTTCTGGGTGCGGCTTCAGAAAAAGCGTAAGAAAACTATTAATGCCCATCCAATTGTATTCGCACACATTCTCTCTCGGCGATTCATTTAAAGCTTCAAAACCTAAGTGAAGTTGAGGCGAATTTGTAAACAAGGCACGACAGACACATTCTCGGTGTTCTTGTGTTTCTTTTCCATTGCCGAAGAGGTCCTGCATTTACTTAGCATCCAATGCTGAGAAAGGCACAACTTTTAACTTTCTGTGTGTATACTAATGTCATAGTGTATAGAGAAGGTACTGTATTCCACCCATAAGTTCGATAGCGAAATTTTATTTCGGAAATACAGGCTTTAGGGTCCTCACTATCCCAAAACAAAAACAAAGCAAAAAAAAAAAAAAAGTAGCATGAAGTAGAGGCAAGAATAAACTTTTTAAGAAGTTTCTTTGCAGAGCAGGTAGAGAAAGTATGTTAATGGAGCACATCAAATTTTTAACTTTTGAATTCTTTGGAACTGTCATTTAAATACTTCGCTGTATATACTGGATGAAAAATCCGCACCCCTATGGAGCAGTCCAACCCCAGGCATTTCTGAAATGGTCAACTCCAGAAAAAAAATATATAACATAAATTGTATGCTTTAAGAAGATCTGCATTTTTTGTGCTGTAAGTTTTGGCTTATCCCTTTCGGTTTACCAGATATACAAGTCATACAGAATGGGGAGGTATTGTGAGCTATTCCCAGAAAATTCAAAATATAAATTTCATTTGCGATGAAAATATCTTAAACTTATGGTATTTTAATAAAGTCGTTAGAGCAGTTTTTGAGAGTCATAATTTTCGAAATATGTTCCACGTGGGGGGAGGGATTTTCCTGAAAATCTTAGCATCGCAATCTTGGAAGATGCTTAATTTTAAATGCCAAAGAACTTTTCGTTTTAGAGTTATGCTGCCCACAGATATGCACACACACACACACACACACACACACACACACACACACACAAATATAGACTTTTTTACTTTCACTATAATATAGTATATGGTACGTAGGCAGAGAAGTTATTGCACTCCACCCAAAACTTCGATAACGATACTTCACCTGAAGTACACATTTTAGTCTCATTATGTATGTATGTGTGAGTGTATGTATGTATGTATGTGGTGTGTGTGTGTGTGTCCGTGGGACTGTCAACACGACAACTCAAAAACGAAAAGTCTTGGTATTTAAGTTTAGATTTTCCAAGAATGCGACACAAAGATTTTGAGAAAAATCTCATCACTCTAAACTACCATTTACACTGCAAAATTTTAAAAAATTTTGATTTTCTCAATGGCTCCTAACTTTAGATTTTCCAAAAATGCGACACAAAGATGTTGAGAAAAATCTCATCACCCATTTACACTGCAACATTTTCAAAAAGTTTGATTTTCTCAATGGCTCCTACGATTTGGATTAAAATACTGTATATTAAACATATTTATGTGACAAATAAAATGTATATTTTGCATTTTCTGGGAATAGCCTCTGAAGAGCTCTTCATTCTGGCTGAAGTTTGCATAACTGGTAAACCGTAAGAGATACTATACAAACAAGTAGATCTCTTTAAAACACACAATTTATGTCATATACAATTTTTTGGTGGAGTTTACCATTTCTGAGATATTCAGTTTTAAAATATTTTAAACTTACAACATACGGGAATTTGTCAACTCCTGGCAATACAAAGAAACCGATTTAAGCACATAGCAACCAGCGTTTAAAAGATTTGACTGTCGCTTTAGTGTTCTTATTTCTCATCTGCTTACAAGCATGCAAGTAATAAGACCATTTCTTCTGTGTATCTCGATTGGCATGAAGTAAGTAGAAGAATAAGCATTTTAACTAATTTGTTACAGAAATGTACATAAAGTCATGTGAATGGAACATCAGATTTTTCTAAAAATGCTTTGATTTTAGGGGGCCTTAAAACATATATTTTCAGTGAAAACTCGGCGTACAGAATTTTCGGATGGAATAAAATACCTTCTCTATCTAATATGTTCATGATACATACGTGCCAGAGAAAGCAATAAGCATGGCGCACTTATGTAAACACCACAACAATTCCAAATAAACGCAAAAATGGAACACAACGGCAGCCTGTCCCAACACTAAGGATTAATTGATTTAGACTCAACAATGAAGTTAATGCTTATAGCGCCAACGTAGCAAGTGCGATTAATAACTGCGGCCATATCCTTATCATACTGATTTTAATTTCAAGTGAACAACAGACGTCATCAAAATTGACCAGAGAGCACTATAAAGGATAAAATATATCTCAGTTGACTTTTGTTGAATTCCAACAGCTTGCAGTCCATATAGAACCACTGATCTGTGAGCATCGTGATGCATTTGGAAAGATCAACAGATAGCGATTGTACGAACGCAAGAGAACCAACATTTCGGTTGGGAGAAGCATGGTGCTACCCACATCATTTGTTTGTATTGGTTGGATGATCATTCACCTTAGTTTTGCGCATGTTGGGAGGGCAGAAGGACTGTAAATTATTTATTTATTTATTTTGAAGTACTTTCATAGTACCAATTGGTGCAAATCACCAGATGGAACCTACATATTTACACGTTACAAATACATTGTTTATATTTCTTGCCAATTATATGCAGAGCTATGACATGCTTGTCCTTTGGATGCTACTAATTATACAAAATACATTAGAATAAAATTGAAGCATTTAACTAATGCTTAACTACGAGCTAATGTAATCGGAGTTAGTGACATCCTATGGCGCATACAGGTACTACGTTGGAGTAATTACACTTTCTCCTTTCTCTTCATTATACATACTTGAACCTTAGGTTGTATGCCTTGGCATCTACGAACTTTCGCCTTTCCAGTAACTGATGTCTGCCACTTCATTTCTGGAATGTATTTATGAAATCCCTGTCTTCCCTCCGACCTTGCATTTGTATAATATTATATTACGGTCCCAAAACTGAATGTAACGGACTTGTAGGTTTCAGAAATCTTTTTTGCATACTTTCTATTCTGTCCTCATATTAGAAACAATGTCAGGTTCTAATGGGAGAAAAAGCCTTGGATGTTTTTTCCACGCATAATTGCAAGTACAATCATAACACCTGCAAATATGTGAATGTATTTCATGACGAATGAGCGAGCTGACCTTATCTTTTCAGCCGTAAACAAATAAAGTTTTCAAAACGTACACGTTTTATATATTTATTCTTGGTTTAAAAGCACAAAACAGATTTTCTAGTGAAATCTGCATGATAATAGTCTTTAGTGTTATGGATAATAGATAATCGTCAACTGTCTTGCAGAACATTACAGCATCGAACACATCGACGTTTCGTTTCTTGTGTGATTTTACCGTTCATCCATTGTTGAATCTCGAATGGTCACATCATATAGACAGACAAGAGTCCTCGGTTTTATGATTTTGTGTTATTGTTTTTGGTCGACTAGTGTTTTTTCAAATGGGATGAAAACAGCATTTTTTATTAATTAACATGCATAAATTCAAGGAAATACTGGGTGGTTTGGGTTAATTATGACCATTCTTATATTGTAGGGGTTTAACGAACATTTCTTCGTAAGTTAATAGAATGATCTCAGTTATTTTACTGTGCCAGAGTCAGTATATTCATACATTAAAATTTAGTTATACATATATTTCTGCTCATATTATATACATTTGCACCAACAGATTACTATATTTTATACTATACACAAGAATGTAAGCAACAGCTCATAAAGTTCTCTCTTATTCCTCTTGTTTTAAAAGAAAATAGCATAACATCAGGAATAATTTCATCGCACCTCATGAAAATGGTTGCGGCAGACACTATGAATAACCATAGGAAGAATCATCGAAATTGATGACGTAGAATCGCAGTAAACAATTCGCATGCGGAAGGTCGTGGATCGATTTCCGTGGTCGGCCTACCTGATCCATGCGTTTTTTCCTGGGGGTTTCCCCTGATCTTCCCAATTTTCCTGTCCACAATTTCCTTATCTGTTTCAGCGTTGAAGGACCAGGCGAAGGTGTTCGGTGGGTTGCGGCCGCATTATGACTTGCACACTGCAAAGGATTTATTCTGTTGTTGTCGTTGGTACCACTTGATTGGGACCCACCTTAGAAGCTTTCGGGCTTGGGATGGCGTCGATGGCGTTCCATCTGTAACCGTTAGGGGTTCCATCCCTGGTTGCGCACATCGTCATCAGTCCACATCCGCCCCTTCCTGGGCTCTTATAGGACGCAAAGGGCCCCAAGGGCCTACGTACGGTACTCTGCCCCAGTGTCTGAGGACCCTGTACGTGTGTTATCCTATACCTAATCCATAGGAAGAATCCGGTCCTTGTAACGCTGCAATAGCTTATTAAGGAAGCGCATTAATCTAACCGATTACATTTAATATTGTAAAGCTGACTAATAACTTCAAATCATAAGCCATAGGTACATTAAATTTATATTGGAATGTTTCTGATTCCTGTAACTTTTATTTATTAATAGATTATTATTTAAATATAATTTGAATGTGGATTTAATTGTAATACATGTTTATGCCGAATATTATCAATACACTTTCGCTTTAAAAGGAGAAGATTCTATGCATCCTGTGTAACGTAAGAAGCTTTTCGTCCGAGTAAAATAAATAATCCTTAGACTTAAGGAATATAAAAGACAATGTACAGAACACTTCTGAAAATTCCATAAATACGTGGAATAAAAGTGCAGCTCATTTATGCTAGTAAACGCTCAACTTCTTCTTGCAGAATTTAGGGAAGCTCAACGAGGTATTTAATTTCAAAATTGAGAAACTACAGATTGGTCTATTTTTAATTTCTATGCTACCTTACAAGTTAAGGAAATACAGTATTCCACTTAGAAGTTCGATATTGAGAAATACCATGGAAATACTTATTTGAGGTCTCCTGAATTAAAACGTGCATTTTAGGAAAAGGTCTGCATTTGTGTATATGTACGTGAACGGCATATAAAACGTAATGTCGGATAAATATCAAATTTGGTATTTAATTTCAGTATCTTCCAAAGATCCGACGAAGTGTTTCAAAAAAATCCACTCTCCCCCAACGACATGGAACATTTTCCCATAGTTTTTAATTTATTAAAATGGCTCAACGATAGAATATTTTCAAGAAATTGTTGGCAGATAACATGTATCTTAAGTTTTCTCAGAATATCCTATAAAGTACTTTACAATATAAATACATTTTAAGTATTTTTCTATAATTGGTTATTTTCTATAATTTGATCTCAAAACTATTTATTGTGTTATTACTATTTCGTACAGATTCAATGACATTGGTTTGAATTTGTCAAAAACTTCAACATTTTTACTTTCTCTTCACGTACTATGTACATAGTGTATAGAGAAGGTAATTGTATTGCACCCAAAAATTCGATACAGAGATTTTACCAGAAATACATGTTTTGGGTCCGCCTGAATCCAAAAAAAGCATTTTTGGAAAAAGGTCCGTGTGTGTATGCGTGTGTGTGTGTGTGTGTCTGTGGACAGCATAGCTCAAAAACGAAAATACCGTTGAATACCAAACTTGGTATTTAAGTTTGGTATCTTCGAAGCAGGCGAAGATTTTCAAGGAAATCTCCCCACCCCCAACTACCCTTTACATGGAGCTTTTTTCGAAAATTGGCATTTTCTTAAAAATGGATCTAACGATTTTGATTAAAATATCGTATATTAAAGATAGTTACCTGACAAATAAAAATGTATATCTTGAATTTTCTGGGAGTAGCCTCTGAAGACTACTTTATTCTGGATGAATTTCACGGAATTTTGCATAACTGCTAAACCGTAAGAGATGGGCAAAAACTTAGCACACAAAAAATGTAGATCACATTAAAACACACAATTTATGTTATATACATTTTTTTTCGTGGAGTTGATCGTTTTTTGACATATTCCTTGTTTTTGGTTTCAGCTATGAAAAACCTATAGTTTTCTCATACAGAAATTTGTCAACTCCTGTTCATACAAACAAAGGAACTTCAATCACATAGCAACCAGCTTTTGATTATTAGTTTAGCCTATAGTACTCCCTTATTTCCCTTCTACTTACAAGGAAGCAAATAATAAGACTATTTGTACTAATTTTTTTCTGAATTATTAGCATGAAGTAAATAGAAGCATAAGCTTTTTAACAATAATTTGTTGCAGAGATGTAGAGAAAGTCATGTGACTGGAACACATAAGATTTTTTGAAAGGCTGTCATACATTTCTGCGATGTCACGGAAGGAGAATGGAATTTCAAAGCCAGCGTATAGCGATTTTTTTTTTTTTTTTTTTTTGCTTGATTTCTCAGCCACCTGTATCCTTTTATCCTTTTTGTATTTACAAATACAACGAAATGTATTCTGGAAACGGTTCATCACGATTAACATGTCGGTTTAGATGGCTCAGTTGATTAAGTGCTGGTTTTCTGATGTCAAGGTCGCGGTTCAAAATGGACCCAGATGGTTAATAAGTGTGCTTAAAAGCGACAGCTTCAAATACACAGCATTTACTGACATGTAAAAGAAGTTCTACCGGAAGAAATTCAAGCAAGCGCTTATATAGTCTTGGCAATTGACAATCGTCAACAAACAAATAACTAAAGTCTGATGTCTTACATTCACATGGCTACCTATTCTGCAGGAAACTATTCTTACAAAAACTATTCTTCTGCCCACTTAATGCTAATCGAGACAAACATTGGCACAAATTCTTTTCCTGCATTTTAATTATTGGAAATTTTAATAAAAAAACAAAAAATTGCTCCGAAATGGTTAACTCCACAAAATTGTATTTACCATAAACTGTACATTTTAACAAAGCTATATGTTTGAGTAGTAAGATTTTGTGTATCTGTTACGGTTTACCAGTTGGATATATAAAAGCATGCAGAATGAAGATAACTAAGAGGCTATTCCCATAAAATACAATATATATGTACATTTCATTTTCCATAAAATTATCTTAAACATTTAGTATTTTAATCACAAATGTTAGAGCCACTTTTGAAAAAATCAAATAACAGTTTTGGATGTAGGATAATTTAAGGTGGTGGGACTTTTTTAAAACTTTTTTATCATATCTTTGAAATATATTGAACTTGAATACCAAGTTTGATATTTAACCTGCTTTTCATACTAGAGTTATGCTTTTCAAAGACATACACAGTACATATACACGACCTTTTTCTTAAACGTTTTTTTTTTTTTTTTTTTTTAGGAAGATTCATGGAGTGTCAAAACATGTATTTCCAGTGAAACCTCGGTATAATTTATTTGGTAGAATACAGTGTACTTCCTAAACGTAGTAGAAAAAATTATATTTTCATTCCACACACCACACTCAACCAGATAACACCTCTCATGCCTCCCATAAAAGTTTAAGTTCGGCTATTCATTCCTCCTCTTCAACTTTCTTCGGGTTTAGGGTCACTGTGGCCCTACTCTCACGATCCTGTTTTGAATCTCTTAGTTCGCCATCATAGTAACTCTTGACAGTGTGTCAGATCTTCTAAAGGCAACATTTACACCTGTTGACGACCCGTTCTGTATCTCGAGCTCATCAGGATAAGTCCCTAATCAAGACAGCATGTTTCATTGCAGATCTGCGGATCCTACTGAAGAAAAGGCTTCCTGTTCACCTTTGTGAACCGCAACGTGGCAGCTAGAGTGCCTATGTACTGACGGAAGAGCAAATATTGGTGACATTACAATTGTAATAGTTTTCAGTAGGTAACGGTAGACTGAAGGGTAGTATGAGGTGGTTTGTTTTGTGATTGTTGTCATCCTCCGAGGTCTCAGTTCATACCCGGCGGAGGGTGACATTTTTTATGGGCGTAAAAATCCTTATATAGCTTCCTTTTGACACATTAAGTATCATACTTTTTCAAAAAGATGCATGTCCATTACTTAGTAATTAAGAGACAGGTGTTTTATTCTGTACCAAAACAACAATTTCTATCTTCATAATTCTTCCTGTAATTGACAATCTCGTGGAACCAAAGGAACACCGCTAAAAAGAAAAAAATAAAACAGGAAAAGGAGCATTTCGATTACCTTGACAACTATAATGATTCCTCTTATGTGCAAATTGCTGATACGTCATACGTCAGCTGTGGAGTTGTCCTTCGTTTTAGGCCGGTAATTCGCATAAATTGAGCAACAAAGTGATGCAATGAGAATATCCTTGCTGTGTTTTTCATTAGATCATACAAATAGATTCAGATACGTTGTTTACTTTTCAACCTTGGATAACTTCTTAATCAATTATAGGAATTGATATCTTAGTCAGTTCTCGGGATTTTAGATTGCCATTACCTGAAATACCTCTTTGATTCCCTTCCTTGAACATTCCGAAAGAGGCAGGCGAAGGAGAGCAAAGATGCTCTCATCCACATAAGAAGATATAATGTGTAGAGATATAATATATGCGGAGAATACAATATGTGGCACATTTCTGCATAATCTTTCCTAGAGCGAGAAACTATGTCAATTAATTCTAATTCAAAACGGCTACAGAAATTGATGGCAGGAGTGAGCTCTGAAATACATGTTTAAATTCAGAATACAGATATTTGTATTTAGAGATGTTAATTCGGATGTTTTCCCTTATGTGTATGATTCATTTGCTATTTTTCCCATGCGATAAATCCGGACGGGCTATGGTCGAGTGATCAGACCGCCTACCTCTCACCAAGGTGGCCTGGGTTCGATCTCAGGAGAGCAAGTGTGGGCTTTATGGTGGACAAAGCGGCGTCTGGAAGAATTTTCTCCAGATTCTCCGGTTTCCCCTACCATTCATTCTATCACCTGCTCCCTCATCACCGTTCCTTTCACTCATTTCACCGTCATTTCATACCATCTTCTTCCTCAATTTCATACCAAGCATGGTAGTATCATTTTTACTCATTTCAATCAGCTACGATATTACTTAGCAGGTTAACGAACTTAAAATTCGAAAACAAACAAATAAACAAAATAAATAAATGAATAAATAAATAAATGAATAAATAAATAAAAAATAAAATTTTATGGTCAGTAAGTTAGAATTGCGCTATTGTTTCCATCGACATTATATGGTCCCTCTTGTTTATTGCTTCACTTCTTTCCTCTGTTCTTTGTTCGAATATACCATTTCCTTTTCATCTGCAACATCAGAGAGTTTTTATTTGTAATCAGTTGAAATATTGGTCAATATTTAATAAAATAATACCTATAAAAATTAGAATGGTCAGAATATTATGATTTTTGAAGCGCATCAGTGGAAAAATATCGAAATAAAATTTCGCATTTTTCGGCCTATTTCGCATCCAACTGTAGTGTATTTTGGGTTGGCGAACAAATGTATTTTTCTTATTCTCTTTTGTGGTAAAAATGTATATGAATTATATTTTCTATAACGCAGGATAGAATGTAGGAAACGTATACCCAGCTCAGTGTATATGTAATTGATATCAGGTGATTTTTCAATTCTATTACGGATATGATCAGCGCTTACTGCAGTTAAAATATATAAGATCAGAGTTTCAAACATATAAAATTCTGAAATTATATTTTATTCATAAGTTAATCAATGGGTATTTATTATAGGGCTGAATTCCTAATCTCCCTTAGTCCTATTTTGATCTCAGTATTTTCTTTACAATAGCTTATTATTAATACGTCTAGTTGTAATCGATACGTAAAGCCACTCGTTTATTGATAGGTTAAGAAGCCAATAAAGACAAATATTTATTCATACAGTATCAAAATAAAAAAGTATAAAACTAAAAGGCACTGCGTACCATACTATGTGTTAACGAAACTGTTTGCTCCTCCTCTGGTACCGGACAGTTCGGACCTGTTTGCCAGGAAGAGTGCTGAGGTGGCGCTCCTGCTGGAGTGACTTAACTGTAAACATCCGCACCTGCCGCTATTGGTCCGGCGGACAACTCTTCGGATCTTTCATCATCTCATTCCTTTCGATTTGCCCCCGCCCGAGTACACTCGGGCGACTAGTTCCTACTCCTGGCTCCTTCCGGAGGGTACAATGTGCTTCTGGCCGCAGTGCTTAAATCCTCTTTTGTTCCTTGCGGAGAAAAAAACTGCGACAGAACAGATAGCAATTGAGTTTTTAGTTGGCCATTAATCGAGACGAACGGAGTGGTATGTAGTTGCTATTTGGCAGAAAATGTTCTTTTTCCCTTGGTTTTGCACTTAACAGTATCTGTGCTGCAATTCAATTTTTGAGCGAGTTCGTATCTTGCGGCCCATCTCGGAATTACTGTAAACAAGAGTAGTAACAAGAAAGAATAGATCTCTTTGCGAATCCTAAATAGGTACTTTCTAATTAATATATCCATCTTTATGCATTTTCCTATTCGCTATTGGCGGTTGGTCTGTGAAAATGGCGATATCTGGTCATCTGGAAATTCAAAATATGAAAAGAAGTGGTTCAAGATCTAATGCCACATAATACGAGATGAAATAGGTAAGCCATAAAAGATATCATCGTTCTATCATTGTAATTATCTTAACGAATCTGGCTTAGATATACTTTTTATTAGGTAATTTTACTAGGCTTTTGCATTCGTGTGCAAGTATTCGCTCACCTCAGTTAAATTACCGATAAACTAATAGCACTCATGGTATTACTGAAGATTAGGATCAGTAACGGACGGGGCCCCGCCAGGACTCTGGGGAAGAGTACCAGACATGGGCCCTTATGGTTCTTGGCCATTTATGTGACACCAGGCTGGGATGAAGGGAAAGACCCGACGGCCATCAGATTTGGATGACGACGAACTCAAGCATGGATGGAGTTCCTATTGGTTACAAATGAAACGCTTCCGACGCCGCCCTAGGTCTCTTCACGAACCCATGACCCTCCCTCTAAGGAGCTATGAAATCGGAAGGCGGGTCCCGAGGACGGCAGGATAATCGTTTACAATGCGCAATTCACCATTCAGCTGCAGCTCGCCGAACATCGTCGCTGGTTCTTCAACCCTAAAAGAGATGAGTAGGAAATTCCTGGCACAAAAAATGGTGGACAGAAACTTTGGGGAATGTAATGAACCGATCCAGCATTCGCCTAGCGACCCGGAGAAACCCCGAAAAAGCCCACGAGTCAAATAGGACGGCCAAGGGGATCGGACCAATGGCTTTCTGAATGCAGGTCACAGACGAAGCCGTAAGATCCATCCGCTCAGTTATTACTGAAGATATCTGTCACCAAATTTACCTGGGGAGTCTCGATCTACATGAAGATTACAAGCTGAAGCACTCACTTATGTTATGTTTTAGTGTTCCTTGCCTTAGCTGCAAACCCACGTCATCATGATGCTAGCACCTGAGAGGAAATGTAATCAAGGTTTTGGATCAAGCACAAAATAGTTATTACAACATAAAACGAGGTTACACGTTACGCCGAGAATTAATGCCCTTCAGACGGATTGCATCATTACGTAATTGAGTAGGAATTCATTTCAATTACAAGAGGAGTATCATCGAATTAAGCCGTAGGCGATACTACAACACATCTTCAATTACTGCAGTTGCCCAAGATTAATAAAAATTGTCTGGTTCTCTGGCGTTCTCAGATACTCAAACAAACCTTGTGCCAGCTGAAAAGCAACTTTTGTTTGCTGGCGATTATGTTTCTTTTATTAACCTACTATCCATCATGGCACATCTGAAAAATCGGTTTTTCCGCATTCATTGCAGTCAACCTAACCTATCTACTTCTGCTGTTTTTGCAGCCTATAGATGCTATTCATATCAAAGTCGTTACTTTTAACACTTTCATTATAATACAGGGTGTTTCAAAAATACGGGGCATAATTTCAGGTATGTATTTTCCACATGAAGACAATCAAAATAGTTCATTATAACGTGTGTCCGGAAATGCTTCATTTCCGAGTTATGGCCTTTACAACATTGAAAGTCCCACCTGTAGACAATCAAAATAGTTCATGTCAGGAAATGCTTCATTTCCGAGTTATGACCTTCACAACATTGGAATTCACTAGAACGTTTTTCTTTCCACAGGTGTTTGCCGTCAAAGGAGAAATTAGGAGGGCGCTCTTATAGTTCATTCTGAGGAAGGTTACATTCAGTGTTCTTTAGGCGTTAAGACTGTGCGACATGTATTCAAATCAAGAGCTGGCAGAGATACACTTCATGTACGGTAAGGCGGACGGCAATGCTGCGCTGGCTTGTCGTTTGTACCAGGAGAGATACCCCACAGCGACAATGTCCAGATCGGAAGACATTTGTACGTCTCCATTCTCGTCTGTGCGAGTATGGAACATTCACTTCTCCTGGTTTGGGAAGGGGACGACCAAGATCTACAACTCCAGAAGTGCAGGAGGAGATTCTGGAGGCTGTGGACAGGCTTCCTTCTATCAGCACACGACGGTTAGCGTTGCAAGTCAATGTTCCTCATACGACTGTCTGGAGACTGTTGAACGGGTATCAATTGTATCCTTATCATTTGCAACGCGTACAGGCCCTGTCACCAGCAGATTACCCTGCACGAGTTAGGTTCTGTCAGTGGTTCTTGCAGCAGTGGTGTACATCCGAGCTTTTCTGCCGTCGTATTATTTATAGATGAAGCACAGTTCACAAGAGATGGCATAACAAATTTCCACAATCAGCATGTATGGTCGCATGAAAACCCACGTGCAACTGTTGTATCTCATCACCAAGTGCGGTTCTCCCTCAACATGTGGGCCGGTATCATTGGTGATCGATTAGTTGGACCCCATATACTTGTAAACAGACTTACGGGGCAGGCGTGCACAAACTTCCTGGAAAACACCAGGAAGACACTCCACTGATCAATCATCAACACATTCACTTCTTGCATGATATCAATCATCAACACATTCACTTCTTGCATGATGGCGCACCTGCACACTTCAGTCTTACGGCTCGCCGGTACTTGGATCGAAGGTTTCCTGATCGATGGATAGGTAGAGGTGGCCGAATTGCTTGGCCTCCACGCTCACCTGATCTGAACCCTCTCGGTTTCTACTTGTGGGGTCATTCAAAATCATTGGTTTATACGTCTCCGGTGCCGGATTTGGAATCCCTTCGGAATCGAATTTTGACAAGTAGTGAGGACATACGCAATACTCCTGGAGTTTGGGATCGTGTTCGCAGGTCAATGAGACATCGATGTGAGGTCTGTATTCAAGCAGGAGGTGGACATTTTGAACATCTTCTGTAATGACAACAACCTGCGGAAAGAAAAACGTTCCAGTGAATTTCAATGTTGTGAAGGCCATAACTCGGAAATGAAGCATTTCCGGACACATGTTATAATGAACTAATTTGATTGTCTACATGTGGGAAATACATACCTGAAATTATGCTCCGTATTTTTGAAACAACCTGTATATCGGGTGGAAGGGAAGTCGTTACATTAATTTAAAGCAATTACAGATATCATTATTTGGAACATATTTTGTAAATTTAATTTGTCTGCGACCATTTTCTGGGAGATCATTTTGTTTTCCGCTACAGTGTGGAAACTTTACAATGGTGATTAACCGGTAGTTAGCAGCGGGAATAGCATTCTCCTTTTAAATACAGTAGTAGGTCAGCGCGTAGCAGATTTCACATCCACTTTCTGGCGCGTGCCTCATGGGGGTAAACTTACAGCACATTTATTTGGATTCAGGGTAGTGTGGAAAACGAAAGTGGTAGTCCTCCCATCTCTATGCTGTTTTGTTTTCGTCCGGAAACTGGTTCTCACAATGACCGTTACTAGGCCATTGATCTTGGCCTTGCATGATGACACATAGTACCGATACTAGATCAGGAATGGTTTACTCTACCCATCTTACAGGTAATACATTAATATTTTTACTCAGCCTCGTGAAATAAGCTAATTTGGAAAAACAATTAATTTTTATTTCGAAAATGGCTGAGTTCATAAAAATGCTTTTAATACTTTTTCTGTATTTTAATACATTTATGAAATACATATGTTGTAGAAGAAGTGTTATAAGCTCCGTGCCACTCCGTATAGATAATACGCGCGCGCGCGCGCACACACACACAACACACACACACACACATATATATATTCCAAACATTACTTTGTTTATATCTACTTTTTACGAGCTCAATCTTTCCAACATTTTAAATGCAGTTAATTCCCGCATTATTTTTATCTGCATCAGCAGAAAGCGGAGTTAGCCAAATTACCTATTTTTCAGTATCTCATTTTTCTCATACTTCTTTGAATGTAGCATACTTTCTATGTAGTTGTATCAGATTAATTATAAACAAAAGAAGTACCCACGAATTTGCCACTTTTGAATCGAAGTTTTTCGCCATTATAATAATTTTTTACGTTTTCTTAATATCAAGTAAAAGTAATCCATATCAATCGATTTGAAATTAAAGTTGGTCAAGGTATCCAAAAGCAATATTTTTAAGATTGATACTGACAATCCATTTTAATAACATTCCCCAGGGAACTTTTTCGAAGCAATGGTTGCGCGCTGGAGAAAATTGAAGCAAAATAAGTTACGTTGGCAACAACTTGAATCAAACAAAGCGTAACTTGTGTAATCGCCGTAATCAATTATAACAAATGCTATTAAGTGATGTCCTTCTAGTAGATAGACTGCAATTGTTTACAAATACTGTCAAGGATTTTCAGTAAATATGTTTGCATCTTACACATAATCGTTCTATTGTTAGAGCAGGCCAGGCAGCGATCCCTTCAGCGGTCGCTCTGTCTCATGCGCCGCCATTACACTATATACTTTTGCAACAGGGAAGACTTTTGTTAAATAACAATTCAATTACTCCAGGATTTATGAAAAATATATTAGTATTTTAAACAACAATAACAATAATAATAATTAACATGATGAAGCGAGAGAGAAACGAAACCATTATAAAGTAAACATTATAAGTAGAGTATTAACATTCTAAGAGCAGTAAATGTTTGAGTATTCGTAACGGGTTTTAAAAAACCGATATAAACGTTCTCTTGCCCAAGGCTTTTTGCTTAATTGTATGTACTGTACAATTAAGGAAAACACCTTAGGCAAAACAACGTTTATATCGGGCGGATTATCAACTAATTCTGAAATAACAGCTTTAAATTTCTGCGAATTCTTGAAATACTACTGTGTCAAGAAAGTTCCGGGAATTTGCCAATAAAGCAGAAAAAATGAATTATTCATTCAATTTTATTTTATCGCCTTCAAAGTAGACCCTTCTGAAATTATATATTTATGCCAACGAATAATCCATTCATCAAAACATTTTTTGTAGGCACTTTTTGTCGCCGCGAATTTTCCTTTATGTCTTCTATCGACTGAAAACGGGTGCCTCGAAGTGGTAACTTGAGTTTTGGAAAGAGAAAGAAATCAGCAGGAGCCAGATCAGGTGAATACGGTGGTTGTTCGATGAAATTTGTTGAGGTTTTGGCCAGAAATTCGTTCACAATAATAGCCTTGTGAGCTGGTGCGTTATCGTGGTGCAGAATCCATGAGTTGTCGTTCCACAAATCTGGCCTTTTTCGCCGTATTTGTTCTCTCAAACGCCACATAACGCTCAAATAATAGTCTTTATTTACTATCTGACCTTCTGGCAAGAACTCTTGAGTGCACTACACCGCGATAATCGAAAAAAACTGTCAACATGACCTTCAGTTTTGATCGAATTGGTGTGCCCTTTTAGGTTTCGGTTCAGTTGGAAGGCGCAATTCGGAAGCTTGTTGACTGGTTTGAGTGTCAAATTCGTAAACCCACGTTTCAACACCAGTTACAATGAGTTTCATGATGTGGGGTCGGAACTGGCTCGTTCTAGCATGTCTTCAGCAATCCTTACGCGATTGAGTTTTTGTAGAAAATTCAAGTCTTTCGGAACTAACCGAGCAGCAACGCGTGTCTTGCCCAAACAATTGTTTAAAATGGTACGAATCTATTCGAGAGACACAGAAAGTTCAGCGGCAATATCTCTCAGACCTAAATGACGGTTTTCAGACACCATTTTTCACTTTAGTGATGTTCAGTTCAGTTGAAACCGTTGATGGCCGACCAGAGCGAGGCAAATCTTCCACCACATCTTGACCACTTTTGAATGCACTGTACCACTCAAATGCACGAGTTTTTGATAAAGTCGATTCACCGTAAGCCCTCTTCAGCGATTCGGCGCACGAAATACCATTTGCAATGCAAAATTTGAGACAGATTCTTTGTTCAATATTTGTATCCATCGTAAAATCGAAAATCACCTTTGAGATGAACTAACAAAATGGCGAATTGTAAACAAACTAGATGGCAGATGACGATCAAACTCTGCGTGGGTATAGAGGAAAGTTGTACCAACTTAGCGACAACAATAATTTCCAATCCCTTTTTAAACAGGATTTTTAAATGATCAATTCCCGATACTTTCTTGAAAGACTGTAAATGTTCCAGTTTCTGATTTTAATGAGTTATTTGAATAAAATTAAGATGCGATAAAGAATGAAGACAGAAAACCGATATTTGCAGGGGGAGCAAGCAGGTTAAGGAAGTGTGAGAGAAAGTATGACAGTAGCACTTGCTGCAGTGCTATAAATAAACAGTAGCACAAGGGATTATGCTGAGAAATGAAGTATATTAACTTACAAATACAAAATAACACAATTTGATCTACCTATGCAGGACTTTCTAAACTTTAAAGCCAAGACGAAAAAAAAAAAAAAAAATGAAGTTGAACTGCTACCGAATTTCATGCAGGGATGTCCCAAGTCTTGACAGTTTATCAGCGTTTGCAGTCATCACGCATATCGTGTATGACCACTGATAGCTATTGTTCACATTCTTTGTATCTACATATGCTTGAGTGAAAAAAAAAAAAACAAACTAGAAGCTAGTGCTTAAGGATTCCTATCCCTGTTACACCTGTCTTCATAACACATTACCTGACAACACAGAAATCAAAACAATGAGTTAATGTTGCAGCTCATGTGCGTTATGTAAGTGTAAGTTTATTCTATTGCTTTAGATAAAACGGAAGTCATTTCCGAAATATATTATGTGCGGAAATATGCGATTAATTCATCCCCTTTATGCCTAAAATGAATCCCTTTCCCGATAAAATATCACGTTAAATGCTGTAAAAAAACACAAAAATTGCAATAATTTATTATAAATTGCTTGAATGGAAGAAGTTTGGCATTATCGACACTATAAACTACTCACCATGTTAGGTACGACCAGTGGGAGTCTATGAATTTCGTCACAATGGGCCAAAGCACTGTTCGATTCGTTCTCTCTTCCGCTGGGTCAAAAGTCTAGCCAGCTATTGAGTGATGTACGGCTTCTCTAAGTAGCTAACGCCATGCATGCCGTTGCATTCCTCACTGGGAAACATTATGATATTCTTATTGAGCATGTTGTATATGACATCAAAAGCAATTTTAAAATGTGTTTTTCAATCTTGTTTTATTGCCTTGCCACAGTAAGGGTATTTGTTGCCCTCCCTGTTAATTAGTACAAGCACTACCAACATTCGTGCATTAAGTAGATGCCTCTGCTGTCATGAAGCGCTACAGCTGCTCATTTTCTGGCTGTTTCGGGTATTAAAAATCTGATGTGTTTCATTCGCATGACTTTCTCTACATCTCTGCAACAAATTATTGTTAAAAAACGTATGCTTCTTTTTACTTCATGCTAATCGAGAAAAAAATTAGTAGAAATAGTCTTATTACGTGCTTCCATGCAAGTAGAAGGGAAATAAGGGAGTAGCATAGGCTAAATTATTAGTCAAAAGTGGTTGCTATGAGAAGTTCCTTTGTTACTATGTGCAGGAGTTGACAAATTTTGTATGAAAAAAGTTCAAGCTTTTTAAAGCTGAAACAAATAACAAGGAATGTCTTAAAAACGATTCACTCCACGAAAATATATATACTTTAACGAGCTCTACATACTTTGTTAACTAAGTTTTTGTCTATCTCTTATAGTTTGCCAGTTATACAAAATTCCATAAAATTCATCCAGAATGAAGTAGTCTTCAGAAGCTATTCCCATAAAATTCAAAATATACATTTTATTGGTCAGGCTTTATCTTTAATATAGAATATTTTAATCAAAATCGTTAGAGCCATTTTTGAGAAATCAAAATTTTCGAAATTTTTTCCATGTAAAGGATAGATGGGCGTGGGGGGATTTTCTTGAAAATCTTCGTGTCGCATCTTTGGAAGATAACAAACTTAAATACCAAGTTTGATATTTAACGGACTTTTCGTTTTTGAGCTATGCTGTCTACAGACAGACACACACGGATCTTTTTCCAAAAATGCTTTTTTTGGTTTAAGGGGACCCAAAGCATGTATTTCCGATGAAATCTCGGTATCGAATTTTTGGCTGCACTACAATACCTTCTCTATACACTATGTACATAGTACATGTAGAGAAAGTAAAAATTAAAACAAGTGTATAACAAACTGGAAAGGCAGTGTGTTCTCAATGCAGTACAAACGGAATTACCACAAGTATAAAGATTGCAAAATAAGAGAATATAATCATCGTCACGAGCTGGAGGAACCAGAGCCACAAACCACACGAAGAAAACCACAATAAGCGCTGTAGCCATCAATTCAAGCTTAAATGATCTATAATATGCTCTGCAAATAACGGTGCCGGTAATTTTATTGAGCTTCAAGATTGTGCCTTTGTTGCCTAAGATAACAGTTCTTGTATTCAAGAATGTTTTTAGGTATGGTTTAGAAAACTTATTATAAGATGTTAAGGCTTTTTTTGTCAGCAAACACTGTATACAACGCAATACTTACAGGTGAAGTATGTGAACATACCCACTTTTAGTCAACTAGAAGTGGAGTTTGGATGGAAATCTTTCTCTCATCTTTTAGCTACATATAGTATGTTCCAAAATATATTTCTTGCTCTTAAAGGAATGCTCCCGACGAAACTCGTCCGCATATTCAATCACCTGGTGTGTCTTTACATACTTCTGATATGACTGCCTCCCTTAAACTCCGATCACTATAAAACGAATAACAAATGTCTGTACTTTTGACAATGAGTACCTGTCGCGTTGCAGTTAGACTGGAAGGAGGAACGAGAAGTCATACGTGGCGTATAGTTTATGCACAGACGTGTAACGAATCTCGAGGCAATGAAAAACCAATGAAGTCCGCGCTCTACTACTGATAATAGTACATACCTATCGCACTTCAATAGCACTGCATGAAAAACCGTACTACTGACCGAGACGTCTTATTCTTATATCAGGCTGTTGCAACTTAGGTGTACGCGGAAGAGGACTCAACTTATAGCTGTCTGCCTGCAGTATGCAATACGCCTCAGCATTGAAGGCAAGCCGTAGTCCGGACTGAATGGAGTGTTGGAATGAGGCGGCAGGAAATGCAAGGACTTGTGCTATGACCATCGCCCAGTGACATATTGGCTATAACGCTGCATCTTCAGCCAGTTTCCTAGGTCTGCTGTTAGCAGACGCGAGTACTCAGACTCGACCGCCGAATACAGTTGTAAAAGTAGATCTGTGAAGATGCCTAGATAGATTGGTGGGGAAGAACAATTATACTCTCAGCATATGAATGTATCGCTTTAGCAATGTCCCATCCTTTCATTTATAGCTGCATAACGTCAGGCAGGGAAACTATGAAAACTAAATCAAACTGGTGCCGTTTTCGGGGTATGAAGTTGTATTACATATGCACAGCTTCCGTGAAGGGTAAATAAGGTTGCTGGCCCCGTATTCTATTAGAGAATAAATGACGCTCATTTCATACAGTGATGAAATATGATTAATTTGTTTGCCAAAACAATCTGAAGAGTGTCCGGAAAGTAAACACCGGTTTGGAAAAAAGGAATAAAATATTTGATCACACTACAACATTTATTTACATGAAAGAGCATACCTAACTTATTTTACGACCTAGTTGTCACCATTGTTCGGGCATTTGTCATAGCGGAGAATCAACTTGCCCTCTTCAAAGAAAATTGACGCCAGTGAAGACTCTCTGCTGCTGTACTCCGTGTTTTGTGAAAACACATCACAAAGAATTCTCATTGTGAACCGTCTGTTTTCCAAATTGCCTCATTCACTCGTTCAATCAAACCAACAGTGAAAACAGAAGGCCGCCCACTCCGTGCTTTGTCATGAACATTGGATTGCCCATCACTGAATTACGTAACGCACTTTCTCACATCTGTCATAATATTTTCACCGCAAATCTCTACAAGTTGACGATACATTTAATCTGGCTAACATTCCTTGCGTTCAAAAATCGTATTACGGAACACACTTCACATTTCAGAACATTTTGAACGATCACAACAAGTGTAAATGCAACATGATCCGGCTGTAATGGCGTCACATGAACCAGAGAGACGAATGCGCATGCGTGGAACTGCGACATTAGCGCTGAGGTGGCGGCAGAACGAAACGGTAGTTACTTTCCGAACACGCTCATGAAAATATGTAAAATTAAATGAACCTTAAAATCTATATATTTTCGTAATAAGTTTACTTCAAAAGGGAAAAGTTTTCTTACACGTGCCAGTGCGCCACATAATCCGAAACATTTTCAAGTATCACCCACCCAATTCTGATATATTATATTAAACTTAAGATCTGAGAGTTTCGTTATATATTTATTAAACAAATAATACAAAGTTCTATAATAGAATTACAAATGATACTGTGTTTGATAAACGGTATGCTTTCTCAACCCGATATTACTTAAATTAAACTTCGGCAACATCAGGGATACGAAAATTAATTTAAAATGCGGATAAATGTCAATTATCATCTAAAATCGAATGAGTAAACATCTGATGTGTTCTATTCACATTGCTTTCTCTACCTATACGACACAAATTGTTCTTACAAAATGTTTATTCCACTAATCGAGATAAGCATTAGCAGAAATGGTTTTATTACTTATTTCCTTGTAAATCGGAGTAGTCAACTATTTTATATTTAAAAGGTGTCGCTATGCAATTGTCATTGAAATTTGGTTCTTTCCATGCCCAGGAGTACGAGATATGAAACAGATGAGGACTTCCAGTTCTAGAAAAGTTTAAGTATTTTAAAATAGAAACCAATAACAGGGAATGTTTCTGCAATGGCTAGCCCTAAAACAAACAAGAACAAAACAAATCTCTACAATGACAAAGCTATATGCTCTAACGAGGTCCATATTTTTGGGTAGTAAGTTTTTGTCTACCTCTTAGGTTTACTAGTTATGCAAAAATCTATAAAACTGAAGAGAACTTTAGGGATTATTCTCAAGAAATCAGGTTATACAGTTTATTCACAGTATAAACGTCTTTAATGTATGGACTTTTAATCAAATTCGTTAGAGAAACTTTATAGAACATTAAACATTTCGAAAAATGTCCATGTAAAGAGTAATTTGGGATAATTTCCCGAAAATCTCCTTGTCTGACTGTTGGAAGATACAGAACTTAAATACCCACTTTGGTTTTTAACCAACACGCACACAAGGACCCTTTTGTAAAATGTTTGCTTTAGATTAAGGGTTCCTCAAAATATGTACTTCCGGTGAAATCTTGGGATCGAATTTTTGTGGAATACTATACCTTCTCTACCTACTATATAGGTGCCCTTTTAAACGGAAACTGTACAATATCTCATTGAACTCTTCGTACACAGCCATTCAGAGTTTTCATTGTTAATACGTTGTTGTAAGAGTAATTACAATGTGCTTTATACATCTAGTGAGAAAACTACATAAAAAGGAGGTTCCCATTTAAGAAAAATCTGATGTGTACCATTCACATGATTTTCTCTATATCCCTGCAACAAATTATTCTTAAAAAGCTTATACTTCTATTTACTTTATGCTAATCAGAAAAAAAATAGCAGAAATAGCCTTATTACCTGCTTCCTTGTAAGTAGAAGCGAAATAAGGGACAACCATAGGTTAAAGTGATAATCAAAAGCTGGTTGCTACGTCAATGAAGTTCCTTTGTTTATATGGATAGGAGTTGACAAGTTCCTGTATGAGAAAAGTATACGTTTTTCATAGCAGAAACCAAAAATAAGGAATATCTAAAAAGCGATGAACTCCACGAAAAAAATTATATAACTTAAATTGTGTGTTTTAATGTGCTCTACATTTTTTGTGTGTTAAGTTTTTGTCCATCTCTTACGGTTTAGCAGTTATTCAAAATTCAGTAAAATTCATCCCGAATAACCTACTCTTCAGAGGCTATTCCCAGAAAATTCAAGATATACTTTTTATGTCATTTAAATATCTTTGATATACGAAATTTTAATCAAAATCGTTAGAGCCATTTTTGAGAAAATCAAAATTTTTGAAAAAAGTTCCATGTAAAGTGTAGTTGGGGGTGGGGGGATTTTTCTCAAAATCTTCGTGTCGCATCCCTGGAAGATACTAAACTTAAATACCAAGTTTGGAATTTTACCGACTTTTCGTTTTTGAGCTATCGTGTTCACACACACACACACACACACACACACACACACACACACACATACACACACGGACCTTTTTGTGAAAATGCTTTTTTTAGATATTGGGGACCCTAAAACATATATATTTCCGGTGAAATCTCGGTATCGAATTTTTGGGTGGAGTGCAATATCTTCTCTATACACTATGTACATAGTGCGAATAGGGAAAGTAAAAATTGACCCTAAAATGACCATTAAAATAAAACAACTAATGCTATTTGCTTTCCCCCAAGCAACTTTTATTCAAGACATTTCTTTGTACAACACCTAGTTTTGGAGATACTGTAGTCTGAACTTAAACGACCCATCATTGCACCTACATGCTAAAGAAACTAAAAACGTTTTTTTTTGTTTGTTTTTTTTTCCCGGGGACCCCAAAATATGTATTTCCAATGAAACATCTGTATCAAATTTTGGGTGGAATGCAAAATCTTCTTTAGATGTGTGTGCTAGAGAAAGTTAAAAGGAATTACTCGATCCATCAATCTATCGTTGCCTATAATACGTTCCATTTTTACTTTCTCTACACCTACTATGTACATAGTGTATACAGAAGTATTGCATTCCGCCAAAAAATTCGATACCGAGATTTCACCGGAAATATATGTTTTAGGGTCCCCTGTATCAAAAAAAAAAAAAAGTATTTTCGGAAAAAGGTCCGTGTGTGTGTGTGTCCGTGTGTCAGTGTGTCTGTGAACATCATAACTCAAAAACGAAAAGTCGGTAAAATACCAAACTTGGTATTTAAGTTTAGTATCTTCCAGGGATGCGACACGAAGATTTTGAGAAAAATCTCCCCACCCCAAACTACCCTTTACATGTAACTTTTTTCGAATATTTTGATTTTCTAAAAAATGGCTCTAACGATTTTGATTAAAATATCGTATATTAAAGATATTTACCTGACAAACAAAATGTATATTTTGAATAGGTTCTGAAGACTACTTTCTTCTGAGTGAATTTTACGGAATTTTGCATAACTGTTAAACCGTAAGAGCTAGACAAAACCTTACCACACAAAAAATGTGGAGCACATTAAAACACACAATTTATGTTGTATACATTTCTTTCGTGGAGTTGATCGTTTTTGAGATATTCCTTGTTTTTGTTTTCAGTTCGAAAAACTTAGCTTTTCTCATACAGGGATTTGTCAACTCCTGTCCATACAAACAAAGGAACTTCAGTCGCATAGCAACCAGCTTTTGACTATCATTTTAAGCTATGGTACTCCCTTATTTCGCTTCTGCTAATTTTATCTCGACTAGCATGGAGTAAATAGATACATAAGCTTTTTAACAATAATTTGTTATGGAGATGTAGAGAAAGTCATGTGAATGAAACACGTCAGATTTTTATTCACGCATTAACACATGTGATATACGTGGAAACTAGTTTGGTATAATTTTCGCCTCGGTTAGTAAATTATGCTTACTTATTCGTTCTCATAAAGTGGTGCAACTGTGAAATTTGACTAAAAATTGTGAGAAATTTAAAAAAAAACTATTAGATATATGCATTTTAAACTTTAAGAAAATATATTGATTTTACCACTTTGCGCACTTTAACTATCAATCAACTGAAGCTATAAATGCTCAGTTGCATACAAATTAAAGTATTCCCAACTTTACACCTTGTTTTCTCGCAAACCTTTTTCCAACAATTTGTCTTACGTAAAATGCTTCTCAATTTGTTTTAAAAATGTTTATACTGTCTCTCAAAAGTATGTTAAAGAAAACGATCATACTTTTTTTCGTAACAATTCTCAAATTTTTAGAAATAAATTATCACGTTTTGAAAAATCAAGAATTTTGGAGAGTACGAAAAGTAAACTTTTTCTACAATAATCTGGGTAAATATATAAATATGAAGTGACAGATCTATTTGTAAACTCATTTACTGTAAAAGTTCAAGTTTTTATGTGATTAGTTTTAAAAATGTATCATGCGCTTATTTTTATTAGAACAATGAGTTTAGACTATAAAATATAAAAATATTATTTTAGGCACAGTGCCTTCAATTGGAACAGCCCGGTATTATTTCCCCTTGCTATCTGCACAGCGCTCCTAATGAAATGACTTAGTTATGTTATGCCATATATAACATTTCAGAATGTAATTGTTGGGTCGTTTTGAGGCGGTGTGCTTACATTTGTGCAACGCCCACTTTTTATGTGTTTTTTGAATGGATAGAAATGTATTTGGGATTTACATCAGAATTACTGTAGTTCATGAAAATGAATTTACAGTCACTGTTTATAGAGCAGTTTTATTTAAAAACGAGTATAGTAATATGTTTAGAAAATTTACAAGTGGGTCTCACACTTAGTTCTTCTAGCTTCCTCGTCATCATCCACACAAGCCGTGTCGCCTATTATTTAACTGGGTCCCACCCCATCCTAAACCGCAGCGATATGGAGCACCCAGTGTTTCTAGCCATACCCCAGCAATAGTCAGCAGAACCTTTTTAATTCAATTATAATTAATATTAGTAGATCTTGCCGGCGAATTTTGCTCTAGCTTCCTGATATATATAATTGAATTAAAAAAATCTGTTGATTTCTAAGATATAAAAAGCATGTGTGTTTGCTTTCAGAATTATGTATTTTAATATGCTTTAGAACTTTCCATGATAATATTTCAGAAAACAAACGTGTTTTTTTTTATTTTTTTTAATGTCTGAAGCGGTTAGGTAACAGTGTAACGTATAATTCTCATATATGGCATAAACATCACTATGATTGTATGTAATAACTGGTATATAATTCAATAAGAAATCATACTGTGGATTTTCAAAATTTCACAGGTGCATCACCTTAATAAACTGAACAGCTCGCCATTTGCTAAGCTACTCTGGTCCTAGCGATTTCCTCCCTCCTAAAGTTGGTGTGATTTAGTGTGATTTAGCGAGTTTATGCGGCCCTTGGACGTAAAGGATGCATGGTTACCGTTGTTAACTATCAATTTATAGCCCATATCTTATTTTTACCACATATACAAATACTCATAATTATGAATGAAGAGGACAAGCAGACTATTCATACAATATTGCTAATGCTATTAAGTCATACAAATATCAGAAACATATGATTCTCAATCAAAATTAACAGCACCAGTTTTTATAAAATAATGTTCAATAAAAGAGTTGCATAGAAAAGGCCGGATTACATTCCCTTCGGCTCGGCCACTCTGGCGAAGGGCTTTTTACTTTTTCTAGCACGTATGTGCATACAATGTACATAGTAGCTAGATAGGTATTGTATTCCTCCCAAAAATTCGATGCCGAGGTTTCACAGGAAATACATGTTTTGCGGTCCCCTGATTACAAAAACATTTTTAGAAACAGGTTCGTGTGTGTGTGTGTGTGTGTGTGTGTGGACAGCCTAGTCCAAAAACGAAAAGACTGGTATATACCAAACTTGGCATTTATGTTTATCTCCCAAGGATGCCAGGCGCAGATTTTTATCACAAACACCCACAAACTACTCTTACATGGAAAAAAAATTGAAAATGTCGTTTTTCTTAAAAATGGCTCACACGATTTTTATTAAAATGCTGTACATTAAAGATATTTAGATTACAAATAAAATGTATAATTTAAATTTTCTGGGAATAGCCTCTGAAGAGCTCTTTATGATGGACGAGGTTTGCAGGATTTTGCATAGCGGTTAAACTGTAATAGACAAAAACTTACTACATAAAAAATGTAGATTTCGTGACATAATATATGTCACATACGTTTTTCTTGTAGAGTTGATCATTTTCGAGATATTCCTTGTTATTAACTTCAATTTTAAACTACCTACGTTACTCAAACGGGACCATGCAAAGCAAAACCAACCTCAATATTGTTTCCATAGCGACCAGAAAACATTTGACAATCCATTTAGCCTGGTATATTTCCTTGTTTCCCTTGTTACAAGGAAGCAAGTAATAAGCCCAATGTGCTAATTTCTGTTGTTTATCTCAATTAGCTTGAAGTAGTTATAGATGAGTTTTTGTAAGAAAGTATGTGGAACAGCTAGATTAATTATATGAATGGAATACATCAGATTTTTTTCTTGGTTTCGCCAAGATCAGTGGTTCCTCCTCTACCATGAATTTCCTGTTCGTTTCCTGTCTCCAACATTTCCTATCACTGGTTTCGCGGTTGTGGGACCAGACAAAAGCGTTTGGTTATTGCAGCTGATGGATGTGAGGTTTGAAAAGGCTTGGTTGCACAGCTTTCTGGAGGCTTCCTTGGGACTAATGGGGTCCAGATTGGAGGCTCGGGCCTTGCGGCGGCGTCCATATAATCCATCTGGAACTAACAGGAAACTCATCTATGCTTATGCATATCATCGCCTGAATCTGGTCGCCCTCATCCTTCTCTTCCAGCGTTCACGTTAGAAGGTAAAACGTCCATCCTGGCCTACTTACAGTCTACCCGTTTTCGGGAGCACCTTTGTGATACTTACTTCCTACTTCTAATTTTAAAGTGTAATTTGGATTGGGAATTTGTTTTGAAAATCTTCTTGTTGCATCTTTGGAAGATCTCAAAATCAAATACCCTGTTTGGGACTTTGAGTTATGTGTTTACAGTCAGATAGGTATACAGCGCACGCACACACATGGACGCACAACCGCACAAAAATGTTTTATAAATACGGTTTTTGGATTTAGTTGACCTCAAAACATTCACATGGAAGCTTTCATGTAATTTTTTGGGTTGGATGCAGTACTTCTATCTTCCGTTGATAAGAGTAGCAGAGAAAGCAAAAACCATCTTGTTGCCGTTAGAGGACTGTCTCAAATGTTTATAGCAGCAGTTATTACCTATAAAACATTAACTTTACGTCTGTCTGCAGGTACAGATGAATAACGAACGCAATAACAAGTATCTTAACTATCTTAACTAAGAGAAAGAGCAGAGAGAGAGAGAGAGAGAGAGAGAGAGAGAGAGAAAGAGAGAGAACCTACTTGAATGATAGTAATTAACCCGCCAACAACGTTCGTAAAACGTAGCGCTTTCACGATAGACATTGTTTCTTTGCGCTATTTTTAATGTATTTAAGTCACCTAACTGCAAGGTCTTATAGCGACTTATAAAACATGTTACAAGCTTTAACACATGAGATAAACATATAACATTGTACAGTACTAATTTTACAATATTTGAGTTAATTAAAAATACATTTCCAAACTAAAATATTTAACAAATTTACATTCATTGTACAGTGAAATTACACTGTAAAGCAGTTTTACAATAATTTGTAATATATTTTGATACATTTAAAAAAACTGTATCAGTCTAAAACATGAACTTGAATCCTTCATTGACAGTTTTAGGTTAGCTGGAATCTTGAGCTTTTTCCTGTAAAGTTGGTGGCGCGGGCAGTTCTCGACTATGTGCGTTCCTTGTATTGCAGGTGGCTCTTCTTTAGAGGATATAGGAGTGTGTAAGCTTCGTATGTCCAATTCGGATTCTGGTTATGAGCATCTGGTTACGGCGATTTAGGAACTTGACTATAAAAGGTGCTGTAGAATTATTTCCTGCATCTGGAGTTAACTTTTAGGAGAGATGATCCAACAGTTTTTGCATGTATCGCGGAGAGTTCTTTTCAAGTGAGCATTATCTTGAAATAGAATTTTCGCACTTGGATTTGCACGTGGAAGAGTTGTTGCATCTTTGGTTACTTTGTCAGATAAATCGTTTTCATGCATGATGGTGTGTGAAAGAATCCAGATTAATATGTGGTTATTTTTTTCGTGAAGATGCGACTGAGGTGATGAATTTCATTATTCAGAGGATGAGCTGTTGAAAAATCTTGAAAGGCTAAAAGTACACAGTAAGCACAAGAAAAGGCGTTTCGCTATCCAGTTCGTTCATGTAAGGTAGGGCTTCCTTGATGACAAACAATTGACATGAACATCGTACATAGGTGTAGTAGTTTGTGGAGTATCTTGTTCTCATGGTCAATAATGATGGCGTAGCCATAGCCTTTATTAGTTTTTGAACCGTCGGTATATATTTGTCTGTGATCTATATACTTTTCTAGTACTTCCTGGAGAAGTTGTTTGTAAACTCTATCACATATATCTGTTTTGGGCGTTTTGTTTGTAAGATCAAAGTTAACCTGCATTGGCTGGAGTCTCCAGGGAGAAATTTACCATAAGATGATTTCATTATTGGAGGAATTATGAAGTTTAGCTCTTTCAGAGTTTGGTGGATCCTGATATGGAACGGCACAGAGCGTATTAGTTCCTCTGTGTATTTGTAATGGAACCTGTTTTATTTTGGAAAAATGTAACCTACATTTGACACTCTGATTTTAATCTGATTTTTAAAACATACGAAATGTTAGTTATTCTCTTCGAGCAGCCAGAGGAGGTTCATTGGCTTGTTCCATCAGCAGACTATTAACTGGACAGATACGAAAGGCTCAAAGTGCAAGACTCAACGAAGATGTATGGATGAAGTCCAGCATTCTGAGAGCCGAGAGCTTAGCGTAGGTAGAGACTATACAATCATAGTCTAGCCTAGCTCTTATAAAAGACTTGCAGGCAGTAATCAGTACCTGGAAATCAGTGCAGCTACCGATCTAAGAATATTTAATCTTCTACCGCACTCATGTCTTAGATGTTTTAAGTGTGGTATCCATGTAAGTTTCCTGTCAAAAACTATTTCTAAAATTTTCGCAGTTTCCTCTTGAGATATTGTCTTATCATTCACAGTAAGAACAGGAGCTCAAAAGTTGAACTTTCTCCTAAAAAATATAATATTTTTATTTTTGGGTACTGAGGATTTGAAACCTCTTGATGCACTCCACTTCACAAGATTTCAGCGCATTCTGTAGGATTTATTGCGTAGTTATTTATGTTTCTCCCAGCACAAGTAATTGTGAGGTTGTCAGCAAAAACATAGCTTTTAACAGGAGTTCTGAATTTACTGATAATATCGTTAATAGGTACTAAAATAAAGTTACACTAATGACAGATCTTTGAGAGAATCCACTCATTACATTGATCTTCTTTGATAAAAAAAAAAAAAAAAAAAAACAACAACAAAAAAAAACAAAAACAACAACACAAAACAGATACTCGTACTTGAATTTGTCGTTTGAGGGGGAAGTTGTGGCTGAAATGTATCATATTGCCAGTTATGTTGTTACGTAGCAACACCGAAATTACATTGTTTTTCCATACCTTATCATACACTTTTTCAAGGTAAAAAACTGATGAAGTTAATATGTTGTTTCTGCATCATTGCGTCATTTATGCCAGATTCCAGTGCTATTAGACTTCCAGCGTTGAATGCAAGCGCCTGCAACCACTTTGAGCAGGGTTAAAAAAAAAAAAACTTTGTTTATTATAGAGTCCAACAGAGATGAACGTTAAGTACTTTTTACAGTATTTTGTACATAGTGCATGTTAGAGTTATTGGTCTGTAGTTTTCTGGCAGATAGCAGTCTTTGCCTGGTTTCAGTATGGGGATAGAAATAGCAGTGCGCCATTGGTTAGGAAATGTGTTACTTTCCCATATTCGGTAATAAATAGCGATCAGGTAAATTAAACCTATCTTCGAAAGTTGTTTCAAAAACTCATAGGGAACATTATCAGTTCCCGGACTACAGCTTTTGCACGATTAAAGAGAATTCTGTATTCCCCTATAAGTAATATTGCCATTATATGCTTAATTAGTTTCAAGTGCCGCGATGAGATTTAGTTATGAAGCAGAATTTTTCATTTTTAGAAAATCAGCGTGATAAATGTCACTAAATGTGGCAACAAACTTCTCAGCAAAAGTATTTGCAACTAGTTGTACATCGCTTAAAAGAGGCTTGCTTCTAGAGGGCTGTAGGATTATTGTGGAAGGTCGTAAAACTCCTTTAATTTTCTTTATTTTGTTCCATAGATCTTGCTGTGGGTTTTATTGTTTAGGGATGAAACGTACACTAAGAGTTTCTGTTTCTTTGATAGTTTTACTTGCACGAGCAACTTTCTGAACTCATTTTTGTTTTCTATCCTGGTATGTCTAAGGTACTTCTTATATGCTCTATTTTTTTCTTTAATGGATAGCCTACATCTACAGACTTTTTGAGTGGTCTATAATGATTTTAGGGACGCTATATTTTACTGTCTTTTGTATGATCTTGATAAAATTTATTACTATAGTATCGACTGGAATAGTTTGAAACATGCAGGGTGTGTGGGTAACTAGTACAGATTTTCGTTTATGCTGGAGCTAAATTTCTGCCGGTCAACGCGTTTCAAGTTCCATTTTGTTAGTGGCACATTATATTGGTATTCAGAGTGTACTGCCCAGTTAGATGAAAGTGAGATATCAGCTGAATAAATAGCTAAGTCTATGCTACTTAAAGAACCATGTGTAAAATCACAATGAGTCGGTTCAGGTGAATTAAGTATTACAAATCAAGGTTATCCACTAACGTTTCAATTGTTCGTCCCCGCTTATTGGTTGTTTTTCATCCCCAAAGAGTGTTGTGGCTGTTGAAGGCTCCTATTAAGACGAATAATTTGAATAATTGCAGAATTATGTATTGCATGATTTGAAGGTTAACTTCCACACTATTAGGTAGGTATAAATTGCAGACACACACCGTGTGAAGACCAGGAGTTACACATATTGCTACAGATTTTACTATTGAATTAAGCAACATTTCTTTGGTGCTATTTCTAGTGTATATTGTAACTTCCAATGTAAAATATACTTAGCCATTTGATTATATTTATTTAGGCGCAATTTGGAGCGGTTTCATTTCGCTTTTTAATATAGCTTTTTCTACCGTCTATAGCAATCCAATTTGCTTCCAATCTAGAGCTTCTGATTTTAATGCTGCGCTCTTTGTAATACGGGCACAGTTTTCTCAAGAATGTATGAACAACATTTTCAAGATTTTTGTGTAGCTATACACGACGGGAATTACATCAGATTTTCCCACTGTGTTCTATGAAGCTGAGCTCATAGTCCTCTGGTTTTTCTCCATTATTTCATTTATAGGCGCCATTAAATCTTTTACTGACATAGTCCTCTCATTTGTCTTGGACTTTTGGTTAAACGTTTACGACTGTGAGAGGGTTGTACCCGAGAGTCACGCTCATTTTCTGAAAGTATCTCATAGCGTTCTGATGAAATATCAGAAGCATTGTCGTTCTCATTGTGTGGTTGAGAGAGGTCGCTTACCACGAACTAGAGGTTGTTCTACCTCCATCGTGGGGATGTAGTATTGTCTAGAGGTGGACGATTTCTTTTAGGGAAGGGATTTCTCTGATGGGCTCGGCTCTGGCTTCTATCTGCTATTGACTTTCGGAGATAGCTTGAGACTTTTTCAGTTCAGGGAAACCATCTGCAAGGATGTCCCTATTGGGATTATCTAAATTACCTGTTACCGGTAGTTTACAATGTTTAGCAAGGTGGCCCTCTTGCTTACACATAAAGCATATTGGATTATCGATGAAATGTATACCCAATAATTTGTGCCTTCATAACTAACCTGAAATCTGTCAGGCAAATTCTCGACACCTTTAGGAGATACATACAACTGCCTTCTAAAACTTAAGACATGGGAGAACTCAGGTTCTAAGATTCCTGCACGTATGTGTGTTATTGAAGACATCATTTTGACACTCATCTGTGTTAATTTATCTGCAATTCTTGATTAGGTATTATTGGTAAAACTCAAGAGAGTATTATGCATTTGTTTTCCGAAATTAGTGAGCGCAAATCAAGAGTAATATCTTTGATTTTAAATTTCCTATGTTTGCTAGCGAGCACTTCAGCTGTTTTCTTGTTATTATTCAAAAATATACAGATCCAATTGTTGGAAATACGTGATGTATATAGTAGGTTAGCTGGCAACGTAGGATGAAATCTTTCAAAGTTACGTTATAATGAGCATCTATTATGATAGCTTGCTCTTTACTGATTGAGTCACAGAAACATAACTTGGCTGATCATTACTACTAAAATTAGTTTTCATTGGGTTACTCGGTGTTTGAAGATTCGTGTACTCAGCAGTCTTCATCTTATTTTCTGCGTTGCGAGAAGAACTCGTAGATGTGGATCTTGTTTTGGACGTTTTGCAGCTGCTTACCTTCCAATGATGGCCATTTAGAGGCAAAAATTTTAAATATGAACTAATATCACTTTGAGAGTGAATTAGAACTCAAAATACTAAAAATGGTGAACAATTAAGGAGCTTATAACACGCAGTCCATAATGCTAGCCATGGCCTTTTCCGTTCTGCTATTTATTTTATTTATTTTTGTTAATGCGACTAGTTTTGTATCAAGAAATTTTGAAATAAATTGCCAACATTCTTTCCCATTATTTCTACCCTATGACAAAGGACGATATTGATAATATTGTATTTGGTACTAACATTCCAAATAATAGGGATTGAAGGAATTTATAGTTACGTTTTTAAGAAACCTTTCCTTATATTCCAAAAATGACTTCATGGCGCCACTGTTCTTGCATCATTCCATCACCCATCCCCTCCCCTTCACCGACCGTCTTCTTCATTTGTGCTTCGGACACGTCTCATTCCAACGGCGGGTATGGTTTCGAAATTACCTGTCCCCATGGCCGCGCTCGCTAAAGTGCTTAGTTCTGGTGCTCCATAGCGCAGGGATCGCGGGTTTGAGTCCCGCCTTGGCCATGGGTGTTTGTGTTTTTGTAAATGTGTGAATTAATTTGCGAATATGCTGATTGATAAATTAAATAAAATTGTCATTGTTTTCACTAGGATTAGTACTTAGTGTTTATCGATACCAACTAACACCAAAATAATTTCCGGACACACGTTTAGTGCATCTGTTTTATTCTCTTCTTTATTTATCATTTCTACATTTTGGGCCACCAATTTGGAAATATCTGCATACTGGTTAGATTTTGATATTGAGACTTAACTAGAAAAACATGCAAAATTTGTTTACTGTTTCAGTCTCCTCTATTCCTCTTTTATCCACAACGTAATGCGTAATAAATTATTTTGCCAACATTTACTCGATTCACACTACGTAGTTAGAAACAGGGTTTGTGGAATTGTCTGTCGAAGAGAGATACAAATAAACGGCGGTGGGTAGAGAAAGTCGTGGAAACATCTAAGATATTTAAACAAATTATATAGAAAATTTAGAAAAGTATTAGCTTTAATAAGGAAATATTTACACTTACACAACAGGATAATAGTGTTTTTATTGTATAATAGCGAAAATGTTAAGTATTCATCCAATCCGATCAACGGATATATCCGGGTGACCAACTTCTTTGCATTTGACTGTCCAGATATCTCTTTGTACATTAGAATAGTTGTAGAACTCAACGGGGCTAGTTAAAGTTAAAATTCACCGGTCTTTCACTGCTGGGTTTTAACCTGAAATAACTCCGTTGAGTTTTGCAACTCTTTTAATGTATCTACCAATTGGATATCTGCACACGACAAATACGGGGCAGCCGGATCGCCTGGTACATAAATCCAGTAATAGCTTGCTATGTCAAGGAAAGGCAAAGCTATCATTGCGTGTTAATGTAATTATTGTTTGTTGCTGATGTAAGCAGAAAGGAATTTCATTGTGGAGAAAGAAACAAAAAAAAAAAAAAAAAACTCGCAAGAAAAGAGGTGCATGCCACATATTTTAGCAGATCAACAAGCAAACAGACATTAAACAATCGCAATGACGTGCAATTTCACAGCTACATCCTGTCGATAGTGATGAAGCAAACAAGCATTAAACAATGGCGGATGTCAAATCCCTAAAATAACAGTGACATCACAGGAGAGCTCATTTGGCATGTTTAGGTAAGCGATAAATGAAGCATTTGCCGATTCATAGGACCATTACACCGAACAAGTTTGCCTAACTAGTATCTTCGTGTCGGATCATTTCTATACAGGATGGAAGGGGCATAGATCTCATCCTTTCAGGAAGCGCTTCTCAATATATATTTGGGAAAGACAAATTAAAGTATCAAAGTAGTATGTGAATATTTATATATTTCAAGTTATATAAGTTTCTCAAACCAGACACATGTGTGGCCTTAGAACGTACATCGTTAGATAAGCATTCGGTCATATGCACCAAAAGGCGTTGCAGTTGCAGATAGCCTCTAAAATAGCTTTCAAGCTCGGTTGTATATCGCTCCTTATTATGTAAGAAATATGCTAGGACACGGAGAAGCGGCAGCACCTTTTTTGAAACTCTCCAGAGACCTGAGAGGAAACACAACTTTCACTAGCACTTATACTTATTCTCTGTCATTCAAATTGTTCACGGACGGGCTGAACATTAAAATCCACTGAAATCCTTCGCTCTAAAGCATACATAATTTTCGCCTTAATATCTGGTAATACAATTCTAAAATATTGCTATTTGAGGTATAATAACAATAAAATAATAATAATATTATTATAATAATTATTATTATTATTTCAAGGATCACGTGTTATATTCAGCGGTTTCGGTCTTTTATCATCAATCTACCTCTGACGAGATGCACCCAGAAGTATCTTTCTATTTGACCGATAGTTCATTTTTTATAATCTATTTTCTATCACATTATAAATCTGATCCATCCATTTTATTCTATTTTCGTATAAAATTATTAATTGAGTATTTTAGTACTTGTAATATTTTTACTACTAAAATATAAATTTCGCCATAACCTCCAATTTGCATATGAATGCTTATATATATGTTGGGAGTGGTAGCTAACTTATTATACACAGCGGTGTAATGGAGCTATGCCAATTTTTTACACCCGGAGTCATTCTCCTTCTTTCTCCCTCTAATTTTGTGTGTTAGAGGTGATCGAACTATACCTCACAGTGCTAAGAACATAGAAGCCCTTGGAGATAGGCAAACCGAAAAGCAGAACAGCGGAATGGGTTAAACCTCATGTCGTCTTCGGTGGCAACCCTGGAGTGATTGTTATTGTATTTCAGCCACTTAAAACATACATGTTTGTATTTACTTGACGGCAGAAAACGACAATTATGCTTCTATTTCCTTTTTTTCTTTCTTCTTTTTTTTTTTTGCATTAACAATTAAAGAGCTCTAAACATGCAGTTTTATTCAGTCATTCCAGTGTCATTGTGGCATTCTAAAGCAGACCACTTACCAAGGCATCGTCGCAAAGAGCTGCGGCAACTGCTGCTGCTTCCGCCTTTTTGTCTGTAGATCCATTTGTCAGCCTTTTTGACAAGAACTGCAAAAAGAAGAGACAGTAGATTAGAGTTTATTCACAACTTACCTCAAAATGTAACGTAGAAGCTTTTATGCTACAGAACATTACTACGATCATAAATAACATTCCTTTAAACTTTATTCTCACATCAGTGTTGAAAAAAATCCTAAAAGAATCCAAAGGGTTTTAAACCGTTATTTAGATATTACTGACAAACCGTGTTCACAATTTTTTGGTACGCATCAAAACCAATAATATTTTGTCATATAAATTTTAATGAATATTGTTTACGATAAATCTGAACCGTCGACTTGTAAGTCATAAAATTTCATGATGGTGAAACAAATACAGTAACATGTTAATCGCGCAATACGAGTAGAATACGTCATAGTTTACCTACGTTTTAGAGATCAATAAAGCAAATGCCATTTTTGAGCATTGTAATAGATTGAAGATTTTACAACGCTTATATTTATCATGAGAGGGATAACCTTAAAAGTGTTTCTTTTAAGGTTAATGTTCCTAACATATTAATTCTCGAATTTGCATTTCTTAAACCTTTATATAATTGGGAACTTGGACGAGTTCTAAAAATACATTAATGAAAAGTTCATCCACCAATTAACATGTGATATTGCATGTATGTTACATTTTTTGAAAGCAAAAAAATCATATTTTAAAGCCCTATTTTGCAAGACTTCGAAAACGCATTTGATGTATATGACCAAAATGTGACGTCATCGTTCAGCATGAATTTAAGTTGCCCTATAATGCGTGCATTTCCTGTCAAATTTCGGTATAATTTTGGGGTGGAATCCAGTTCATACTTCCTCTTTTTACTTTCTCTAGCACGTATGTACAATGTACACAGTATGTAGAGAATACCACCCAAAAATTCGATACAGAGATTTCAGCGGAAAATACATACTTTGAGAAGCGCCGATTCCAAAGATAAACATTTCTAGAAAAAAAACTGACATGTTCCAATCACATGACTTTCTCTACATCTCTACAATAAATTATTGTTAAAAAGCCTATTCTTCTATTTACTTTATGATAATCGAGAAAAGTCGCCCTCTATGGTGTAATGGTTACCATACTAACCTCATATACCCAAGGTCCCCGGTACAAACCCGGCGGAGGATACCATACTAACTTCATATACCCAAAGTCGCCGGTATAAACCCGGCGGAGGACGATGGTTCCTTCGGAATGGAAGTAAAGCCGTTGGTCCCGTGTCGTAGATTTACGGCACATAAAAGAACCTCAAGCCTGATAGAGAAGCCTCTGAGTAAAATTAAGCGGTCTTTCACGCCCAGTATGAATGAGACGCTGAAAACCAGAGCGTCCATAAATAACACGCCATTTACATTTACTAATCGAGAAAAAATTAGCAAAAAGGGACTTAATACTTGCTTCCTGGTAAGGAGTAGGAAAATAGGGAGTGCCACAAGCTAAATTGATAGTCACATTTTTTAAAAGGTGGTTATTATGCGACTGAAGTACCTTTGTTTCTATGGACAGGAGTTGACAAATTGTATAAGAACAGTATGAATATTTTAAGGCTGAAACTAATAACAAGGAATACTTAAAAAAATGGTCAACTCCAGGAAAAAATGTACATAACATAAATTGTGTGTGTTTAAACAGATCTACATTTTTGTTAAGTAATTTAAAGATGTTAAGTATATTAAAGATGTTTACATGAGAAATAAAATCTATATCCTGAATTTCTTGGGAATAGCTCCTAAAGTCCTCTTAATTCTGAATGACTTTTGCAAAACGGGTAAACCGTAAGAGATAGACAAAAGGTTACAACATAGAATTTCAATGATAATCGAATAACAACAAATTTTAAAAGATTTGCTGTCCTTTAGCTTAGCCCTTGTCTCCCTTACACGGAACTACGTATAAAAACAATGTCTGGAAATGTTTATCTTAATTAGCTGGATGTAGATATAAGAATAATCTTTTATAAGAATAGTTTGTTTGCTGGAGAGTTAGAGAAAGTCTTGTGAATGGAATACATCAGATTTTTACTACTTTCTCTAATACGTATGTACAATGTACATAGTGGATAGAGAAGGTATTAACTTGCAATCAAAATCGATACGTAATATATGTTTTGAAGACCCCTGAATGAAATAGCATATTTAGATGTCGTCTGTGTGTGCGCGAGCGCGCATGCATATATGAGGATCTGTGGGCAGCATAATTAAACATCAAATACGAAACATGGTTAAATATCACACTTGATATTTAAGCTTAGTATCTTCTAAGGATGCGAGACAAATATTTCATGGAAAATCTTCCCATCCCAAACTAGCCTTTATATGAAGATTTTTTAAACGCTTGGGTTTTCTCAAAAATCGCTGTAACGATTTTGATTAAAATGCCATATATTAAAGTTATTTAGATCACAAATAAAATGTACTTATTGGATTTTTAGGAGTAGTCAATAAAGCCGTCTTCATTCTGGGGGACTTTAGTTCATCCGGTAATCCGTAAGAGAGACAAAAATCTTACCACACAATTTATGTCATATAGATTTGTTTTCTGTGAGGCTATTTCCGAGACATTCCTTATTGTTGAGTTCAATGTTAAAATAATATAAAATCCTCATATCGGCTATTTGTTTTTCTTACCCCTCATCAAGCAAAGAGTGAAACCTACCACACCAGCTTTTAAAATATTTGACTATCCATTTAGCTTAGGCATTACTCGATAATATATTAATTTATATATCTGAATTAACGTGAAGTGGAGCTTTTTAAACAATAGTTTGTTTCAGAGTAGGTAGAGAAAGTCATACGAGTTAAACACGTCATATTTTTACTTTCTCTAGCCTATGTATATACAGCTGTGGACACTCAAAACGAGTCATCCCCAGATTCCATGTGCCGATCTATGGTCTATACGTACTATGTACATAGTGTATACAGAAGGTATTGTATTGCACCCAAAAATTCGATACTGAGATTTCACACACACACACACATATATATATATATATATATATATATATATATATATATATATTTATATATTTTGAGCCCCCCTGAATCCAAAAAAGCATTTTTAGAAAAATGTTCGTTTGTGTGTGTGTGTGTGTGTGTGCGCGCGCGCGCGCAGCATAGCTGAAAAACGAAAAGAGCGTTAAAAATCAAACTTGGTATCAAGTTTGGTATCTTCCAAGGATGCGACACGAAGATTCTCAAGAAAATCCCCACCCCAAACTACCCTTTATAAAGAAACAAATTCGAAAATTTTGATTTTCTTAAAAATGGCTCTGACGATTTTGATTAATATCTCTTATATTTAAGATATTTACTTGCCAAATAAAATGTACATCTTGAATTTTCTGGGAATAGCCTCTAAAAACTACGTTATTCTGGATACATTTTACGGAATTTTGCATAACTGCTAAACTGTAAGAGATGGACAAAAAGTTACCACACAAAAAATGTAGAGCACATTCAAACACACAATTTATATTATATTATATATATATATATATATATATATATATATATATATTTTCGTGGAGCTGATCGTTTTTGAGATATTCCTTACTTTTGGTTTCAGCTTTGAAAAACTTATACTTTTCTCATACAGGAATTTGTCAACTCTGACCATACAATCAAAGGAACTTTGCTTTTCTCATACAGGAATTTGTCAACTCCTGTCCATACAAACAAAGGAACTTCAGTCATATAGCAACCGGCTTTTGACTACAACTTTAACCTATGGTACTCCCTTATTTCGCTTCTACTTCCAAGGAAGCAAGTAATAAGACTATTTCTTCTAATTTTTTCTCGATTAGCATGAAGTAAATAGAAGCATAAGCTTTCTAACAATAATTTGCTGCAGAGGTGTAGAGAAAGTCATATCAATCAACACATCAGCTTTTTTTTTAATTAATATTGATCGTTTGCTGTTGAAGGAGCTTAAGTTATGTATTTGATTATGATTGTTGATTAGATGGATAAGTAATAATAAGATTTGGAGCTTGTGGCAACTTGTTGCTGTCGCTACACAACTGTATCTCGGATGGTGTGCACAAGGCTCAGTGCCGCATGGGACTAATGCATTTGTCGTTCCACACATGATTCATTTTTTTCCACAGCTGTACATAGTAGCTACAGAAGGTTTTGTATTCCACCCAAAAATTCGGTGTCAGATTTCATCTGAAATTTATGTTTTGAGATCCCCTGAGTCCGTAAAAAGCTTTTCACCCTCTCTAGGTCGTATGTATAGCGTATACAGTGGATAAAGCAGGTATTGCATTCCATTAAAAATTCGATCCCGAGATTTCACTGGTAATATATGTTTTGGGTTCCCCTGAGACCGAAAAATGCATTTTTAGAAAAAAGTACGTGTTTCCCTCCCTACTTTCCCTTATTTGGCTTCTACTTTCAAGGAACCAAATAATAAGACCAATTCTGCTAATGTTTATCTCGAATAGCATGATGTAGGTAAATAATAATCTTTAGTATGCATAGAAAAAAATCCGTCTTTAGATAGCATAGTTCAAAAACGAAAAGACCGTTACATACCAAACTTGGTATTTATGTTTAATATCTTCCAAGGATGCGCCACGAAGATTTTCAAGAAAATCCAAGAAAAAATTAAAATGTTTTTCTCAAAAATGGCTCAAACGATTTTTATTAAAATGCCTCATATTAAAGATATTTACGTCACAAATAAAATGTATATTTTGTATTTTCTAAGAGTAGGCTCTGAAGACTTTTTTATTCTGGATGAGTTTTGTAAAATTTTGCCTAACGGTTAAACCGTAAGAGATAAACAAAAAAACTTGCTGCGCAAAAAAATGCAGATCTCGTTAAAACACATATTTTATGTCATATATGTTCTTCTTGTAGAGTTGGCCGTTTTCAAGATATTCCTTGTTATTGTTTTCAGTTTTAAATTACTTAAATTTTCTCAAACGGGACTATGCAAGCGAACCGAACCTCAATTGTTTCACATAGCGACCAGAATTTAAAATAATTGAATATCGCTTTAGCCTAATTTACTCATTTATTTCCCTTCTACTTACAAGGAAGCAAGTAATAAGACAAATTCTGCTAATGTTTATCTCTATCAAGATAAAATAACAATCCTTGTAAGAATAGTTTGTAGAGAAAGTTATGTGAATGGCACATGTAAGATTTTTATTACACGTAGCAGAGAAAGTAAAAGTACGGTTACGTAAAACAGGCTCACTTTTAGCAACATCAAGGAGATTTAATAGGAAAACAAACGAAGAAAACTAAATAATATAAGTACCATGCATATTATTATTATTATTATTATTATTATTGCTGTTTCTTCAACGAATCCTTTCTTTCGTTCTTAGTCTTAAAACACATGAATTTCATTTGGTGCTTTTGGAAACAAGCCTCAGAGCTATTTATTGAATTTCTAATTTTATCCTACCATGGTGTTTACATTTGCGCATTATCAAAGTTAGCCCGATATCTAAACGCAATTTTATCGTAATAATTTTCATTGATGGAAAAGTAAATAATCAGAAATGTTTGTTTTTGCTTCTTTTTAGGCAAACAATTTCTGCACCAAGGGCTTAATACAACACTGAATTTCATCTAATATATAATTATTATATTTAAATTTCAGTTAACATTTCAACTGCATGTTAATGAGCATAAGAAATAGTTCTCCTTAATGTTGTACTTCCGGTGTTCTGTACAGTCAACGGAGGCACCTGAAGGATGTGTTTCACCGCACTGCAGGCAGAGTTGCTGAAGGGCAACACATGTATGGATCGTCACATGTCGATGGAAGTTCATACAATTTCAATGTCTCTTTGTTTCTGTATTCGTTTCAATGCTCTGCTGACCTGCTCTACTCTAACATAGGTTATGTAAATTCCACATTTGCCTATCAAACAGATGCTGTGGGTGTTGCAAATGTAAAATATGTGATCCTAAAATAGAAATAATGTAAACCGATATTCTCATGCACCAAGCATCTGTTTAGGAATGATTTCGTAAAACAAATGAAGTGACTAGATAGGCCACAATGTGCAACAGTGACGACTAACAGTTCTATATACCTGGATTGAAGTTCTACTGCGCATGTCAGGAATGATGATTTACTTACTGCTGTCTCCATCAGGTACACACAATCTGCCCAGTAATCCAAACGGGCTGAAGAACCTCAATTGGATGAATTATCTCGAGTTGTTTGGGTTGTTTTCTTAGTTTGAAAACACAATTAGATATACTCTCAACATTTTACTCGGGGCTCGTTGAACAGCTTAGTAATAAATAATTTTAATCATATTTATGGACTCGCTGAAGATCAATAATCATGATTTCAATCACTGTCTATGGAACCTGAGATGTTCCCAGAAAACAGAAGTTTCACTAGAGAAAAATTTGATAAGAACATCACAATTCTTGATTACTGAATAGAAAAGAGCAGAGCACTTTGAGGCTAGTGACCAAAGGTAACTGAATTTTGCAACGCGAACCAATACCAACTTAATGTAGGTGGATAGATGAGGATGATGTGAATAACTTTACAACACAAGAGTCTCAAATTAGGTAGAGAACAGTTTTAGTTTACCTTATGAAGTCCAATATTTGCCGGTAACCTATCAGCAATACACCATGTCTGTCATATGTAGTAGTCTTAATACAATAAATCATTTGCCTGACTCTTCCTCTGAAGTAAATTTACATATTTGTCTTATATACTCGTATTAGCGAAATATGTACAGCCTAATCTGTAGACTGAAAAGGAGGAGAACGAAGAAGGGGAGGGGGAGGAGGAGGATGTCCGTTATTTCTGCACACATTATACGGATTAACACTGATGAAGTCCATTTCGAGATTAGTTTTATATATTAGTGAAAATATGTACGTCCAAGTCAATGATTGAAAGAATAGTAGTAAGCAAAAGCAATGTAGTAGTACTACATATATGTCAGTTGTGCACGACATTGTAGGGGTTGGCACTGCTGAATTTCATTTCGAGATTCGTCTTATATATTAGAGAAATATGTGCATTCAAGTCAAAAACTGAAAGAAGAGCAGTACTACTACTACTACTCTGCACACATTATAAGGCCATTCACACAATAATTGGGAAAGGAAAAACGAAACGTTCCAGGTTTCAGTATAGGGTATCTCAAGAGCATTTGCCAGTCATGATGCTGAGGAAAATCTAGAAGAAAGTCTTATTCAGAGAGCACGGTCCTGGTGGGATATGGATCGTAGACCTCTCGTATAGGAGTCCGTATCTTAACAATCTAGGCTACACGCCAGCACTGAATGAAGAGCTTATTTGGTTTTGAGTTACATAAGGGCTAAACAAATTGTTTCTAAACAAATTGTTTTGGAAACATATACTCGGATGTCTCTCATTTAAAATCGTTTAATTTGTATAGCCATCTTTAACTTATATGGTCATAATGGGAGGTATGTTATGTAAAACACCTGAGGATGTTTGAATTTTTAATCTTTGAACTGTACAGTTCTTAGTCTTGGATCGCTCATTCCGCTTACCTGTTTAAATTCTTATCAAGATACAACTCCATCTCTTAGTTTTACTGGATATACTAATTAATGCGCCCGTGCATGTAACTCCATCTCGTTGGGAACTGTAATGTCGTATCTCCAAGTGCGCAGACATGGGCCTTATGCATTCTGCAGACATAATCGTGTTCAATGACGGCTTGTGCAATTACTGCGCCACTAAGTACGTATGTCCATATAGGGCGTCACTGCCCTACTGCCCTTAATGGTTTCCTGACGGTCGAGCTTCGACTCCCTTTAAGCACCTGTTGCTGTATTCTCAGCGTTACAGTCTCCCATGCTTCATTAAGCTCGGAGATCGATCGGCGAGATCAAAAAGCAGTGAAATGGTCAAGGCTTTTCTGCAAAACAAATATAAATTATGCAACAAACCAGCTGTTATATTTCCCTTACCCTTAAAACTTTTATTGACCTCGACTGTAAGTTGTAAACCTGTTAACTATGAGATCACCAGTGTCTTTGTGGTGTTGATGAATGCTATCTCATAACAGACAGCGTCTGGTCAATGAAACATAAACGTCAAGAGCTAGATTGTCTCTATCCCAGTTTACATGAATCTGTGCCACTTTTTTACACTTTTGTTATTTTTGGCTGCTTTTAAACTTATAATTAATGTCTTCCTTCCACAGCAGGTAGCGTTTTCAAATCCTTACATCAGGGATGTCAGAACAAGGATTTTTTGTGGCCTTGAAAGCATTGCGGACCTCCAATTCATGGGTTCTCTTTATAATGACGGTGGTGTACAAACTGTAACTAACGGAATCAGGAATGACAAGTAATGTTGTATTAGTTTTTTTTGTATCTGTCTTTACTTATATATTGTCATTATCAATTCTTATTTGTTGACTTGTGTTTGAAATACTGACGAATTAATGTACATAAGCACCCAAAGGCTCCAGAAAGGCTAGTATTATGTATTAAATGATATATTCAAATGGTAAATAAAACATATAAACTAACTGCTCAGTTTGATCTTGTAAACTAACCTACCATTAAATGAAAGAATGATAAAATCTTATAAAATATAATTTTTTCTGAGAATAATATTGCAAATGATGACTCCTGCAAACTGATGGTTAGCATGCTAGTCTTTAAATCCAAAGGTTTCGGAATAGATTTCCAGCTGGAAGATGAGAAATTTTCTTTATTTAGGATTATTCTGTATCTTACATAGAGTCTAGAAACATATCTGACAAATGTGAATGTGTACGCGAATTTAATGTTCATCAAGAAAACTCAAATTAATACAGATACAATGAACGAGTGAACACATTGCGATAAGCAATTTTCTAAAGGCTAAGGCCCTTGATATGACTGTAGATGTTAATGGTAGCACATAAATGTAGCAAAAAGTAAAATGCAGCTAACAATTAGTGTAACCTTTAACATTTAACGCATGCAAATTAAGCATTAATGAGCCAAAGCGTATTTTACCACCAACTTTATAAGGTTTGGAAATACTGGTCAAAGTAAGACTTAATAACGATTTAAGGTTGTCGTCATTCACAGAGAATTAGACAATGACGGCTACTTGAGAGAATAATGTACCACGTTGGGTAATTTGGGTGAAGAATACATTAATGGTAAGAATACATTGCTTGAATGTTTTTCCCAGCAAAATTAAAAGAAAAGAAAGAATGTTAAAACACGGAGCTTGTTTTAAATTACCAGAAGGGTCAGAAATTAAACCACCTATTTAACATTTTCCTCATATGCTGAACTTCACTGCTGACCACTCGACCACGAGGCAGTCGAAATCAGTTTCTTTGTGTGGCCAGAAGTTGACTAGTTCTTGTATGAGATAATTATAAGTATTTTTAAATTGAAACCAATAACAAGGAATATCTCGAAAACGTCAACTTCAAGGAGAAAATGTATATAACATAATTTGTGTGTTTTAACGAGATCTACATTTTTGCGTCGTAAGTTTTAGCCTATCTCTTACTGTTTCCTAGTTATGCAAAATTAAAAAAAAAAAAAAAAAAAATCTAGAATAGAGGTCTTTAGAGTAAATTCAAGATATACATTTATTTGTTATGGAAGTATCTTAAATATAAGAGATTTTAATCAAAATCGTTAGAGCTATTTGAGAGATACTGAACTTAAATATCAAGTTTGTTATTTAACGTACTTTTCGTTTATGAGCTGTATTGCCCCCCCCCACACACACATTCAAACACAAACAGACGTTTTTGTCTAAAAATTATATTTTTTGGATTCAGGGGTCCAAAACATGTATTTCCGGAATTTTTGAATGCAATACAATACCTTCTTTATACACTATAGCACATGAAGACGTGTTTCATTCACATGACTTTCTCCACATCTCTGTGACAAATGATTGTTAATAAGCTTATTATCTACTTCATGCCAATTGAGATAAACATTAGCAGAAATATTCATATTACTTGCTTCCTTGTAAGGAGAAGTGAAATAAGGGAATGCACACTAAACAGTCAAGTGTTTTAAAATGCGGTTGCTATGGGAATGAAATCCGTTTCTTTGTGTGGCCAGGAGTTGACAAGTTCCCGTATGAGAAAAGCAAGTATTTTCAAACTGAAACCAATTACAATCGTGGTCAACTCCACGAAAAAAAAAATGTATATGACCTACGTTTTGTATGGTAAGTGATATCTTCAGAGACTATTCCCGAAAAACTCAAAATATACATTTTTTGTCATGTAAATATCTTAAATACAAGAGGAGATTTTAATCAAATTCGTTAGAGCCATTTTTCAGAAAATCAAAATTTTATGAATTTTTTTGCATGTAAATGGTAGTAGGAGTGGGGAGATTTTCTTGAAAATATTCGTGTCGCATCCTTGGAAGATAATGAACTTAAGTATCAAGTTTGGTATTTAACGGACTTTTCGATTTTGAGCTCTGCTGCATTCGGCGCATCTGGAGATGCTCATCCAAAAAAGGCGTCTTGTTTCAAGACCAACCTAAAGCAATTCCTTCATAATCATTTGATTATATTATTACCGTTCGGCCTTCTATACGACCTCTTATACGATATGTGTAATGAAAATATTTCTGCAAAGACTTATCTCGATAAATATAAAGCAGACAGAAAAGTATGCTTTATAGAACTAGTACAAAAATATGAGAAATATAAAGAGAAACCAACGTGAATATAGGGAACCAAAACTTGAGAAAAGCTTGAGCATGTGCGCGCGTCTTTGAGCGACCTGAGTATAAAAATAGATAAAGGATGAATACCATACGTAGTCTGGAGTTCAGACTTCACAAACATTCTAAATTAAATATTTAAAAAAAAATCTCGAGCATAGTAATAAAAGGCTTTAATATGCATTATTTATAAAACAAATATGAAAATAGATGGTATGGGTAAAAAAAAAAGTCATGCAAATACAGACCTCTGTCACTTTAGGTTGTCTCACCATTTTGACATTTGCGTAAAACCTCGGGTATTGTTTCAACAGTCGCGGGAAAGAACCTTTAGGAAGGATGTAATTTTTAAGAACGCGACATGACCTTTGCAATTAGCAAAGTTTGACTTATCTCTAAACTGGCGCCGAGAAGATCGTCTGTGATTTTGTTCAAAGGTCTGTTCTGCACCATTAATTTATGTATGTCATTAGCAAAGTTATGATAAAATTAGTGCGAGTACCTCGATTCCATTTCCATGTGCGTCTGGTATTAGTTTTAAGTATAAAAGAAAAAACCTAATGTTCTGCATTATAAAGACTTCTCTACCTGAATTGCAAACTATTCTTACAATCTACTTCATGCTAATCGAAATAAACATTAACAAAAATAGTCTTATTACTTAATAAGGGAATACTCTAGGCTGCAGCGATAGTCAAATCTTTAAAAAACTGTCAGTATATGATTGGCTTGATTCGGTTCTCCCAGTAGTAACACAAGAGAAAAGCGGATGACCATATTCTGTTTGAGAAATGCATAATCATTTTAAAACTGAACCATAACAAGAAATATCTCGGAAATCGTTAACTGTACAAAATGCATATGACCTAAATTGTAAGTTTTAACGAAATATACATTTCTTGTAATAAGTCTTTTCTATTACGGTTTGCAAGTCATACTAATAAAGACATTTCGAGTGAAAAGGACTTAGAGGCACTTCCCATAAAGTTCAAGATTTACAGTTTATTTCTTAAGTAAATACCTTTAATATACGGTATTTTAATCAAAATTGTTGGCTAGATACATTTATAAGAAAATAAAACATTTTCGACAAATTTTCCACGTGTTTGGCGGGGGAGGGTCGGATAATATTAAAACTCATCATGTCGCATCTTGGAAGATCTGAAAACTTAAATATCGCGTATATCTTGCTAATGTTTAATCTCGACTATCATGAAGTAGATAGATGAATAAGATTTTTAAGAAAAAAATTTACAGACATAAAAAAGTCATGTGAATGGAAAACATCACTTTTTCCAGTTGGTTTCTATACTAACAACTTAACGAAAAAAAAAAAATGATTTATTGATGATATAATTATTGTTTTTTCACGCAAGCCGTGTGCAGGACAGGAGTTGGAAGGGAGAGTCAGACTGAAACATTCAATGTTATAGCCGGGATTTGAACCGTGGATCTCCGGTCTCTAGCCAGTTGCTCTATCATTGAGTTATCATGGTTAACATGCCGGCACGGAATTAAATTTCCCAACTGACTCGCATGTTTCCCGGTTAACCACAAGGTAATCTCAAATTATTTTGAGACGACTTAGCCCAATGTCATAAGTACTTTAAGTCACAGGATTTATAGTATAGCCAACTATTATGGCCATATTCGTATTGATTTAATTGTTTTTTCACACAAGCCGTGTGTAGGACAGGAGTTGGATAGGTAGAGCCAGACTGAAAAATTCAATGGTATAGCAGGGATTTAAACCACAGATCTACAGGTCTCTAGCCAGTTCAACTACTACTCAACTATCATGGGAACATGTTGGCACGGCATGACATTTCTCAACTGACTCGCATGTTTCTCAGTTAACCACAAGGTGATCTCAAATTATTTTGAGATGACATACCCCAACGGCGACTTACAACGTAGTAAGTACTTTAAACCCCAGGATTAATTGGATAGCCAACAATTACGGTCACTTAGTATTGATTTAATTGTTTTTTCACACAAGCCTTGTGTAAGACAGGAGTTGCATAAATTTATTGATATCGCAAGTTTCCAACATAATATAAACATACGAAATACGACCTAATATTAAACAGCCACTATCTATGAATGTTTGAAACAGAGTAATTCTCATTTTTACATTCTCTACACCTAATATGTACATAGAATAGGTTCTACCAAAAGTATACGGACATCCATTGATATTTTTAAAACTATATTCAACGAATATTTACCATGGCATGTTATACATTTAGAACCTGTTGCTTCAAATATATATTGCAGATGATTTTAATGCTTATGTAGCCCTTTTTGGCTTTGAAGCTCAGGTTTATTCTTCTGGGCATTCTGTTTACAAGATTGCTACACTTTTGCACGGTAATGCTATTCCATTTATGCCTACCAATTATTTTGTCATTTTATATCCCCCCAATTTTACGTAACAAAGTATTTTCCCATCAGGACAAAATGAAAGCTGCAGCACAATTGAATGTTCTGGCATCATGACAAGGTTAATACAGCAGCATTCAATGGTGGATATGCAGAATGTATGGTACACTACAAACAGCATCTCTCCGAATTAACTAGTTCTTTTAATCTACTACTTTATCCATAGCCAAATTATGCTAATTTCAGACTTTTTCCCCGATTGCATTTAAACTAATAAACATTGTATCAATTCTTGATAAACCAATGCAATAATACAATATTAGATTTAGAAATGTTATTTATTAATTTACGTTTCTCTACAGAAAAAAAAACTGATGTGTCTATTCACATGACTTTCTCTACATCTGAATCAACCATTGTTACAAAGTCTATTCTTCTACTTACCTAATGCTTATCAAGAAAAAAATTGACAAAAAGGATCTCATTACCTGCTTCCTCGTAATTAGAAGGAAAATAAGGGAGTACCATAGGCTAAGTAGATAGTCGTATCTTTTAAAAGTTGGTTGCTATGTCATTGAAGTACCTTTGTTTGTATGGACAGGAGTGGACAAATTCCCGTATGAAAAAAGTATAAGTATTTTAAAGCTGAAACTAATAACAAGGAATACCTAAAAAACGGTCAACTCCACGAAAAAATGTATAGTATAACATAAATTGTGTTTTCAGGAGCTATACATTTTGTGTGTGGTACGCTTTTGTCTATCTCTTATGGTTAACCAGTTATTCAAAATTCCGCAAAATTCATCCAGAATAAACATGTCTTCAGAGGCTATTTCCAGAAATTTGAAGATATACATTTTGTCACACAAATATCTTAAATATAAGAGATTTTAATCAAAACCGTTAGAGTCATTTTTGAGAAAATAAAAAGGTGGAGGGATTTTCTTGAAAATTTTCGTGTCGCATCCTTGGAAGATATCAAACTTAAATACCAAGTTTTGTTTTTGAGTTATGCTGCCCACACACACACACACGGACATTTTTCTACAAATACTTTTTTGGATTCTGGAAGTCTCCGTATCGAATTGTGGGTGCAATACAATACCCTCTCAATACACTATCAACGTGTAGAGAAAATAAAAACACAGTTGTCTTAATATCCCATATATTTACATGCCGAGACCTCAACAAAGAGTAAAACAAAATTAGTATACTTTTTCAGTTATTTAAGAAGGCCAAAAAATACCATAACTCATGCAAAAATTATGACTTTTACATAGTCCTCTAACAAAAATGCAGTTCTCTGTAAGCTAATTTTTCTGAGAAAAATAGTCACTGGACAATATAGTTTAAGCATAGAATGCATTTCACTGGAATACTAGGAGTCCTTAAAGTTTTTGCAAGTGCAGAAGATATTGCATTCTAAGCAAAAATTAAATGCCAAGATTTCACCATAAATACATGTTTTGAGGTCCCCTGAGTCCAAAATAAGCATTTTTGGGAAAAGGTCTGTGAACACGATAGCTCAAAAAAGAAAAGTCTATTAAATGTCAAACTTGATATTTAGCTTCAATTTCTTCCAAGGATGCGACAGGAAGATTTTCAAAAGAATCCACCCTTTACTTGGAAGATTTTTTGAAAACTTTGATTCCTCAAAAATGACTATTTTAATTAAAATACTCTGTGTTTAAGAAATGTTCATGGGTGTAGCCACTGTAGATCTCTTGACTCTGGATTGTTTTTGTTAAACTCGTAAGCCGTAAGAGCTAGAAAAAAAAAAAAAAAAGAAGTCCCTGTACAAAAAATATAGATCTCGTTAAAGCATGCAATTTATGTCATATACTTTTGTGTTTGATTTATCCGTTTCGGAGATATTCCTATTATTTCTTTCAATTTTAAACTACTTAAACTCTTCTCAAGCGGGAAGTCAACTTTCATTTCAGAGCTCTTTCGTTTTACTCCCAGAAATGCATTATTTGACGTAGCAACGAGATTTAAAATATTTACCATAGCTTTAGCCTAGCGTATTCGCTTATTTCTCTTCCACTTACAAAGAAACAAGTAATAAAGCAATTTCTGCTAATATTTATTTCGATTTGTACGATGTAGTTAAAAGAATAACGTTTTGTAACATTAGGCTGTAGAGAAAGTCGTGTAACACATCATATGTTGTATTTAAAGCGACTACCCCACTCAAGGGAGTTTACCAAAACCAGAACGAATTGTAACACAGTTTACAGTTTTTTAAAATCACCCAGAATGCAGAGGTATTATGCTATTTCCTGAAAAAGCTACATATGCTTGCACTTCACTTGCTATGCAAATACCTTAAAGAGATTTTAATAAAAATCGTTACAGCAATTTTTCAGAAAATAATTTTTGGTGTGGGGGATTTTACTGAAAATCGTCGTTTTTATAGTGTTTAACGCCCGATTTTACTACATATGGCACCGCAAGCCATGACACTGATGATATATGGAATGAAGATGGAGCACGGATGGAATGTGCTGGCGGGGAAACCGCAGAACCCGAGTAAAATCAGTCTCTGCGCCGCTTTGTCCACCACAAATCCCACAAGTGGTCGCCTGGGTTGCCACCATCGTAAGAGGCGAGTGCACTAACCATGTCTTATTACTTGCTTCTTTGTTATGCAGAAGGGAAGTAAGGGAATACACAGACTAAAGCGATAGTCAAGTTCTTTAAAAGGCGGTCGATGTGGAACAATTGAAATTCTATTATGTTTGTTTGTCAGGAGTAAATAAATGAGAAACGTGAGGAAAGATGTCTTCCCGTTTGAGAAAAGTTTAAATGCCTTAAAATTGAAAGCAATAGTCCGGAATATCTCGAAAATGGTTAACTCTAAAATATACATGAAACATTAATTCTGAATGAGATCTACATTTTTATGTATTAAGTTTTTGCCTATCTCTTACGGTTTGCCAGTTATACAAAAGTCATCCAGAATGAAGAGGTCTTCAGAGGCTATTCCTAAAAAATTCAAGATAAACATTTCGTTTGCCAAAAATAATCTTAAACATAAGCGATTTTATTAAAAATCGGTAGCGTAATTTTTGAGAAAATCAACATTTTAGAAGAATGAAAAATGTAAAGGATAGTTGGGGGTGGAGGATTTTCTTTAAAAGCTTCGTGTCGCATCGTTGGAAGATACAGACAGAGCTTAAATACCAAGTTTGGTATTTAACCAATGTTTCGTTTTTGAGCTATACTACCCGTCCACACACACACACACACACACACACACTCACACACACACGCAGACGCACATGTTTCTAAACACTTTTTTTAATCAGGTATCTCAAAACATGTATTTCCGGTGAAATCTCGGTATCGAATTGTTGGGTGCAACACAATTCCTTCTCTATACACTATGTACATAGAACGTTTAGAGAAAATAATAAGAATTACAATAATATTAAACTTGCCAAACTCACAGAGCAAACATCACTCTTATTTTGATGAATTTATTGAATTCCTGTTTTGATAATAATGATTGTATTGAGATAGGTGAGAAAAATATTTTCGCTTCCCGAAAGAATGGAAGTTTTCTGTTTTATCTAGGTAACGAGTGCAGAGTTCAACATTTTTGAGCAAGTTAACGCAGAGAATACTTTAGTTTTAAGTCGTCAAAGATATGTACTCTTTTTATCTTAACTCTTTTTATCTCAACTAGTATTCACTTATGAGTTTATCTTGAACGACGTCATTCTTAACACAGCGTTAGCGCAATTCTCTATCAAACTGATCTCTATCATTCATGTCATACTTCTTACCTATTATGCAGTATAAGAATGATTCAGTTTATGTTCAGAAAATGATTTAACAGTTCTCAATCTAAGACAGTTATATTTGTTAGCTGTTAGGTCCATTATCTAATTATTCGATGCATACTTATTCCTATGAAACAAAACATCAATAACGCCTACATTTTCTGTAGTTTTAACAAAATATGAGACAATCCATGTGATGAGAACAGCCAGATGTTCTTATCGACTGAAGCCTGATTAAGTACAACAGTGTAATTTAAAAAGTTCAGGCCCCCAGGACTCTCCGACTTTGCTTCATAGACGACCTCAGACGATATCGAGGAGGAGGAAACTGACAACACAAACATCTTTTTAGGTTCTCTACAACGTATATAAATACAATGCACGTAGTAAGAAGATATCGACTTCGCCCAAAAATTCGATACTAAGATTTGACCGGAAATGCGTGTTTTGAGTCCCTTGGTAAAAAAACAGGTCTAGAAAAATGCACCTCTGTACGTGCGTGTGTGTAGGGGAACATCACAGCTCAAAAACGATAAATCTCAACACTTTTCAAGGAGTGACACGAAGATCTCCCACCCAACTATCCTTTTCATGGAATGCTTTGAAAATATTGATTTTCCAAAAACGACTCAACGATTTTTATTAAAATATCATATTTTAAAATATTTTATACTAAATGAAAAGTACACCTTAAATTTTCTGGAAATAGACTCTGAAGTTCTGCTCATTCTGGGTGATTTTTGCATAAATGGAAAACCATAAGAGACAGAGGAAATCCTACTACACAAAACATTTAGATCTTAAAATACACAACCGATGTATGTAACGATTTTGTTTTATTCTTCGTTTGTTACTTTTAAGTTAACGGTTTCCGAGATATTCCTAGTTATTAGTTTCAATTTTCAAATACTATGTATTTATCAAATGTAAAATCGTTAATTATTTTTCTCTCTCCCGTTGAAATAATGAATACGGAATGACAATGCATCACACACATACTACCTCTTGAAAGATTAGATTATCGCTTTAGCCAGATACTCCCTTTTTACTGCGTATCTATAAGGAAATATGTAATGCAAGTATTTCTGCAAATGCTTATATCGATATACGTGAAGTAGACAGTAAATAGGCTTTTGTTAAAAAAATAGTTTTTGCAGAATAGACACAGAAAGTCATTGAATGCAACATCAGATTTTCCCCTTCTAGTCCTGAAAATGTTTATACACTTAAAGAATTAACAGAATAACTGGATAAATAAAATTACGTTCATCATTAACATCATTTTGGAAATTACAGAAGGAGGGAGGGAGGCAGAACACCAGTATTACCTAAGCTTATACTGCTTATGGAAGTAAAGCGATGTGTAAGAATACATATTCCATTATTACCACACGTGCGATACACATTGCTATGTTTAAATACCATTCAGTACCAATACAGGAAACGACCAAAAATGGACAAGTGCTTGTAGAACACTGAGCTTCTAGTGTTTGTAGAGTACTGGAATATCTCTATCAGCTGTTTAGATAATATGGTGCAAAAATCTCCATTCACATTACTTTCTCTAACTGTTCCACAAACAAACTTTTCCTCAAAAAAGTATATATATGACATAAATTGTGTGTTCTAATGAAATCAACATTTTTTGTGTAGTAAATGTTTTATCTATTTATTACAGTTTACGAGATATTTAAAAGTCACCAAGGATGAAAAGGTCTTTAGAGACTACTCCTAGATTTTTCAATATATTTATTTCATTTGTTATGAAAATATCTTAAATATGGAGCATTTCAATCAAAATCGTTAGAGTCATTCTTGAGAAAAAGAAAATTTTCGAAAAATGTTCCATGGAAAGTATAGTTGAGGGTGGGGGGGATTGTTGAAAATCTGCATGTCACATTCTTGGAAGATACTGAACTTAAGTACCAAATTTAATATACAACGGATTTTTTGTTTTTGAAAACTGCGCGCGCACGCACACGGACATGTTTCAAAATATCTGATATGTTCCATTCACATAACCTTCTTTAGCTGTTCCAAATACAAACTATTCTTACAAAAGATTATTGTTTTATCCAAATCATGCTAATCGAGATAAACATTATTGTTTGCTTCATTGTAAATAGATGGGAAATAAGGGAATACATTATGCTAAAGCAATAGTCATATTTTTTAAAAGCTGGTCCCTATGTTAAATAATTGAGGTTCTGTTCGATTTGCATGGTTCCATTTGAGAAAAAGTTATGTAGTTGAAAAAAGAAACCAATAACAAGGAATATCTAAAAAAGAGAAAAAAAAAAAAAAAAAAAAACAGAGAAAAGCGTATATGACATAAATTAAGCGATTTAACGAGATATACATTGTTTGTATATTAAGTTGTCTCTTATGGTTTAACCGTTATGCAAAATTCTACAAAACTCGTTTAGAATAAAGAGGTCTTCAGAAGCTATTCCCAGACAATTCAAAATATACATTTTATTTGTAATGTAAATATCGTTAATATACAGTCTTTTAATCAAAATCGTTAGAGAATTTCTGAGGAAAACAAAATTTATGTGGAGGATTTTTTTTTAAACCTTTGTACCACAATCTTAGAAGATACTGAACATAAATACCAAGTTTGGTTTTTAAAGGTATTTTCATTTTTGAGCTATGCTGTTCACGGACACACACACACACATGGACATTTTTCTAAAAATCTAATGTGTACCATTCACATGACTTTCTCTATATCCCTGCAACAAATTATTCTTAAAAAGCTTATACTTCTATTTACTTTATGCTAATCAGAAAAACATTAGCAGAAATAGCCATATTACTTACTTTTTTGTAAGTAGAGGTGAAATAAGGGAGTACCATAGCTTAAAGTGATAATCAAAAGCTGGTTGCTATGTCACTGAAGTTCCTTTGTTTGTATAGACAGCAGTTGACAAATTCCTGTATGAGAAAAGTATAAGTTATTCATAGCAGAAACCAAAAATAAGGAATGTCACAAAAACGACGAACTCGACGAAAAAAATGTATATAACATAAATTGTGTGTTTTAACGTGTTCTACATTTTTTGTATAGTAAGTTTTTGTCCATCTCTTACGGTTTAGCAGTTATTCAAAATTTAGTAAAATTCATCCAGAATAAATTACTCTTCAGAGGCTATTCCCAGAAAATTCAAGATATACATTTTATTTGTCAGGTAAATATCTTTAATATACGAAATTTTAATCAAAATCGTTAGAGCCATTTTTGAGAAAATCAAAATTTTCGAAAAAAGTTCCATGTAAAGGGTAGTTGGGGGTGGGGGGATTTTTCCAAAATCTTCGTGTCGCATCCCTGGAAGATACTAAACTTAAATACCAAGTTTGGTATTTTACCTATTTTTCGTTTTTGAGTTATCGTGTTCACAGACACATGGACACACGGACACACACACAAACACACACTCGGACCTTTTTCCGAAAATGCTTTTTTTAGATAAAGGGGACCCTAAAACATATATTTCCGGTGAAATCTCGGTATCGAATTTTTTGGTGGAATGCAATACATTCTCTATACACTATGTACATAGTGCCTATAGAGAAAGTAAAAATGCTTTTTTTTCGGACTAGGGGCCTCAAAAGAAATATTTCCGGTGAAATCTCGATATATAATTTTGGGGGTAGAATACTATGTGCTTGTATATACCTACCTATGTGCTAGATAAAGTAAAATGTTTTATACTCTCAAAACATGTATTTCCGATGAAACCTTGGTACCGAATGCTTTGGTGGAATACAATACCTTCTGTATCTACTAATATATTGTATGTACATGCCATGTGTTTGTGTCTATTTCCTCGAGATAAAGGCAGTCTTTTTTGTTTTGTTTTTTAATTTCTTTAATGCATAAGAACAGTGTTTGTCCACGAAGTTATGTTTCGTTAAAGTTATAATTATAAAAGCACATTAAGAATAAACCAATGTTCATAATCGCAACAATTCTTGGAGCAATAGTACACACGTAATATACACAATACAATAGTTTTGGGTTGCATGAGTCGGTTAAGGCTTGCTTTCCATCCCATTTATAGCTGTTCTCTGTGGGTAAGCAAAGGTCGAAGGACACACTTCAACAAGGGTTTCAACTAAGTTGAGTGTATTTTACAGGATATGTGCTAAACGCTTCAATATGCCGGATTTTCGAAATTCAAACTTTACTAGTCAAGGGAAAACAATACTGATTTGTCAGAACTATTCTAATTGAAATGAGTTTTCTTGTTGTAATTCATATTTAGAAATCTGAAAGGCAAAAAGGGTAATACACATAAATATAGATTGATAACCAAATGAAGTCTTTAGTCAAGTTACATCTCTATTATTATTATTATTATTATTATTATTATTAAAGATACAGATTATCGCCATTAAGATAACGGTAAGTATCATCGGATTAAAAATATGAGTCGATCTGCCTCTAGTTCAAAATCGGATTTTCTCCTAAATACGCTTTGGCAGCTCCTGATATTAGTACTATCGGCACAAATTAATTGGAATTGGATTTTATTCTGCATCACTGCAAGACATATCAATGATAAACAATTGAAATGCAAAGGGTATATTGTAATTATTGCAGTTCATGCTCTCCCATAATGTAGGCCTAAATGAAGGCTAATATAAACAATTTTATTGTGTGACCTGTAAAGGTTAATGCAATCCACACTTAAAATATTTAAGCTTACGTCCTTGTATGTGACCTACATTGAAAAGAAAATGCATAAGTTGGGGTATTTATTCAGCTTTTAATAGAAATCACGACTTGTGTAACAACTTGGCTTCTATCGAATTAGATAGCTGATCTTTATACTCCAGGCGGCTAAGCTAGATGGTAGTACCGTCGCGTGTCTCCGACTATCCCCATGTTAAATCATCAGCGTTTCAGGTATTAGAACTGTATGGTATTTGGTTTGATCGTGAATATAGGTGTATTACTTGAATGTATTTTTTTCAATGACTGGTAACAAAACTTTGATGTTTTCCATTCATATGCTATTCTCCACCTTTTCTGTAACAAGTTATTCTTACGAAAACTTATTCTTCTCTCTAAGTGGTGTTAATCGAGATAAACATTAGCAGAAATGGTTGTATTACTTAGTTCCTTTGAAGTGGAAGGGAGATGACGGAATACGCTAGACAGGACCTGGGAAGCATGCTCTCGTTCGTGCGCAAACTTACCACTCTTTCCTACCCACACCACCGTACCTGCGTAGCTACGTACATGACGAATAATAACAGAGGTGTGACGTTTCATTACAAACAATTTTAGTATGGAAAAGGTTATGCAACTATATTGCAATCCATGTTCTTTCAAATGTAATGGATGCCCCTTTACAGTTACAATTACCATTAATCACAAATTGGAGGATTAATAACATTAAATATTTGAGGATTTTATATAACTTTCGTTTTAATAATTGCTCATGGTTTATGTAAGATAAATAATTATCCTTATTTAGTTGAAATTAAGTAAAAAGCAAATTAATTGTAATCAGTTTCGACTTCACATTACAGAGCAGTAATTCTCTTAAACTAGAGAAACACAGCTTGCAACTTTACCAAATATATTGCCTGCCGATACTTAACCCAAATTGAGAGATTTTGCAGGCCGTATTGTTTCAATGTTTGGTTCCAAATGTACATGTGAGCAATTCATTTCTAAGTTGAACTATATTAAGAGTAACACACGCTCCAGATTAAATGATGATACTCTTCTGTCAATATTGCCTCTCTCTGGATCTACCATTAAGCCCAACTTTATTCATTATTTTGTTGCATCCTATTTAAATTTTCAGATGCTCAGCACCACCTTTCTATTTTTCCTCATACCTACAGAAAAATAAAATCTCCACTTTGAATCTAAAATCGTGTCTAATTAGTCCTAATATATAATACCTAAATAAAGATAAAATGTTAATAATGTTCGTTTACAAGTGAACGATATAACAGTAGCACGGGTTCGTGGATGGTTCATAAATTATTATTCAAGCATAATCGGTGGTCACGTTTACTCGTAACAATGCCGTTACATCTCCAATGGAAATCAGAGAGGTTCCGATATGTGATTCATAAACTAGTTTGAGTCCAAATACACAGTCTTTTGTTTCAGCAAGCAGATTACAGCAGGCAGCGAAGCGCTAATGTCATAGCTTTTTCATGCGGTTTCATTCAACAGCCGAGTTGCTCTATATTTCGCCTGCCACACCATCTGTAGTCCAACTTCTGGACTTCTTCCCCGCCCTCCCAAACTTCCATACTAAAACACCGATTTAGCTAACTTAGCTCTCTGTCATTCCTAGCACCTATCTATATTAGGTTGAGTGTCGTATTGCATTGGAAGCTAAATTTTTAAAGCCCCCTGATTTAAAAATCGGTTATGTTACATTTACATACTTTCTACACCCACTATCGTTTATTATTGTACAGCGTCTACAAACTATTCTTACGAAAGCTTATTTCCTGTGTACTTCAAATTAACCGAAACAAACTTTGCAGAAATAGTTTCATTACACATTTCGTTGCAGATATGAGGAAAAGCCGAATCGATAGTAACATGCCAAAATTCGAGTTGCTATATACTGGATTTAATAATCCCATGCGATCGTGATAAATAATTCAAAATCGACAGTATTCAAGTGGCATAATATTGACGATTTCAGAGCCATAATAATGAATTTTTCACAAATGGTTGACGCAGCAGAAAAATTATTGGAAATAGATTATGTTTTAAAGAGAATTATATTTGTTGTCTATAAATTAACATTTACCAGTTATACAAATTGAACAAAATTTCTTACCGGATTCCACAGACTATTCCCAGAAACCTCAAGATATTCCCTTAATTTGTCATGTCAATGTTTTAAATATATGCTATTTAATCAAAATCGTTGGAGCCACATTTGGAAAATGATAATTTCGCAATTTTACCATGTAAATGTAGTCTGGGGTGAGGGAATTTTATTGAAAATATTGTAGTCGCATCTCTGGAAGTTACTGAATTTAAATATTACACTTTTTATTTATCCAACTTTTCGTTTTAAAACCATCCTGTTCATAAACAATCTCAGGGAACCTTTTTATTTTCTAAAGCGCAATGGATCTGACTGAACTCCCTATCCGCTGACGATCCCAGCGCCACCCCATCGCCGAGGGTTGCTTTTCCAAAGCGCATTCACCACCACCAGAGAGACGCCTCCACGGCAGTTTCGCCGACACTTACAACCTGAGAGAGACAGAATGAAATGGAGATAAAACGAAAGAGCGGGAAGTTCAGGGAATGAAGAAACCTCCCCGACATTCGCCTGGTTATCCTGAAAAAAAAAAACAACCGAAAAAGCTCATGGGTCGGCCATGGAAATCGAACCCACGACCTCCCGAAAGCCGGTCATAGTCGAAACGTCTGAGCCACCTGATTCGGTTCTCAATATTGTTAATCTAGATAAAAATCGTTTGAAGAGTATAGTATTTTATTCTGATCAAATATATGTAAATAATTTTTGTAACCGACAACCTCACTTCCCTCACAGCTTCCTCCTTCATCATTCCATCAAGCCCGCTGAAGGACAACATATTCACGTCCTTATTACGTTTAATACTTCTAAAGTTCAATGAAATGTGGTGTACATAACACATATTTCTAGGGAACTATAAACTGATCTAATTATCTTGAAGATTTAGAACAACAATGAAGTAAAAATCGTTAATAACTAAAGGTGTTTGGACCCTATCCGTCAGTGAAACCATTCAAGTATATCGAATGCTCATAGTCTATTTTGCTGTGCTTCTATATCTGTATTTTTTTATTTGCCAAATACTTCTCAATTGAAGCTAGTACTCTTGGGGTACTAACATCCATCAGGGAGTTCAAAATGATTCGGGTGCAATTATTTCACAAGCAGATGAAAGCCCTGCAGAAAATCGGAGCAAAATGGTAGTAGAAATGGAAACAAATCTAGTCAGCAGTTAAAAGAAAATTTTAAACTTATCAGTTATGTTCCTAGAAAATAGATACAAAACTATGCAACAAGAAATAACAATTTGCTTGCAGAATATTCTGTCAGATTGACAACACTGGACATCATCCGATTTTCGCTTTGTAGTTTCAGCTGGAATGGAGAGGAATTTGAGGAAAAGAGGTTTTTTGTTAATGGCCAGAATACTATGTGCCTCAAACGATTTTAATTTGGATTAACAGCACTGCGAATTTAACTTCTAGAAGTCTTTTGAATCATGGCCGTAATAGTTACTGTTAGTTACCGTTTATTATATTATAGTATCAGGTTTAAATAACCAAATAACATATAATTATAAAAAAAAAAATATGTTGGAAAATATTTTGATTATTGTCGCCCCTTAGAATGATTACGGAGACACACAGAGTTCAAATACTACACTACACAGTTTTTTCTTTCTCAAAATTCTTCTTTCTACTGTAGATTTGTTTCATTGTGCTTTTCGGTTTAATCTGTTCTGCATTTTAAAGTAGACCAACTTTCAGCTATTTTGAACGATGGGCTGTGTTTTTGTTGAACAAACTACTTTAGAAGAGTAATCACTTTTACGTAAGGTATTCGAATGGCTGCTACAAAATCCGTTTAAATTGTGTTAACGTATATTTTGAAATTTGTGTTAGTATTTTAAACGTATTTTAAACTTGTCTAATACGATATCAACATACACATTCATAAAATGATAATGTGTATGGAATTGAATTTTTAAGTATAGCGTGCCTGTTAATTAGAATGCTCATGATAAAATACGTGAATTTATGACATTTAATATACATTATAAATTAAATTTGGAAGTTATAAACCAGACTAATGACGTCTTTGATGGTCAAAAACAAAAAGAAAAGTAAACGTTTGAATAATATGGTCTATGTCAATAACAGAGGATTCGCTTGCTGACCCTGAGGCTTAAATCTTAAAAGTTTATCAAAATCCAGTGGGGGAGTGAAATTTATTTCTGCGTGGATGTAGCAGATATCCGGAAATTCATTACTCATTTTCATAACAGTTCCATATAAAACTTGTTACAATTTGTTGAATAATAATCCTGTTTTCGGCTGAAACTTCAATAGACAAGGTAAAGTTCCTCCTAGATGAAGAAAGTTTGTTTTTACATTTAGTTGTTATAACATGAGAAGGCTTGATCAAATAAACAAAATGTTGCGCCAGATGGCTGGGACCCATATGTCAAAGAATCAGCACAGTTCGTGCAGCGTTCATTATACCAAGAACCAAAAAACTGGAGATAATTATGACGTTGTAAAAGTTCCCTTTAGCTTTCATGGAATTCTAAACGTGTTAACATGAAAGCCTCAAATTATGCATCAGTAGGTCACAGACGCAAGAATGTCTTAATTGGAGTTATTTTCAGGCCTTGCATCTTGAACCATTGGCATATTTTGAAAATGTTGAAAAGAAATCTATTTTAAAAACTTTTCTATCTGCTTCAGGAACTTCTCTATCAATTCTGCAAAAAAAAAAAAAAAAAAAAAAAAAAAAAAAAAAAAAAAAAAAAAATATTCTTATAGAGATTATTCTTTTATCTACATCATGCTTCTCAAGATAAACATTAGCTGAAATGATCTTATTACTTAGTTCCTTATAAGTTGAAGGGAAATAAAGGCTAAAGTTTCAGTCAAAAGTCTTAAAAGCTGTCGCTATATGACTGTCATATAAATTCGGTCCTCTTTAGGAGTAAGAAATGAATAAGGGCTTCTCGTTTAAGAAACGTTTAAGTGTTTTAAAATTGAAACCAATCTCTAAAAGGGTTAGCGCCATGAAAAAAAAAATGTTTATGACACAAATATTGTGTTTTAACGAGATATGCATTTGTGTGTAATAAGTTATCTCTCACAGTTTACCAATTATGCAAATATTGTTCAGAATGAAGAGAACTTCAGGGGCTTTTCCCAAGAACTTCAGGATGCACATTTTATTTGCCATGTACACATCTTTAACATAGGAAATTTTAATCATAAATCGTTAGAGTCACTAAACTACACTAAACTTAAATACCAATTTTGGAATTTAGCGGACTTCTCGTTTTTGAGCTATGCTGTCCTCAGGCCGACAGACACACGGGGTTTTTAAACTTTTATCCAAGGGCTCTCAAAATGTGTATTCCTGGTGAAATTTAGGTATCGATTTCTGGGTGGAATTCAATACCCTCTCTACACCCTCCACCTATAGGTAATTGTACAAACTTTTTGTTTTGTTCAATGAAGTCCTGTAGTTTTAAAATACCTCACAAACTTCTATCAGATGAAAGGTTCGTTTTTTACAACAGGGCTGAATATGATAAAAATACTTGGGATATCGAACATACAATGAGGTGACATATTGGAGTTACAGGCATTTAAACTGGATATAGGAGATGCTATTTGATTCTATCATTAAACGTGCTCTGAGATATTCTACAATTAACATTGTTAATTCCGAGTTGTGTTATGCATATATATTATATGGATATTAGTTTTAAATTTTATATTCTTTAATGAGTTATAAGCCAACAGTGCCAACAGAAAATTGTCGCTGCAGATGCAAACAAAGACTAAATTAATCCAAACAAAAGCTGGATAAATTCACTGCAAGAAATGGGTGGGTTATATCGGACACTGGGGCACTGTCCTGGATACAGGAAATCGATGAAGAGGAGCATCGACCTGGAGGGCCGGGTGGCACGGCGCCAAAGCGTAGCAGGGCCTAGACACGTGGACAAGACTTAGTTCACGATTTCGTAATGTCACCCTTCTCCCCTTACGCAAAAGATTATTGTACCTATTACTCCTGCTCCCATGACAAGAAAAGTATCAAGTAAAATCATAAAATAATGTCTACAAAAACCTCTTGTATTTATGAGCAACGCTCAAAAATGAAAGCAAACTTGGTATTTGCATTACACATAACCTAAGCACGCATAAAGGGAAAGTTTAAGGAATTATCTCTAAGCCAACAAACCTAAAAATATCTTGATTGTAAAATATACAAATCACAATGTGGAAGCAAAAAAGTACATAAAATCCTTACCGACATTTTAAAGTAAACAAAATTAAAACTCTGCATCTAAATATTTTGAAGCCTGATAGAGAGGCCTCTGAGGAAAATTAAGCGATATTTCACGCCCAATATAGAATGGGACGCTGAGAACCAAAGCAGCTAAAGAGCGTCCATAAATAAAATGCCATTTCATTTTTTTCTTTCTTTTCTAAATATTCGATAGGATTTCACCGAAAATACTCTTTTGAGGTCACCTGAACAAGCATTTTTATAACAAAGTTCCGTGTGAGCACTTGGGTATTATTTAGATGAACACCAAACTTTGTATTTAGTCCATCTTTCATTGATACAAAAGGAAAATATTCATGAAGCTCCCCCTCCCCAAACTAGACTTTACATTAAGCAATATTACATTTTAATAGCTTATGAAGTCCTCTATATACGGTCTGAATCTTGCATAATTTTCTATAAGAGAGAAAACCATAAGGATTGAAATGCCTTATTAACTTTATATTACTTAACAAAACCGTTAAAATAGTAATCCTAAATACATAACAACATTTTAAAGTTGAAGGTAAAAATCTCCTTCATGCTAAATGTACATATGAGTATTATATGTACTTATAAACTTCGATTCACGGCAACTCACACTCTGACCTTAGGCATTACATGGTTTCTCATTTAGCACAATTTACGGTGGCTCATTTCCCTTTCTTTCCGCTTCCGTCTCAAGTTTCATAAGTACTTCCAGGTTCTGATGTATGGTAGTACTAAACAGATGGCGCGGAATCTTGTTCAAAGGAAAGAGTATTTCGTGTGAGCACTGGAGGGCTGCTTGGTTGATCGGGTCGTTCTACGATCTCTCTTGGCAGCTCCAATAGAAGTAAAAAGTCTTCCTGCAGAAACAGTTGGGGACCTCCACTACTCTCTGTAGCCTGTCTGCTTGCAGTCTTTAGCCTTCTACGATTCCTTCACTTCAACGCTTGGTCCTCGGGATGGTAGCCGCAATAGGTCTCTCGCAGTGCGCGAGTTGTTCCCTCCGTTGTATACCTTATACCCTAATGCTCTGAAAAGAGCTAGCGAACCACTATTTTAGTGGCAGCCTCGCTAAGTCACAATGAACAATGTTGTTTATTTTTTTCTAATTTCTAATCTTTCTTTCATATTTTCCTGGTACATAGTTAACAAAATAGATCGTTGTGGAAGTGTTGTTGATTCTTTAGCAAATAAAAAGCTATTTATCGCAATACAGGGGCTCAGTTTGCGGCAATAGTAACAGTGGTAAGCAAATTTGAGAAGCATGCTTCTCCAAATAGATGGTTCTCAACCCATTTTTACAGAAACGTGCGAATCTCCTTTAAGTCATGTCCTTCTAACAGTGTTGTTATCGCATTGACGTATGCCACATGACGGAAACCGCATGCAATGAAGGATTAGGAAAAGAGCTCAGATTCTGATAATTTAAAGACTGAAGAATGGCCTATAAAATGACTCATGACAACAATTGCATACAATCAGATGTGTTGCATTAACATGCTTTATCAACTCATTTTATAACAAAATATACTTAAAGAGGATTATTCTTTAATTTCCTTCTGTTAATTCAGGCAATACTCATATTGTTGTAGGTATAAGAGGAACACAGTAAGCTAAACCGTTAAATCATATCGAAAGCGGAGATATGAGATGGCCTTTAAATGCATGAATACAAAAAAGAAAGAAAGAACGAGAATAACGACTTTGAGTTGGGAAAAGTATATAATCTGAAAATTCAAATCGAAAGTAAAACAAATTTTGAAAATGATTACCGCAAAACAAATACAACTTATGACTTAAATTGTATGCTTCGACGAAATAAACATCTTTTGTGTAGTAAGGCTTTATAAATTTTTTAGGTTTAGCAAGAATACAAAAGTGGTTTAGAATAAACAGAACTTCAAAGGGTACATAAAACTTTTTTCAAAATGTTCGTGATGATACTACGAAGGTCTTGAATTTAAATACCAAGTTTAGTATTTAAGCGAATTTTCGTTTTTGAGTTATGCTGATCGTTTACACACACATTCTACACACAAACGGACCTTTCCTAAAACGACCTTTTCTTTTTGGATCTAGGGGCCCTCAAAACATATACTACTGGTGAAATCTCGATGTTGAAATTTTTTGGTGTAATAAAATAGGTACTTTCTCTATTTACTGTAAGTATGCGGTAGAAAAAGTAAAAATGACCAGAAACTGAAATTTGTTTTTTTTAATTAAAATGAGGTGTTAACTATTATACGGGTATAAATAGTAGCTACAAGAATTGATGAGATATTTTGGAAAATAATTTAAAATGCATGTTGCTTAAGAATGTGAAAATAAAATTAAGATCTTGTTTTAAAGCAGGTCTTAATGAAGGTTTAACTCCTTTGAAATTTCAGATTATGCCAAATTCATTGTTAATGAATATGATTTCACAACCTATACTATAGCCTGACTGTACGCAATGATCAACACGAAATTTTGTACTTTATAATATCTAGCAGAGTTTATTTTAGGCGCCTAAAATACTAGAAGCATCGCAGTGGTTTTTAAAGAATGCTTAGGCTTCAAAATTTGGAGTTTTGTTTATGGTATGCAATTTGTATTAAAGTTGTAAAAATGCCAAAATACATTGCTTATAATGCATTAATCAGAGCAACCTACGCTAACCAGTGATCGCCATTGTGCATAATCATCAGGCGATTTGTCTTAGCAGTAAGAGATGTGTTAGGACATACCAGCGCTAACTTAGCCAACTTAAATCTAGTGATGGCAACTTTTCCAGAGCACTTTACGGACTGGCCTTAAGCATATCTCGCCTTCTACTGGTGAAGAGGACTATGTTGCTTGCAACCGACAAGATCCCTGCACCTAAATTTCTGAATCCACTATTATCAGCAGTAGCAAGAGAAAGCAATTGGCCTATTCAGGGCGAATCCACCTAAAATCAGGACATCAACAATCAAAAAGCTCGTTTCAATACAATTCAATCTCCAATTAATGGATAACCATACAAATGTAACAAAACAAGTTGAGAATCAACAGCAATCTGAAGAGGTTGGATCATTTTGGGAATTGTTGCAGCTCTTAATAGAACTTCATAACTCTGGTTAAAATATTAAAAGTTTACTCTGTGTTTTCGTGAAACTTGTTGTGAAGGAGCATTTAATTTTTGCAAGAATGAGTCAGTTTTTTTTTTTTTTTTCCATTGAGTATAGACTAATTCAATGTAATGGAAAATAGTTGTTTAGTTGTTTTTATTAATATCGCAACCTCTATATTTAATTTAGGATGCTTTATAAGAATAATGTATTTGTGCTTCCTCAGTTTGTATATATGATAAAGTTGTCACTATATTGACATGGCTAAATTAACATAATTTTAAAAACAAAAATGTGTTCACATTCCAAATATTCATGCCAACAATTCAATCAATTTTACTAACGATACAACACATTATATCCCGATTTGGCAGTATACAAAAAGTACAACTCTGATTTAAACATGGCACAACTCTAGTTGTGCTTATGACACGGGTTGAATTTTGCAGACCTGAAGAAAAATTAGTACTATTTGTGAGCTAAAGATGTACTGTCCAGTTGAAAAATAGAAGACACATTTTGTGTTTTAACAGATTAGGAGGAAAAGATAGCAGAGACTGTTAGAACTTTTGAACTCAGACGGGGGGGGGGGGGGGTAGGATCTCGTTTCGATTTGGTGCCATTATCCCTGGTCAAAATGTTTACTTATGACTGATGTCAATGTTATGCTCCCCCTTAAAAAATGAAATCGCAGAAAGCGTGCAGGGAAAAGTCACGCATAGGAGAAATTCTTTTGCTCAAGTGATTTAAACCTCTTATCCACGATGATTGTCACTCAACACGAGAATTCGCAAAGTGGCAAACTGATCAGTTGACCTTCTTGTGACTTGCAATCTATATACGAGGCACAGACTCTGAGGAGTTGTGCATCAACTCAATACACTTCAATCAAACAACAATAAAAATTTGCTGCTCAAGGACAGGTCCTTCTTCTCCATTCTTTTATCAATTCGAATTCCTCTTGGTCTCCGCAAGTGTACTGTTGATCTATATATGTACTATTCCTTGGTATCTTACTTGCCAAATTGTTTGTCCTTCACCATTCTTTTAATTAATGCCTCTGAGTAAGCAGTTTCTTCTCATCCAATCAATGTGCTAACGTTTTTCTTACCGATTTTCAATATTGTTTTCGTCCAATCTTTCTATTAATTTATTATTTACTTAGCTGCCCGCCCCAACTTCGTACGGGTGGTACACCTAATGAAAAATACCCAGACAAAATCTTCCATTTACAGTACGACCATGCAATGAAATAAAATTGCAATTAAATAATTTGACAATACTTTATTGTAATGCCTTGTAATGTACAATTTTCCTTCCGGAGAGAAAACAAATAGAATGCAACGTACAACTGTCCATGTGAAAAACACGACAATTCAACGTATATTCCACACACTAACGATTGACCTTAGGATTTATTGCCATTGTGAATGCACTGCACTCCGGAAACTGAACACGCTTAAACTCAAAAGGAAAGTCGGTTGACATTAGTGGATTCTTGGAATAAGCATATCCTTGCCTTTGAACTTTCCAATGTTATAGTAGCTTAAATCAAAATTTTCATAATTTTTTAACAGCGAGTTTTGTTCTGCTGCATAATTTCGGCTGATTAAGATTGCGTAGCATAATTATCACCGAGTCAACCTTGAGCTGTAAATTGTGTGGCAGTAATCTTGGCAAATCCAATGAATTCAGTTTGATAATCGACGGCTTCATTTGCATTGGTAATGGAATCGATCGACATAAATGAATGTATTTGTCAAAAAATGTTACTGTGATTTTTTATTTTCAAATCACCTACATTCTTATTAGTTGCTGCTAAAATGAGTCGTTCGCTCAACCAAGCATAGTTTTTATAATTTTCACCAATATTTGAGAACAGTCTCGATATTAATTCTTCCTTAGACGTTGTGAAGTGACAAAAATTTGATGGAAACGAAATGAGGCCAGTAGAAGTGTCAACAGAAATTTGCCCATTGCCAATATCTATTAATGCCTTTGTATCTGAAAATCGCAATGATCTGCGCACTGTAGATATATAGTTGGTATTGCGAAAAGGAGGAAGTCAGCGAACCCATAAGGTATTGTGGAAAGAATGATATATGCAGTTAACAGCGTGCGCAACCAAGGATGTCGTTGGCATAACAACAGTAATGACAGCGCTTCTATAGTGTGGCGGGTAAACGCTGAAATAGGTAATGAATTACATTAAGGAGAAAGTCACAAAGTAACATTCATGTTTCTTCCGAATCTCTTTCTTTCCTTTACTCCTATGTTCTCCTCCTCTTAATTTTCTCCTCTGTCAAACCATCCATTTTAAAGCTAACAATGACATAACTAAAGAGCAAGTATATCTGGTTGGGCAATTGATAAGCTTTTATTTGATGATAGCTTTGTGTGTTAAATTTCTCCATTTAACCCAAAATATTACTTGATCAAATGTATTAAGAGCACCGCAATTGCAGTGTGTTGGTGACGCGGGTATCTTCATTTTCTTTGTCTAGCCCATATACCACATAACGTCAAATAACCAACATCTGCAATATGAAATCAACCCAACCGTCATTCCGCAGCCATTTTCAGATTCCAAGAAGGGTTAATGGTTATAGTTTATAGCTTATTTATTTTAAAGAATTACAACAAATATATTTATTTCTTTATTTAAACTACGTGACCATGGGAACGATAGTTAATACATAAGAAATATATTTGATTTTCACTGTTATTTTGCGTCATTTCCCCCATAACCGGGTGCATTCCCTTAGCATTGAATGGGGAAGAAAAATGGAGCAGTAGGTACTACGGCCATACTACGGCCATCTGGTGGGAAATAAATAAGTACGTATTTTAGATGTTCGTCGCCAGGAAAGCTTCTTTGCTTCTTTCTTTTAAACGATAGGAGTAAAGAAAGGACAGATAATACATAAAAGTATATTTAAATTTCACTGCTGCTTTGTGTCATCTCGATAAACTGTTGCGTTACCTTAAAAAATACTACTACGACCATCTAGCGGCAAATAAATAAGTACTTACTATAGGTGTTCGTAGCCAGGAAAGTATATTTGCTTCTTTATTTTAAACAATAGGAGTAAAGAAAGGACAGTTAATGTATAAAAATGAATTTGAATTCCACTGCTGCGTTGCGTCATTGTGTCGATAAACCGGTGCATTACCTTAACATTGAATGGGGAGGGGAAAATACAGCAGTACTACGACCATTTAGCAACGAATTACCGTGGTACCACTGCCATCTAGCGGCTATTGATTGAAATGCGTTTCCTTGGCACTGTTTTTATTCATATTATGAGATTTTAGAAACTTTCCCGTACTATTTTTAATCAATTTCTTTTCCACAAACCTTGTCGTGATAAAAAAAAAGTTCAATTTGGTGCAGTCGTTCGGAAGTGATACGCGTACATACATTTCAGCGATTCATTTATATATACACATAGATTTACTTTTTGCATACCCACATTCAAAATGCTACTTCCTCGCTCAGTCGCAACTTGCATGTTTTTGCATTATACTAAACGGTTCTATGCATACCGCTTCACTAATACATTTTATTTATTTATTTTTTACCCACTAAATGGAATCTATGAGTATAAAAATATATATAAAGTATATAATAAGAATTTAATATATATATATATATATATATATATCTTATTAGAATTAATAAAAAATATTGGAATACACTCTTATGTATTTATTATTCTGACCCTTTTCTATTCTATGGTATGTAGAAAATGATTTCTATTAAAAGTTTCCTTACTCGGATAAGGTATTTATTTATGGCACATCGCAAGTGATTAAACCGTCCCCTTACTTATTCGCAAAAGCATTTGCTTTACTATATTTGCCGTTTTACTTTCCCTATAATATACCTTGTAGAAAGACTTTGTATCCCACCCAAAACTTTGATAATAAAATTTCACTAGAAATATAGGTGTTAGAGCCCCCCCCTTAATAAACAAAGGCACCTCAGAAAAATATGTGTGTGCATGCGAGTTTGATTTTCCGAAAGCTTTTACTATCTCAAAATCGTTCTAACAACTCTGGTTATAAAAGAATGAACAACAAATAAAATGAATACCTTGAATTTTCTAGGAATAACTGGTGATATCATCTTTATTTGCATGGCATTTTATAACTGAAAAACATAAAGCCCATAACGTGCTGCACAAAAAATGAACGTCTGTTTAAAACACACATTTCATTCAAATATATTTTTTGCGGCATAAGAGGTATCCGTTACTATTGACTTGAAACTTTCAATTTCTACCATTTTTAAAGTCGTGGTTTCATGAAAAAAGTAGAGAAATTAAGGCCATCATATAGCAACCTGCTTATAAACAAAGATTACCGATTCAGTTTCTTCTATCCCCCTTGTACCTGCAACAAAACATCTAAGGAAGTTATTCCTGTAAATATTTATCTCGACTAAAATTGGGTAGCTGTATATAAAAAATCTGATGTGTTCCATTTACATGGCTGTCTCTACGTGTTCTGCAACCAAGTATTTCTACAAATGTTTATTGTTTTACCTACTAAGCAGATAAAAGTGAGCTGAACGGACTTTTATTTATTTCCTCATAGGTACAAGTCAATTAAAAGCGGTCTCAGTAAGGACTTGAAATTCGCTCTCTTTGCATGACCAGGAGTAAAACAAAAGAAAACAAATGACGGCTTTCCATTTAAGGAAATAATAAGAATTGGAATAATTAAATCAATAACAAGGAATATCTAGGAAATAGTTTACTAAAAAATGTGCCCGACATAAATTATGTACTTCAACAATCAACATTTTTTGGGTGCTAAGATTTTGTCTGTCTCTTACGATTTACCAGTTATTCAAAAGCCATCCAAAATGAAGAGCATTTTAGAGCTTATTTGTAGAAAATTCAAGTACTACATTTCATTTCTCACTAAAATATTTTAAATATATGACATTTCAATCAAAATCTTAAGAGTCATTTTTAAGATTATCCAGCAATTCGAAAAATCTTCGTGTCGCACCTTGAAACATGTGGAACTTTAATATCAAGTTTGGTATTTAACGGGCTTTTTTGAGTTATGCCATTCATATACACATACACGTGCCTTTTACTAAAACACTTTTTTTTTTTTTTTGATTCAGGAAACCTCAAAACATGCGTTTCCAGTGAAGTCTCAAGAATTTTTAAGTGGAATACATTTCTCTCTATTTAATATACTGTTACATGGTAGAAAATGTAACGATAAGTCTTTATAAGTATGTTTTGTAAAAACAAAAAACAAAAACAGTGTGTAGGGAAAGTAATGAGAATATAAGTTTTTCCCAACTCTGTGCACCAGCGTGTTTCTGTGGATTTTTCTCTTCCCTTTTTGTGATGTCATATCATTAGGGAATCTTGTGTATTTTTTTCTTCTTCCTCCTTATGTTACGCCCTCTTTGTTATAGAAAGAGTTCTTCACCAACCTTTCTAGGCAGCTAATTAAATAGGGTAAATAATAGGAGTAACACTACCCTATCAATTTCCCTATTTTACTCAAAATCTTCGTGTCGCATCCTTGGACATCAACATTTTCGTTTTTGAGTTATCACGTTCACAGACCAATACGGACCATTTTCTAAAGCTGTTTACTCAGATGCAGGGATCCTAAAACATTTATTTCCGGTGAAATCTCGATATCGAATTTTTGGAAGGAATGCAATGTCTTTTCTACTTATATACTACGTACTAGTTAGAGAAAGTAATGAATGAAAACGATTGTAAGGTTGTATAGAAAATGGTATCCCATGGAAGGGAAAAAATCTGATGTGTTCCATTGACTTTCTCTAGTGTTCCACAAACAAAGCTTATTCTTTTATCTGCACCATTTATTTAAGATAATAAACATTACCAGCATTGGTCTTATTACTTACTTCTTTGTAAGTTGAAGGTAAACAAGAGATGCACATGCTAAAGCGATAGTCAAGTCTTTTAAATGACGGTCGCTGTATCAAACAATCAAAATTGGGGCTCTGATTGCTTGCTAGGAGTAAACAAAAGAGAGACAAAGGAAAGGAGTAAACAAAAGAGCTTTCCTACTTGAGAAAAGTTTTAAGTAGCTTAAAACTGAAAAAAAGACATAAATTGTGTGTTTTAACGAGGTCTACATTTTTTGTAGTAAGTTTTTGTCTATTTCTAGCGGTATCGGTTGTACAAAATTCATCCAGAGTGAAGAGATCTTCAGAGGCTATTCCCGGAAAATTCAAGAAATGCATTTTGTTTGCCATGAAAATATCTTAAATATGTGGTATTTTAATCAAAATCGTTAGAGACATTCTTGAGAATATTAAAATTTTCGAAAAATGTTCCATGTAAATGGAAGGTGGGGTTGGGAGAAGTTTTTTGGAAATCTTAGTGTTGCTTCCTAGAAGCATACTGAACCAGCATCAGTACCAAGTTTGTTATTTAACCGACTTTTCGCTTTTGAGCTATACTGCCCACAGAAACACACACGGGTATGTTTCTAATTTTTTTTTTTTTTTTTTTCTTATTTAGGTGTCTCAAAAGTATTTCCGGGGAAATCTTGGTATCGAATCTGTGCGTGGAATACAACACTTCCTCTATCCGCTATATACGTTGTACACACGTGTTAGAGAAAGTCAAAATGTAATGTGCACATTTCTTCAAAGAAACACTGAAGAAAAAAATTGCCACTTGCATACGTAGTTAAGGTATATCAAAAATGGTAAAACCATCCTTACATCAGCATCGGTATTGTTATTATGTTTTGTTTCTCCTTGGGTGACTACAGGAAGGCCAGAGGCATCAGGCAGAACGTAACCGAAGCTGACGACCCTGTTTTAGTTCCGGAATGTCGTACATAGTAGGCTAGTAAACCACACAATACTGTCACATACCTTATCTGCTTTGCATGTGTCTGCGCTTTACAATGTTGATAAAACACACGCGTTAATGCGCTGACCGACTTTTCCTCTACAACCGTTACACAACTGCTATGCTCTGCTGTTGCTCATACGGCTTTTATTAATCTTGGGAGCATGAATGACCACTGGTGGTGCACATGCAATTTTTATTAAAAGGGGAATTATAATAAGATTATTTCATGTTCTATTTTTTATAAAATAAAATATTTCATAAAGGTTGGTTTTTAAAAGAATCAGGAATAATAAAGATGAAGATGCGATAGCTTGAATTAAAAAATATTTTAATGAAGCTTCAACGAATGATGTTTTATGCAGTTTTCACTAAAATACCGAGGAAAGTTTTTAAGCAACACTGCAAATACTGCTATTTTGAAAGCTATGCCAAAAGATCGTGAAATATTGCGTTTATCCATTATTTTTCTATTTGCGGACATAGAATTTTCGTAAACATTTCAATGCTGCATATATGGATGGGGTGCAATACTTCCTATATCTACCATTGGTATGCGATAGAGAAATTTAATTTTTGGCTTCTTTTCTTGGAGTTCATTTGTCAATGAATTACTGGCGCAAAACTTCTGGAATCTGACCTTGATCCCCAACTCAGCTACCGAGCCTAGCTTACTCGAAGTTTGCGCTATAATACCTTTGTGACTGCTTACTCACAGTCACAGCGAGCAAAACTTCGTGTTCCATATTTGCTTGTATTTTCAAGGGGGCAGTAAATGGAGTTTATTTTATTTTTGTGGCATTAATAACTATGGCTCCTACGTTTACAAATTTAAGTGACAAGATATTACATAGCCAGAGCAGAGAAATAATTGCAAATGTCCTCGACTTCACGAAACAAGATGCAGAGATGAAGGAAGAAAATAAATGTTCACCCAAGTTCTCCAAAAGCCTAATTCTCGGAAATTAACAGACCATATTACATAGTTTATTCTGGTAACATCGCACGTGATGTACGCTGTTCACGATTTCCATAATCTGTTCTGTCACAAAACAGAATACGACTGCCTCCTTGGTCGAGTGGTCAGCGAGCTGACTTCTCACGCGAAGGTCCCGGGTTCGATTCCCGGTTGGGGCGGGGAATTTTTCTTTAACCAGAATTATTCCCAATGGAGTTTGGAAGTATGAATGTGAGAGTAAATGTGCGTGTGTTTAGTAGTATAACATTTATTAACCTAATGTTCTGAACTTACAGTTTCACAAGTCAAAGCCCCCGATATGGCCATTACTGTTAAAATGTACAAATGATTTCAAGAGATCGAGAGTTAGAATCTAGCTTAGGGTGTGTTACTCGGAGAAGGTTTTTTCCGGGGCTTTACATTGTGCTAAGAAGATAGTTTAAGCTCCTTGGATCCCGAGATCATTTCACCAATTTCATTCGTCAACCAGGATGATCAACCAGGTTAAAGGACATAACAATAAATTAAACAGTCACATGCCAGAGCCAGAATGTGTGTGCAAACGTTGTGGTGAAGTGTGTGACAAATAACATGTGATGTCTTTGTAAACAAAGACAAACACTAATAAAGTTTTGTAATGGAGAAACTGATTCTTAAACTTATGCACATTATGCGCTCTTTATTCAATATTCTCGTAAATCGAATTTCGGTATAGAATCAATTAGAAAGAATTCTTATTAAGGATAATGGTGCAAAACGTAGCAATAGTAGTGATGATATGTATAACGTTTTGCACGTAGTTGTATATTCTTTTTCTCCCCATTATTTGAACATATACCTGCAAAACCTGTCTCATTTCTGCACCAATGGAAGCATGTTTTATTTCCTTGTATATGTTCTTTATACGGATCCATTTTATCTCCTTGTTAAAGGTGATCTGTGAAAATTAAATCTTTTATGGGGTGTAGAAGTGTTGCACTGCAAGAGAGAGGTATTCTGTTTTGTATGCTATTGAGAGACACTTTTTCTTAAATACTGAAAGAAAACGAGCAAACGGTTGGATTATATGGAAACGATTACCAAAAACAAGAATAGAAATTTAAAAGTTAATCTATTACAACCTGAAAGAATTAGAAATTTGTATTAACAGAGATTAAAACAAAACATAATTGACACAACAAAATTGTAGAAAAGGGATGACTGAAAAAAACATTCGTAATATTGAAAACTGCATATAAAATATTAGGAACAAAAACTGAAACACTACAGTTAAAAGAAGTAATGAAGTACGTAAGAGCGCAAATAACTGAAAAGAAACGGTCCTCATACAACACCTATTTACTGAAACCAACTGTGGAGAATTGGAAGGAATACTACACAAATAGAAATTAAGTAAAAATAAGGTATAAAAGTACCAGATTGAATCCTCAGGTAAATTTATAAATGAAATTGAATATAATACGCAGATAAGTGTAAAGAGAAGGTATTGTATCCCACCCAAAAATTCGATACCGAGATTTCACCGGAAATATATTCCCGAATCCAAAAAAAGCAATTTTAGAAAAAGGTGCGCGTGTGTCTATGGACAGCATATCTCAAAAAGACCGTTAAATACCAAACTTTGGTAACTTCCAAGGAATACGACACGAAGATTTTTAAGACAATGTCCCACCCCAAAGAATTAAAAAGTACCATATATTATAGATATTTATATCACAAAAAAATATATATATATATATATATATCTTGAATTTTCTGGGAATAGCGTTTGAAGACCTAATCATTCTAGATGTATTTTGCTGAATTTTTCATAACTAGTAAACCGTAAGAAATAGACAAAAACTTATTACACAAAAAAATGTAGATCTCATTATATTATACAATTTATGTCATGTGCACTTATATTCTATAGTCGACAGTTTCCAAGATAATCCTTGTTACTAGTTTCAAGTCTGAAGAACGAACCTTTTCTCAAATACAACATTTCCTTTCATCTCGCTTTTACTGCTGGTCTTGCAAGCGAACCGAACATCAATTGTTTACATAGCGACAAACTTTTAAAATATATGACTATCGCTTTAGCCATATTTCCCTTCTTTCAAGGAAGCACGTAGTAGCACCACTTCTGCTAACGGTTATCTCGATTAGCATGATGCAGATAAAAGAATCTCTTTTGCAAGAATAGTTTGTTTGCAAAACGGGTACAGAGAATCATGAGCATGGAACATATCATTTTTTTATCATTCAGCGAACCTCAAAACATATAATTCCAGTGAAATCTCGATATCAAAATGTTGGATGTAATTTCTACACTACTTCCTCTAACTTCTATAGATAGAGAAAGTATGACAAGGAAATAACCTCAGAAATACTTGTTGCATTTCTAGATCATGAAAAGGCGATTGACATGGTTAAGAGCTATAATGGAGAAATGGAGATATCCTAGCATCTTAACAAAAAAGTCATTCGTGTACAAAGAAACAGAATAAACATACTTATAGGAAGCTTATGGAAGAAATATGAACAGTATAAGGAGTCAAACAAGTGTGTAGATTATTACCACGTCTTTCAAATATAGGTTTAGATTAATTCGTTTATATAAACATAATTATTGTTATATGACAATCAAGTAAACAAAAGAAATCGATTATAGAACATAGTAGGTATAGGATTTTCCAAGAAACTGGAATAGTACAACATTTGAGAACGTCTATTAAATTAAGGGATGGCGTTTGTAAGAGCTAAAATGCTGATAATAACAATATTATAGAACAAGGAAGTAGTCTGTAGGAATATGAATAAGATATTGAACGGAATCTAATACTTTTCGAGCACTATTGGGAAAAGTATAAAAGCTTTGTAGAAGAAAATATTGAAAGAACTCAACTAAAATCCTATAAAATAATGACAATTCCAGTTTTACCTCATGACTCAATCAATAAAGATAAGATTCCGATAGCGTTCATTTCTCAAAAATAAAATGTTTAGGAAACATCAAATGTTGCACTTCAAATTTTTATCAGATTTAGTTTTCAATCCAATAAAGGTTAAAATAGAAGGTTATAGGAATAAATGGAAATATCATTTGGAATGTATGAAGACAACTAGACTGCCGAAAAAAATATTACATTACAGATCGTACGGTCATAAGAGATGTTAGGAGACCACGAAAAAGATGGTTCGTCCAATGAAATAGGAACAGCACTCTTACTCAATCCTTGGACAACGACGACGACGATGATGGTGGTGATGGGAAATAGAAGCGTTGCACTGAAAAACAAATATATTTCCTTGTAAGCTGCAGAAAAGGTTTCTCTAAGATTGGGAAAGAAAGCGAATAACATGTGGAGTTAAGCGGGTATGTTGCAAACATGTAGTATTCGTCATATTTAAGAATGGGGAAAAAAAAAAAAAAAAAAAAGACATGAATGCACATGTAAAGTAGCAGCTGCTTGAGGATCATATAACTTCAGCTGTGGCCACTGCAAAAACTCGTTCCGTCCTCTTGAGCATGCACAGAAATAGCACTGAATGAAGCAATGCACTGAGAGATTAAATTTAATATAAAACATCAAGCTGAAATCACAAATTGTGATGTACATTGCTCACGTAACTTTCTCTATTTTATACAAAATATTCTTATAAAAGCTCATTCCTCTGTAAAATTCTTAATTGAGATTTTTTTTCTGTGGCTTAACGTACTTTAACATGGTTGGTCATATCGGTGACATGATGCTCAAATGATCGTTGGGTCTATGGAGCTTTAAGTTACTGGACATTCATCTTCTCAAGATAAAGGATCTTTCATTACCCATTTACACATCCATTGTCCATATAAGAAGAGTACAATTTGGTATTTAATGGGCTTTGCGTTTTTTAATTATGCTACACACATACCACGCGCGCGAACCTTTTTCTAAAAACGATTTTTGTGTATTCAGAGGACCTTAAAATGCGTATTTACGGTGAAATTTTGGTATTTAATTTTTGTATGGCATACAATACCTTCTCTGCCCACATCGGTAGTCTGGGGTAGAGTGTCTGCACACATTCAAGAGGTCACGAGTTCGAATCTCCCTTATGGTCAGTTACCCAGATAAGGATTTTTACGGCGTTTCCCTTATCCTGAAAAGACGAATGCCAGTAACTTTAAGCTCCAAGGACCCCGAGTTTATTAGCTCATGTGAGCATTATTCACCGTCCGATATGCGAATCAGGTTATAGGACGTTAACACCTCACCCCCCCCCCCAAAAAAAAAACTTTTCTTACAAAAGATTATATTATTTATCTACATGATAAATACCAGCAGAATTGTCGTATTGCATTGTTCTTTGTAAGTAAAAGCGAAATAAGGAAATAAACAGACCAAAGCGATAGTCAAATCTTTTAAAAGCCGATCGCTATGTGAAACAATTGAAATTCGGCTCTCTTAGCTTGCTAGGAACAAACAAAAGTGAGAGGAAAAGACAGATGATTTCTCATTTAGAAAAGTTTAAGTAGGTAGCTTAAAACTGAAACCAATAGCGCGGAATATCTCGAAAACGATTACCTCTACAAAAAATGTGTATGACATAGATTGTGTGTTTTAACATTTCTACATTTTTATGTGGTAATGTTTTATATTTCTTATGGTTTGCCAGTTATGCAATAATTATACGCATGCCATCCAGAATGAAGAAGTCTTCAGAGGCTATTCCCAGAAAATTCAAGATATGCATTTCGTTTGTCATGAATATATCTTAAACGTATGGATGACATTTTAATCAAAATCGTTAGAACAGTTTTGAGAAAATAAACATGCGCTGCTGCTGCTGCTGCTGCTGCTGTTGCTATCACTAAAGGATCACTTGAAATACAGTGAATCGAATATGTTTTATCATCTTGAGAGTAATCCCTGTCATTATAGGCTACACGGATATTGTCAGAGAGCAAAATGTATTCTAATTTATTTTTAGGAACAGACGTTCTCTCATACCTAGTATAATAGTTTATCGGCATTCGAGATGATTTCAAGTTGCATTCTACCTGCTGCTGTGATTGGGCAAACGTTTTCATTTTGATAGTGGTTAATCTACAGTATGATGATTGGCCCGGAAAATGTAGGAGCTTTGATTAAAACCGTGCTAAAATATACACAATAGCGGCTTAGTATATATCTTTAATTAAATTGCGCACAATTACAAAAACAAGAATTCATGAAATTAAAAAAAAAAATCTTTACCTCTTTGAAATCTTCCAGAGATATTTCCAAGTTTGCAAACTACTTTTCTGTTATATTACAAGACCTTAAGGATTACACTGTTGAGATAGGGACATTTGCAACAAATTTATGAATTTATCTGTTGTTAATAACAATGAGAATCTTGTGGCCATTAAAGGATAGTAATTTCAATTATGAATGTTCAAAGACTGCGAACTTTACTTCAATCTCACTCTCTTCCATTTTTCTCCCATTAATCTCTCTCCCACTCCATCGTCCTTTCCTTACCTACTTCCTTCATATGCAACAACAAGCAATATGATGCTTTGAAGATCTGTTAATAAAATTCAAGCACATTAAAAAAGTTTGTAAAATACAATCGGTTTCTCATAATTCTTAGCAAACGTAACTATACTACTGTGTCCTACTACTGTGGTTTTACAGACAAGAATAAGAGTATCGAATATTTTTTATGGCTGTCAAATATATCTTGTGAGAAGTTTAAATTTTAAGTAGCATTACCTATTAAAGAACACCGTTTAGCTTCTTTCTGCCTACCCTTCAGTAACCACGAGAAACTCATGAACCGTGGCAAATACAGAGCCTGAATTTTATATATATATATGCATTTGCATAAAATTATTGAGACCCTCCAAATTCACTTAAAATCGGTATAAAGTCAGAGTTAGGTTCTTCCACACTAGCTTCAAAGTTTGATTGAGGACCATGGCACTGCATTCTGCAAGTCTGATTCAGCTTTCCAAAAGGCTAGTTCTTACATCAAGTTTCTAAAAATTGGCAACGTTGCGCCTGCAAAATTGAAATATCATACATTTCTAGAAGCATTTGTCAATGCATTTTGAATTTGGGTGAGTTGTAACAAAATTAGTGCCCAGGGTGATGCTCTAAGAAAATGGCAATCAAAGAGTTGACTGAAACATAGGATTGTTATAACTTTACCCTTAGACTATGGCCTTCATCCCCGAAGAGGTTAATGCTTTATCAATCAATACCGGCTGTGAAAGCCTTCGTACATATTTAAAAGTAGTATAATTTATAGAGTGTCTTGTAAACCTTGGCGACTTTTACAGACCCACTTCGCCTAGAGAGTTTTAATTTACATACAGGAGCTTGAACTGGTATTTAAATCGTATAAAATTAAAGGAAGTTTATTTAGAGAGTTTCCTAAACATATCCATAACACAAAATATTAAAACAAACATTTATAACAAGGTTATATTTTCTCTTCCAATGTATTTGCAACACAAAAAGGACAGCAATACTGTCAGCCCTTGTAGTAGCAGTAGTCGAAAAATCTGGTGTGTTCCATTCACATGAGTTTCTCTACATAGCTGTAACAAATTATTCTTAAAAAAATATTCTTTCATCTACTTTACGATAATCGGGTAAATGTTAGCAGACATTTCTTAATTACTTGTTTCCTTATAAGTAGGAGGGAAATAAGGGAATACACTAGGCTAAAACGATAGTCAAATCTTTAAGGCTGAGTGCAATGTGGTTGAAATCCGTATCTATGCAGTGTCAGAAAAGTTTAAGCATTTTAAATCTGAAACGTATATGAATATTTCAGAAATGGTTAATTCCACGAAAAAAAAAACGTATATGGCATAAATTGTGAGTTTCAAGCAATCTACATTTTTTGTGTAGTAAGTTTTTGTCTGTTTCTTACGGTTACCAGCTACGCCAAATTCAACAAAATTCATTCAGAATAAAGAGGTCTTTAGAGGCTATTCCAAGAAAATTGAAGATATACATTTTATTTGCAATATAAATATCTTTAATATATGGTATTTTAATCAAAATCGTTAGTCATTTTTGAGAAAACCAACATTTTCGAATTTTTTCCCATGTAAAGGGTAGTTTGGGGAGGGGGGAGTTTTCTCGTGTCGCATCTCTGGAAGATGCTAAACTTAAATTACCAAATGTGGTATTTTACCGACTTTTCGTTCTTGAGTTACCGTGTTTACAGACATACGGACACACACCCATGCGCGGACTTTTTTCTGAAAATGCTTTTTTTTGGGGGGAGGGGGGATATAGGGGATCCTAAAACGTCTATTTCCTGTGAAATTAGGTGTCGAATTGTTGGGTGGAATGCAATACCTTCTCTATACACCATGTACATAGTACGTGTAGAGAAAGTAAAAATGGAATGCTCCAAGGTTGTAATCCAGTGTGTGATCGGAGATGGCCATCACAGGCATTGATAATGAACAAATTTAGGGGTGGAGGGTTAAATAATGAAGTTACAATTACGGATACTATAGTAGTTATTCTCTTATAATATCTTCACCTGCGGTGCCATAGTACTAAAAGCAGACGTTGAACGCTATCATAAAAACTCATAATATCATTCTGATTGGAGGAATGTCTGTCACCAGAAAATTGTTGACAAAGTTGTGATAGTGATGGTTTTTATTCCTGTAAGTGGACTTTGGGTGTATATGCTTGCCTGCAATGTTTCTGTGAGGCTCTGAGAAGAATTTTAACCTCAAAAGTCGCCTTCGCTGTGCCAGAGACTGAGCAGTTGCCGATTCCGAAAGGTGAACATAGAAATTGTAGTAAATAATTCCAGAAGTTGTAACATATTACATTACCTTTTTATTATTTTATAATGATTTTAATATTTCCCGTTGTTCCAAGGACGAACAGATAATAAGCGCACGCTAAATGAAGACACTTAAATTTTGTTAAAGCATGGCCAGCATATTTGTACAAAATTAACACAAGGTTAATGCCGTTAAGAAGTTATAAGTCGCTAAGATATTTGATTACCTACTATGATTTTCGTCACTCAAACCCGCATAAATCTGAATTTCATAAATTAAACTAGAATGAAGCTTGTTTTAGAGTTGTCGTCACTGGAATCCATTAACATGTCTTCCTGTTGTGACTAGTTGGATACGAGTAATATATCGTGCTCCTTCAATACGTCACAGCAAGTTTTGGACTTTCAACAAGGCTTTGATCGAGCATGGCACGCAAGTAAATTCAGAGTCATTCGATTGACGGAATTCTTTATCGAGTGACAGCAAACATCCTCTCCCATACCAAGTTTCAGAAACAAGTTGGTTCCACTCTGTCCACTAACTTCTGGGGTGCCCCAAGGTTCCACTTTGGCAACTGTATAATTCAATACCTGTCTCAAGCAACCTTTTGATTTAATCGTTCTGGAGTATTTTATGGACAATGCTCAGAAATATGTGGTGCTAATTGAATCCACTTCTGCTAATAATTTCATCAACTGAATTTCTAATTTATCCGAAGATTAAACATCAGATGGCTGAAAAGCAAGTAAGGTATATTTAATTGTACTCAAGTCGCAATGCACGATGATGACATAGCCAATTTCTTACACGTTATGACTTCGTATTGCAATTCCAGGATTACAGACATCCCACAATACTCCGGTGGCTTATGTCCAAAACAGGAAGATCACTTTAAATCACATACACAAAAAAAAAAAAAAAAAAAATAAACTATTGTTTCCACTTTACGTCGCCCCACTGTTCTTCCTCCAATCCCTTTGCAATGCATTCCCGTATCCTGCAAGCATGAAGATGGCAGTATTAAATATGTAGGCGTCCACTTATATCTTCGTTTGACTTGTCACTCTCATATCAATTTCAAATTAAACTTGGCTTACTCCAGAATATGCACATTGTACATTGTTCTCAACCGTAAAGCATTCCTGTGGGTACAGTGTAGTACGCTTTTGTACAAGTCTTTACTTCGTTCGTTGCTTACATATGCCTGTCCAATTTGGGGTGGAGCTGCGCGTCCAAGATTCATCGATTATAGGCATTCCAAAATAAAGTTTCACCAATCATATTGAATGCCCCAGCGGGTATGTACGCGACACTCAAGTTACATCATGAGCTTCCATTTGATACATTCTCTACGTATATTCGTTCTAAGGCTATGAATCCCTTCGTCGATTCAATTTTCTGGCCCATGCAGTGCATGTCTGCTTACGTAGAAACATTTCTGCAGTACCGAGCCGTCTGCAGCAAGAATCGGTGCTCGCTTCCGACAGCCTTTCGGAATAAGAAGATCCTTAGTGCGACAATGCTGTTATGTGCGTGAGAGGTTTTATGTGGTGCTTGCCATTCACTAGCTGTACTTCTGAACCTGTACAGCACAGAGTTGTGCAATGATCGGGATTTAATAATAGTCGCCTCGGAGTAGCAGTAGCAATATTACGTACTCGTAATTACAGTAGCAGTAGTAGTAAACCGAGCTATGTTGTTGCAACACATCACACAATAAGCGAATAAGGCTGAAATGTATTGGTCTAACATAGCATTTACGAGTACTTGCAACGTACACTACTCGTAAATGATATGTATAGAGGAACATTTACCTTGTGCAGCAATTTAAATGGCCAACAACAGTCTCAATAGTATCTATATGATAAATGTTTGCCTTCAAGGATTTATGACGAGATTTACGAGACAACTATACATTTAAAGTATCTTTAGCTTAGAATAATGCATAAATTATCAGTGGAGTGTGATTCCATTCCATAGTCAAGGAGAAGACAGTGCTTTATTGGTCTTATGTTATGATACTAGGAAGAAGCTGTTGCTCCAAAAGTCCTACATTTTGGTGCAAAGTTGTAGCCTTCCTTTTAAGCAGTAGTCATCTGGTCATCGCACTATGTGTGAATAGAAAAGTTCTGACAAAAACAACCACAGTCCCACAAATTCAATATTACGTTTCTTGGTCCTGTAGTTATCCCTGTGAGCATGCATAATACCAGTTATCTCACAGCAATAGTATGTGAGATACAAGGCTCTGAATCATGAAGAGTTTGCAAAAAACCATTGCCCACAGTATTTTAAACCAAAAGAGCCACTGTCCAAGGTATTTTAAGAAAAAAAAAAAAAAAAAAAAAAGCATTTTCCACAGCATTTTAAGCAAAACTAAACCCTTGTCGTTAATATTTTTAGCAAACGCAGCCTTCACCATGCTTTCTGATATTCCAAAACTATAGCTGTGCTTAAAAATGTAAGCCTGTTTAGGATAATAGAAGAACCCTCAGCGAGGATATAATGATGTTAAGACTAGTTCTTGGATTAAGATGCATATTAGAAACATGCAACTACTATCTACAGCATTGACCTTGCAAGCACTGTAAAAGGCTGGCTACTATTTCTTAATTTTTTTGCTTTTTTGGTTTTCAGCTACTTGCCTTATCAATAATAATTAACTAATTAAGAGAATTCTTCATCTTTACATTTTTTTATACAACGAGAAATTTGTTTTGGCAAAGCCTATTGTATATTATATTTATGTGTTACTTTGCTTACACATCGAAGACTAATAAGAGAGTGTTATCTGGCAGCATAAGTTTCGCGTCATTTAAGTATCAATGAGCAAGGAAAGATCTGTGTTTGTTTTTCCTTTAGAAGTTCATTTCTGAACTATAGTTGCCTTTGCCAAAAGCTCTTCAATCATAATTATTATTATATTAGGAATAAATACATGAAAGATTTCTCTCTGAATAAAAAGACCAAATGCGGGGGGGGGGGGTGGCTGATATATAAAAGAGATGGTGAACAATCATATTGCTACTGCTTATTTTTCACCCAGTTGAAGCTTCAAGAACTTTCTGTAGCATTCAGAGGCAAAAAAGCCCACATTATCGTTTTATAGCTTTGTTGCTCAAACCTATTGCCATCTTCGCGATGTTTGTTAATATCTGATGCGGTTTCAGGTTATTACAATAATCTGCCATGTCAACAAGGAAAGGGAGTTATTTAGACATCTCCTGATTCTGTAATGTCCCACCTGTTGCTCGTTTCTCGTTGAAAGAAGCCTCAGGGCTCGACTTGCAGTAATGGAAAAAACCAAGAGTTGTTAAACTGGAAAATGTTTTCATAGCGGCGAGGCTTCGTGACGCAAGTTCTTGTTGGGCTTATACATCACTATTGATTTTTATTTTATGATTACAAATTCAAGATCCTTCATTAGCTCCAACAGCTTAAGTGTTTTTAAAAAGAGGTCTTATTATCTGAGGATAATGGTCTCCAGTTCGTTTATAGTTATCTATGGCCTCTAGTGATTATAAGAAGGGGAAAGGAAATACACTCAGAATTATTGCTATACACATTGCCCATGGGTTTGGGAGAATAAAAGTTGCTCTTAAGGGATTATACACTACATCGTTTAAGGTAGAGTTCGCGTTGTTCATGTGTCCCTTTTTGGAGAAATGATTTTAGTGAACTTGCTTGATAAATCAATATTGTTAAAAATATAGGTATATTGAATTGTATTGCACGAATTTCTCTACAAACTCTTCTTGCAAAACCACATTCTTCTGCCTACTTTCTGTTACTTGAGGTAAATGTTCATTATATACTCATTGTAGGCAAAGTATACAATAGGATAAAGCGCGTAACAGGTATCGTGATGACTATGAAATTCGACGCTCTTTGCAGCATCAAGAGAAAAAACGAATAGCCACTTAGCACTTAAAAGTTTTAAGTATTTGGAAATTAAAACCAATAACAATAATTTGCAAGTAGCACTATATAGTAATAATTTATTTGACAGATAGGAAGCGCTTTACTGATATCTATATTTTTATGCAGTAAAGTTTTGTTTTGCGGTATACCAATTAAATAAAAAGTCATTCAGAACAAAGATATTTTACCAGTCTATTACCAGAAAATTCAAGATATAGGTTCATTTTCATTTGTCATTCCAATACCTTTGTCATATGGTATTATAATTAAAATCGTAATAGCCATTTTTGAGAAAATTCAAAATACTGAACATTTTCAATTTAAAGAGTAGTTTGTGGTTTTGGGATGCCCTTGAAAATCGTAGCGTCCTTGGAGGATGCCCAGCTTAAATACGTCTTGTACATGAATTTTCACTAAATGGCCTAAAAACATCCGCGAAATAATCTTGATGTCGAGTTTTTGGGTGGAATACACTTCCTTTACTTATGTAAGAACGTAGAATAGACAGTAAAACGTTTATTTATTCACATATTCAGGAGATCAAAACATATTTATTTATAGTGAAACCCCCATGTCTAATTGTTACTTTCTCTATACGCACTGTGTACGTAGTGTATAGAGAAGGTATTGCACTCCACCCAAAAATTCGATACCGAGATTTCACCGGAAATATATGTTTTAGGGTCCCCTTTATTAAAAAAAAAAACATTTTCGGAAAAAGGTGCGCGCGCGCGTGTGTCCGTGAACACGATAACTAAAAAACGAAAAGTCGGTAAAATACCAAACTTGGTAGTTAAGTTTAGTATATTCCAGGGATGCGACACGAAAATTTTGGGAAAAATCCCCCCACCCACAACTACCCTTTACATGGAACTTTTTTAAACAATTTTGATTTTATCAAAAATGGCTCTAACGATTTTGATTAAAATTTCATATATTAAAGATATTTACCTGACAAATAAAATGTATATCTTGAATTTTCTGGGAATAGCCTCTGAAGACTACTTTATTGTGGATGAATTTTACAGAATTTTGAATAACTGCTAAACCGTAAGAGATGGACAAAAACTTAGAACACGAAAAATGTAGAGCAGGTTAAAACACACAATTTATGTTATATACATTTTTTCGTGGAGTTCGCCGTTTTTGAGACATTCCTTGTTTTTGGTTTCTGCTTTGAAAAACACATTTTTCTCATATAGGAATTTGTCAACTGCTGTCCACACAAACAAAGGAACTTCAATGACAGAGCAACCAGCTTTTGACTATCACTTTAACCTATGGTATCTTATTACGCTTCTACTTAAAAGGAAGCAAGTAATAGGACTATTTTTGCTATTTTTTTCTGATTAGTATGAAGTAGATAAAAGTATTAGTTTTTTAAGAATTTGTTGCAGAGATGTAGAGAAAGTCATGTGAATGGTACACATCAGATTTTTAGGTGAAATATCCTACTTCCACTATCCAGGTGAGTAGTAAGGATACTAATAATGAATGGGAATTACATCAATACAAATATTCCAAGAATTAACTGAGTGGGACTCATGATCAATATAATGCACCAAATGGGCAAATATTACTATCGTAAGCCATGCTTTGTTAAAGGCAGACAGTCCCGCAGTTCACCTAGGCATAAGGTTTGCCTAAAGACGTGTTGCTGAATTATTAGATGACAACTTGTTTGATATTTGATAGCTTACAATTTGATTATTAAGAACTTTGTACTCTAGAGAAGCTAACAAATAATGTTAATACATACACAAAATAAATAAACAAATCATTAATAACCTAAAGTTAGTTAGTGATTTAAAATTGAAGCCGATTTAAAATTTATAGAACTCACAATTTTTGAACAAACACATTTCCACTAAATATGTTTTGACTTTTTCTATACCTTATCTCAGATAGAGGAAGTAGGCGCCCTCCGTGGTTTAAGGGTAACATGCTCTCCTCTGGTTCCCGAAGTCACGAGATCAAACCCGCCGGAAGTCGATGGATGTTTTTCATGCGTAGAAATTCTTAGCATGGCTTCCTTCGGAAAGGAAGGTTCCCTGTCGTAGATTTACGGCATGTAAAAGAACCTCAAACCTGATAAAGAGGCCTTTGAGCAAAATGAAGCCGTCTTTAACGCCCAATATAAGATGGAACCCTGAAAAGCTCACAATTTAAATTTCGTAGATAAAGTATTGCATTCGACATAAACATTTTATCTTGAGATTTCAATGTTACATAACAGAAAAGGAAAAATGTGTTGTTTCCGTGAACAGCATAACATAAAAACAAAATTTAGATAAGATACATAGTTGATAATCATGTTAATGGCTTCTTATGTTATTATGAATTTACCTGCACAGAAAATAACATTTAAATAATCTGAACGGGAAGGGAAGGGATGGGATGGGATGGATGAATGGATGGAAGCAAACCTGGGATGACGATATTAATATCCAATCCTGTATTTACTTAATAATAATAATAATAATAATAATAATAATAATAATAATAATAATAATAATATGGAGATAATGGTTGTAAGTATTTCAAGAAGAATTTGAAGTTGGAAACGTGAATTATGAAGATGCAGACATGGGCAATCATTGATTCCTTAAACATCTAGAAAGAGGGATGAAATATTCATTTACCTGTAATTGTCAGTAATTAGTTTTAATAATGTCACAATAATAAAAGTTATTCTTCCATTCGCTGTTATGCTTATGCTTTTTATTATGCTGGTGTGGGTTCATAGTTATCGCAAGCTCTCATTCTGCATGGTCCGTAAAGAATGATAACCGTATCACCTCTTTCAAGCGGCATATCGTTTCATCTTTTATTACATTTTGCAGTAACTACACAAACGACTTTATATGTTAAATTCTAAATTTCCTTCTGTGCAAATATCATCGGTGTAATAATGTGTTACGCACTCATACCGTGCAAACATTTTGATGGGGACGAAAAGATATCGCTTCAGAAACAAGGTCATTCATCGTCTTCGAAGCAACTGAACGTCAAGCTGACAGAAGGAATTGTTATAGATTACCAAAAGGGCTACTTATAGCTTGAAGTAAATAGAGGCAGATTGACAGATATCAGAAGACGACACCAATAAAAACATTTGAGTCCACTCAGCAGTGGGAAGGGAAATTGCTTTAGTGTCCCATGCGATCACTGCAAAATTTCAAGGCGTGAGAGTACGAAGAACTAGATTTCGCTTCATCTGCAGGCCGAGACCTTGAGAAAACACTTATTTAAACATGTTTTTGAAACCAATTACTGTTTTGCGTCATCTAATGAAAACAATATCCTGTTCCTGAAGTCGAGCAATAAAACTGACCGACTTCATTTTATGAAAAGGTTTCTTGGGTTTAACTCCAAACGTCCTCTGCGCCATGTTTCGGTCTTGAAACATTTTCCTTGGTTAAAGAGAACTTCGTTTCAAGTCATTTCTTTAAGATATAACATTTTTCACAGAGAAGAATGCATTAAGTGATTTCTCCAGACGTTTCATTCCATGTAGATACACTTTTGTTAAGCTTCTCGAAAATATTTTTGGTCTTGGAAGTTTTTTGAATCTATATTCCTCAGATGTGTCAGAGAAGCTGAGTATGGGAGAAAACATTTAAACCTATTTTCTTAACCAGAATCCCATTATCTTTTACGACTTAAAAGTCATAAAAACTTTGAAATGCTGACGCAGCCATGGTTGTCAATATACTTCTGTATCTACGTATATTTTGATACCCACCTAATATCCCTATAAAAATTCACATTTCATCGTAGGAACATTTCATTAACCCATGTTGCAGTAAAAAGGTATGGAATGTGAGTTTGCTGCTCGACAGCTAACAGGTCATCATCATCAGATGACAGAATGATATCCAACAATGTCCCATCACGAGAACGGCAGAGTTATTTGGACACCGAGTACCTTTAACGAAAGTTTTAATTAAAGTAGATATTAATGTTTTTTGAAAATAGTTTAATTAACAAAAACCTGAATTCAACCAAAGCTTTGCACAGATTACCAGCACTTGATTCTCCAACGTAGCAGTAGCAAATCCCCAATGTAAGGGTAGCGTATTGTTCAGGGCATCGCTATTAGTTCCCAACCAAAAATCTGTGAAAGATGCAGATGGCCAGGAACACAGCGGGAAGGAGACGCCAAAATGTGAGATGTCAACTCCTTCTAATGATATGCATCTAATGGGTAATGGTCCATCTAAATTTCACTGTGGGTAGATACGCATTAGGTCAATGGAAAATTTTGGTAATGGAAAAATACAGGACGATGCTCTTTGGAGGGGGGATCCTGTCGTCAAAATTTTAAGGAACACCTTAAAGGAACCTCGCACGTGTCTACAGGCTGTTTTGCAATTTTTTAACGGAATACAATCCATGAATTTTGTAATGAATTCGTTGGGAGACATCCCTAGCTATGTTCATGGTGAGTCTATAACAATTATAAGTATGCTCTTCTTTACAATGTACACATATTCATGGGATTATGAAACAAAAACAAATGTATGTACTACAAAATAAACACATCTTGTGCTTATTTTTAAGAAACCTTTCTCCGAGATAAATCTGTTTGGAGGTCGGTATTTCCATTAGCATAAACATAAATTCTCAGAAAACTAGTGTATAATGTCAAGACTGAAAGGAACCCGGGAACTGCTATGTCTTATTGTGCTTATTCTATTAACTTTCCTATAGCAAAATTCTGAAATCCGTCGAAAAGCTTAAACTTTAAAACTTCACAAATCCTTTCATATTTAAGGGCTTTTTTTATTAGATATTTTCTATACACTCTAGTAATCTGACCATTCTTTCCTGATTTCAGAGTGAAAGCCATTTTATGTGCTGAAATGTCTTCAAAACCAGTGAGATGAACTTAGCAGCATTTTATCTCTATATTAGTTTTCATGCCACAGCGCTTTTTAAATAATACATCAATTATATCAGATGGTAATTGATTGTTCGTTCACGTAAATTGGTATAGGACAAGAGTATAAAGGTATAGTCAGAATGAAAAATTTAAGATCTTGGCAATGGCATTGAATTTTTTTCATTCTGATTCTATCTTTAAACCGTTATGTAAAGTTATATTTGCACTGCGTACATCCCTGCCTCTGATTCATGCATTTCGTAGAAATACAGCAAATAATGCCCTAATGCGCAACATTTTCGTATCTTGAGACGGGATGAGGCAGTGAGGATTATACTCTCTAAAACTGTAAATCATAAAATCAACTGGCATCCTGAATTTAGTGTGAACGTTAATAGCTGAGTAATTTTCTCCTTCCCTGTCACAAGCAATAAAAATCTGATGTGTACCATTCACATGACTTTCTCCATATCCCTGCAACAAATAATTCTTAAAAAGCTTATACTTCTATTTACTTTATGCTAATCAGAAAAAATTAGCAGAAATAGTCTAATTACTCGCTTCCTTGTAAGTAGAAGGAAATAAGGAACAACCGTAGGTTAAAGTGATAGTCAAAAGCTGGTTGCTATGTCAATGAAGTTCCTTTGTTTATATGGATAGGGGTTGACAAGTTTCTGTATGAGAAAAGTATACGTTTTTCATAGCAGAAACCAAAAATAAGGAATGTCACAAAAACGACGAACTCCACGAAAAAATGTATATAACATAAATTGCGTGTTTTAATGTGCTCTACATTTTTTGTGTAGTAAGTTTTTGTCCATCTCTTACGGTTTAGCAGTTATTCAAAATTTAGTAAAATTCATCCAGAATAAACTACTCTTCAGAGGCTATTCCCAGAAAATTCAAGATATACATTTTATTTGTCAGGTAAATATGTTTAATATACGAAATTTTAATCAAAATCGTTAGAGCCATTTTTGAGAAAATCAAAATTTTCGAAAAAAGTTCCATGTAAAGGGTAGTTGGGGGCGGGGGGATTTTTCTCAAAATCTTCGTGACGCATCCCTGGAAGATACTAAACTTAAATACCAAGTTTGGTATTTTACCGACTTTTCGTTTTTGAGTTATCGTGTTCACAGACACACGGACACACACACACACATACACACACACACACACACACACACGGATCTTTTTGTGAAAATGCTTTTTTTGGATATTGGGGACCCTAAAACATATATTTCCGGTAAAATCTCGGTATCGAATTTTTGGGTGGAGTGCAATACTTTCTCTATACACAATGTACATAGTGCGTATGGAGAAAGTAAAAAGGAAGGACGGGGAAAAGTGAGCTGACTTTGCGGTATTGGACTGTGCTAGATCGTGAGTCCATGGCTCCCGAGATAATTTTCTTTAATCGAAAGAAAACTGAAATCTTACTTCGCTTTGTGAACATTCCGTTTGTAAGTTTGTTCCTTACTTTCTTTAGTTTTTGCATAATTAATTATTTTTTTATATTCTGCATAACAAAATGTACTCATATTAGCAATAAAAGTGCGTGTGAGCTTCACTAAGTATTCTAAGCTTTTTAACACAACAAAGCATACCTAAAGTTAATGTTGCAATTCAGAAGCATAATGAGAGTTCCGACTGCAATAAGCGCAAATTTATAATCCAGGAAGCAATAAAAGTCCATTATCTAAATCTGATATAGCGTAACCTCGCGACCTCAGTACACAGCTTAGCGGGTTTCATCCAGATGTGTTCATATTACATGTTCAATATTGTTTCAGCAGCGGTTCTTGCTACAATTGCGCGCTGTTTTGATAAAACGAAGGGATGTATTTCGTAAACGGGTAAAACATGTAGATATTATTTTGAACATTTAAAGGATGATGAACAGCACTCATTACTGACAAGATTTGTTGATTTAATTTCAATCTGCCGCAATAAAAAAGATTCATGCATTGTCAATAAACTTCTTTCTCAACCCATTACTGTGCCGTGCGCATTTACTATTTCAAAATGTATGCTGAGGTCAAAAAACATCAGCAATGTGTGAATTGCCCCACAAAATAGTAAACAAACAAAACAAAAATACAATTGAAATATCTTTCTGGGCGCTTTATAAAGAGAAAACCTAATTTACAACGAAGGTGCATGCTCCGAGTTATTAAAGTAAAGCACAGAAGGTAATTCGCAAGACATTTCTGACGCTCCATTACAACCCCTTTAGGTATATTTCTATTTATAAAATACTTAAAATATTATAGCAATAGTTATAAGATAATGGGTGAGTGCTGGTAGTTGTCGAACGTGGCCCCAAATTCAAAGCAACTTGGCAAGCAGAGAGATAATTCTCCCAATGGTACATTTAGTTACGTTTTACATGTTCTCAAACTAGTTAGCCTTGTTATCCCAAACTTCTCGCCAGGTAGTTCTAAATTCCTGAGCTTAACCTAAGGGTCAGGCTGTTTCAACTCGACTCGTCTGAGGCAAAGTACACGCGCATACTCAACCACAAAACTTGTAGCAGAACTGAAGAGGGAGCATGGTAGTCAATATGTCACTGGGCAAAAGTAAATACCTCATTTCAAGCACTTGATAGCTTGTCCTCTATGCTGTATCGCATTGCATGTTGAAAGTGATTCGCAAGTTAACTCGCTGTACTTTGGCGTGCACCCAGGCTGTAACAGCCGGCTTTAGGTAGTGCATTATGATCGGAAACGCTACAATATCTGCTACTGTCCGGGCTTTCTAATTCGTACAATGTATTAATGCTACATTGCAGTGGTGGGGGAAAATACATGAACTACACTAGAATGAAAATCATGCCGTAAACAGCAAACTGAACATACTGGTAGGAAGAAGTGATTTTAGGGTTAGCTGAAATTTGTTCAAATTCCTCCTTTATATAACTAAAACCACAAACATAATCATGGTTTAATGACTATAACGCATTAGCATGTATTCAGTTTTATCCTATAAAATATTTGTCAAAACTGAACTCAGATTTCTCTTATGTACTTTCAGTAGGAAGTAGAGATAGATTTCAAATGTGCTTGAAGGATAAATGCTCATTAGTTCACTAACAGCTGTACAAACAATACAAAATAAAACTACCTGGTATACTCTTTGCTCTCATAATGCGGTTTGGATTTAAATCTCGGCTTCACCAAGGTGCCTGGGATACCCTTTATTTTTGTTTCTTTGTTCCCCTTTTCCTCCTGCAGTAAAAACTGAAACATAAAGGAGCTTGGGAATCGCAAAATCCCGACCACACCCTGACAGCTTGTGTCCAAGACGTAGTATTCCTATACAAACATTTTGATGTATTCCATTCACATGAATTTCTGTACATCTCTGTAACAAATTATTGTTAAAAAGCTTATTTTTCTATTTCAAGCTAATCGTGACAAACATTATCAGATTACTCAGTTCCTTTTACGTAGAAGGAAAATACGAGAATACATTAGACTAAAGCGATAGTCAAATCTTCTAATAGCTGGTTTCTATGCAATTCAAATTCGTTTATTTACGTGGCCAGGAGTTGCTAATTTCCCGGATGAGAAAAAATTTAAGTATTCTACAATTGAAACCAATAACAAGAAATATCTCGTAAACAATCAACTGTACAAACTATGTAAATAACATAAATTATGTGTTTTAACGAGATCTAAATTTTTATGGTAAGTTTTTGTTTACCTCTTACGATTTACCAGCTGTGCAAAACTCAGCAAAGTTCACCCAGAATGAAAAGATCCTCAGATATTATTCCCAGAACATTCAAGATATGCATTGTATTTGCCAAGTAAACATATTTAATATATGGTATTTTAACCAAAATTCTTAGAGCCATTTTGAGAAAAACGGCATTTTCAAACATTTTCCATGTAAAGAGTAGTTTGGGATAGGAGGATTTTCTTGAAAACCTTCGTGTTGCATCCTTGGAAGATACTAAACGTAAATGCCAAATTTGGTATTTAATGTTTCTTTCGTTTTTCAGCTATGCTTGTCTACAGACACACACACTGACCTTTTTTCCAACAAACAATTGTTTTTGGGTCCAGGGCGTCTCAAAACATGTTTTTTCTGGAAATCTCGATAACGAATTTTTGGCTGGTAGTACGTATAGAGAAAGTAAAATGTAATTGCTTGGCCATACGCCAAAACTAAAAATGTGGGAAAATATTGCTTAAAATGATTGCACATTTAAGCATTTTATTTCATTTGCCATAAAACGCAAATTTTCCAAGAGTTTTAACACAACAGTTATTAGATTAGTGTTTCATTAGTATAGGTTGGAATTAGCTATAGGTGTATTAATTTTAAGGGGGAAAATCCAATATAATATTTTTCTTTGTTAAAGACTTAACAGATAATGACACTTCAACACCATTTGGGTTAAATTTATTTCAGAAAAATATGATAAACATATTAGCTTTTCCTAAAACCCAAAATAGTAATGAAATTCTGATTTTCAATTTCAATACACTTTAATTTATTACTATCACGATGTAAAATCAGAATTACATGAAAACCAAGATCTACTCTTAATCATTCCTCTTAAAACCCTATCCAGCTTCCGATAGCTGAACTCTCAGGTAAAAATCTTGGGCTGGTCAAACCTACTGTATGCATGCTGTCTCTAGCTATTTGAATATGGTTTGTCTTCTGCCTCTATGTGAAATATGACACGATATTTATTCAAATGGATCATTTTTAGGGAGTCTCAAAACGGTGAGATTTTTGTATAGAATTTTTGAGAGGAATGCAATTCTTCCTCTACTTACTACGGGTAAGCAGAAGAGAAAGTAAAAACTAGTCGAATATGATTTATGCGACTCCATGGGGTAGCACTGAAAGCACAAAAGAGCTCAGAAATACCCTCAGTTTCTTATTTAACTTGAGTTAGATAATCCCACGTTATGGGAGACCTTGTCCGGGGTGCACTCAGACTCATGAGGTCCCCCCGGAGGAGACAATTGAATTACATGAGGGAAAAGTAGCTCCAGGTTGCGTGGATAACATTAACCGGCTTGAGGGAATCGGGGCACTAACCATGTCCCAACCTCTAGTCCTGCACTGCACCCATAACTCCTGTAATGGACAGAGGTGGATGATGCAGCGGTCGGGTAGTGCCTTTGCCCGACCAGGCTGTTGCGTTAAGGAGTTTAGTTTTAGTTTTGTTTTGCTTAACTCAACACACTCATGTGCTTCTTGCCTATTTGCATATCGTTTGCGTCACTTCTCAATTTAATCGGATTCTTTTTAGTTTCTCGACCGTTTATCCAAAGAGTGCATTCAATTTCAAAATTTCACCAGAAACACATGTTATGAAGTTCCCCAGAATCCACTAAAGGCATGTTTAGAAAAAGAAGAGGTATAATGCTTACGTGTGCATATGTGACTAACTGAGAATATCATAGCTAGAGGACAGAAGTCAGATACAAATAAGATTTCAAAATCAGGCATTTTTAAGAACGTAAGGCAAAGAATTTCATGGAAAAATCTTCTTTGTATTTTTCATTAAAATGTACTTAACGAATTTGATGAAAATAGCATAGGCTTAGATATTTATGTGCTGAATAAAATGTATATCTTGAATTTTCGGTGAACTGCATCAGTCTTCTCAGTTCTTACTGAATTTTGTATCGGTGGGAAACCATAAGAGATAGAAAGAAAAATTTAGACTTTAAAATAATTTTCTAATAATTTTCTGTGAACAATTAGTTGTATTTTCAAGTTTTCTAATACTCAAACTTTCTTTGGGGCGCCATCTAAGTTATGCATTTGAAATTGTACGCATCTTTCCTCTTTTTCATTGAAATCGTTAAGTGAAACCGACCACTGTAAAGTAATACAAAAACTAAATGTTTAAAGGACGATGTGCTACGCAGTGGCGAATCACTTTATGAACCATCCGGTAGTAAAGTCAACTCTATTCGCACGCCCTCGTCATTATATCTGGTAGTTAGTGACGTCAAAGCTGCCAGTTACTTTTGAGCATTGGTGGTTTAAGTACACACTGCAATGGGCACAAGCGGAAGATTCTCAAGTGTTTTTCAAGTGTTTTCAAACGGAACAATTGTGCTTTGACGTTCTAAATAAACTAACAACGAAAACTCATAGAAATCCAAGAGTGGTATTTAATGTCAGCATTTTCCAAAGATGCGATAAGAAAATTCTCCAATCCCATACTACTTTTAGCTGAAAATATTTTCCTTGTTTTTATTATATTAAAAGTATACAATGTTTTGATTAACATGTACTACATTTAATGTATTAACGTGAGAAATCAAAATTTGTATCTCGAATATTCTGTGAATATTCTATGAACTTCCTTTTATTTGAATTAACTTTTTGTGGACAAAAACTACTTCTTTAACGGATTACCCTTGCCTTTGGAGGACTTAACACCCCCAAGACTTGTCTATCGAGAAATAAGCCACTCTGGATCACAGTATATTCAGATGGATGATTATCCCAATGGCTGGTAAGGCGATTAAGAAGAAGAAATAAAATACAGTGATGTGAGGAATGATAGAACAAATCGCGAATCATATCCAAACCAGCATCCTTCTGGCGACCGAAAAAAAAACGTGGAAAATCTTTCGGCTAGGTTGGTTGATCTCCCCCCCCCCCAAAGGGTTTGAATCCGGAACCTCCCGAAAGCGAGTCGCACACGATACCACGGAGACACTTGACTCAGTTGGATAAAAGCTTCTACCGAAAAACGTAGACTTCATTAGAATACAAACTTTTTATCAAAGAACGAATCAAGCATTCGTTAACCTCAATTAAATTACTGCAAAACAACCAGTCTTTGTATTATTGATTTATTGATAGAGTGATTTACAGAGGCCAAATATCCCAAAATTCTGAGCGGGAGCTCTAGTTTCCGGCCACAGAATTTGCCCGTATACGATCGCATCAGTCGGGGAGCGGCTTTTATGTTCCGGGTTTAGGACCGGTGCCCACGAGGAAAATAAGGAACTACGATAGGCAGGGGTCCTGGATTCGAGGGAGAACGTTATATCACCTTCCCGCACTGGTTAATTGTTCTCCCACAGGATTTATTGTTTATTTACATATTCATGGAGAGAGAGAGAGAGAGAGAGAGAGAGAGAGAGAGAGAGAGAGAGAGAGGTTAGACCATTGATCGCATTTTCTTCTGTGTGTAGGGGGGGTAGAAATCTTCAAAACTACCGCAAAAACAGTGAAATAGATATAGGTAATAATATTTGAATGGTAAATAAAGCAGTAAATAAAACGTACAGCAAAAAAGGTTCTTCTAGTACGTACATAGTTAACTTTTGATGTGCAGGGATTTTGTAAGGGCTCACCATGTTGTAAATTACTAAGTTTTGAGAACCTTACTACTTATTTAAGTTAGTATAACAATGCATGGCTGCACTGTCCCTTCGCAGAAGCATGTGACAAACACACAGCGCCTGTTGAACATGGGAAAGCACTAGGCTAAATTCAAGGTCAAGATTCTCTTCCAAATGTTTACATTCCAGCTATTTGGCCTGACAAAACTAACGAAAGTGCTATTTGTTCATTTCAAGCTGTTACTACGAGAGTGGGCTCGTAAAAAGTTGCACAAATACGCCGAAGAGTTGCCAAGTCTATTTTTCTATAGATCTCTAATTTAAAAATACAACAGTAATGCGCCCGAATGTTTTTTTTTTTTTTTTGGAAGAGACCAAAAAGAATGAGTAATGTTACATTGTAAATCTATCATTCCACGTAACCTCATCAAGTGTCTGAAACTTTGAGATCTCAGAATTCAATTTAGTAAGGTGTTCCATTCGATGTCTACTAATGCTTATGTTTATACTTCTGTTACAAATTATTCTTATAATAATTTCTTTATCTACTTCCTGTTAATAGAAATTTATGTTTACAGAAATAATTTAGTTACAAAATTCTTTCTAGGTATAAGAGAGATACGGATGTCTAAAGGGCTAGACAGATGTTTCAATATAGCTAAGCTGAATTCCGCTCCTTGCATTGCATTGCCATCTGTATGGCCATCAAATGAATAGTAACTTAGTCCATTCAAAATTCATAAATTAGTAAACTCAATCCAATAACAATGAATACCTTGGAAATGGTTAATGCCACAAAAGTCGACATAAATTGCTCATTTTAACGCAATCAACAGATTTGGAACGCTTTTAGGGTTTACCATGATACAAAAGAATGAAGAATTATATATTCCCGAGCCTTTACAGGCTATCTGCACAGAGCTCGATGTAAGGATTTTATTAGTCCCGCAGGTATCTTTAACATATGATATTTTGATATTTAAACGCCGTGAGACCCGTTTTTGAGAATATAAAGAAATAAATAAAGAAAGAAAGAAAGAAAGAAAGAAAGAAAGGTTTCCATGTAAAGGATAATTTGGTACGGAAGGATTTTCTTAAAGGCCATCCTTGTTATTTATGTGACTTTTAGCTTTGAGATATACATACGCACGAGTATGCACACATTGGGCCTTTTTGTAAATTTTCGGTGAATTCGATACCGAGATTTCAACAGAAATATGTTTTTTGGTTTCCTGAATCAAGAGAGAGAGAGAAAGCATTTTTAGAAAAAGATATTATGTGTACTTGTGCGTATCCGTGTATGTAAACAGCATACCTCAAGATTGAAAAGTCAAACACCAAACTTGATATATAAATTCAGTATTTTCCAAGTTTGCGACGCTTAAATTTTCAAGAACATTCCGCAACCCCAAACTACCCTTTATAGACAATTTTCTCGAAAATAGATCTACGAATTTGATCAAATGACATGTTTGAGATATGTTCATGAGAAACGCAATGTATATTTCTAGGAATAGAGTCTTCTTCATTTTGCATGACTTGCATAACTGGTAAATCGTAATAAATGGAAAACAATCTTGGTACGAAAAATGTTTATCTCGCTAAAACACACACTTTATGTAGGAGTCAGATACTTTGTGTGCGTGTGTGTGTGTGATTGTATGTGTGTGGAGTTAACTATTTGCGAGATTGTAACGGGTTTTTTATACGTTATTACCTCACGTTGTGAGGTTATATGGAACGAGACTTTATATGGTGGGGGTTTGTAGTTTACACCGCGCGTCGGACAGTCATATGTAATAATAGGAATTTTATGTTAAGTTTTACGCCACAACGTGGGTGCTTATGTGCGGCGTACCTAAGTGTCACTTCAAATCAACTCCACTACACTCACGTACCTGGTACTGAAGCTCTTCTTGGATGGGTTGCCACGGCGTTACTCAGTCTTGCACGATCATTGACTTTCTCTGGCGTGGATTTGGCAAGTGGGAGGGGTTGTAGGAGTGATCTTTTCATTGTGAAGAAAACACTTGTGAGATTTTACTGTTATTTATTCTATAAGGATATTCCAAAATAAGCACCTTGCTGTACACTGTTATTCTGCTGACGGGTACACTCTTACCACTCACTCATTCACTCGTACTCTCAATTACACTGTTTCTGCGTTAAGTACATGGCACAATTCACTCTCAACTAATCACGAGCCGACTCGGGCACTCGGGCGGGGGCACTCTCGCGGGCAGATTCTTGACAAACGACGTTGCCTCTCCCGGGCAAATTCTTGACAAACGACCTCGCCTCTCGCGGGTAGATTCTTGACAAACGACCACGATGTGTCGAACCCTACTTCTTTTATACTAAAAACGGTGTCATGGTGGCTTCTTCCAGATTGGTTAGAAAGTCCGCCAAAATGACACCATCGTGACCCAAAAACCATTGCGAATCTCCCAGAATACGTCATAATAACCACGTGATACTACGAATATACAGCAGAAGTCCCCTCGTGGGTTTTAAATTGGACTGCCCCTGTGTAAGAAGTTCGTACGTGACTTACACAAAAGAAGCACCTTTTCACCCTTCTCTGCAGTCAGGCGTCAGGATTCTGTGTAGCTTTCAAGTCAACAACTGACTTCTTAGTTCCTATGTATACAAATTAATAAATGTTAACTTTCTTTACTTATATACATCTAGATAATTAATAGAATGATTGTCATTATTACGAGGCTAATTAACGGTCCAAGATATTGTTATTGATTTAAATGTTCCAAAATTGTACTTTGCTCAATGGTAAATCCCCCTCCTGGCGAAAGAAAAAGAAACGGAATATCAATGTTCTCACAGAGCGACCAGCTTTTAATAGTTATTTATGATATAAATATTACAAATTATGTTTTATATTGTGAGTAGGAACCTTGCAAAACGAGGCTGTAGGCAGAGTTTTACAACCCTACGAACAATATAAAACTATTTTAACACCTATGCCATACTTTACTTTTTAGACAGTCGTCAATATTTATAGACAAATTATTAATTATAAGATTCTTTTTACCTACTTCGTATCTGTGATGAGCAGCGCGGCTGGGATATTCATTTATTTCTTCTATCAGCAGGGGAGAGCGGGGCAAAGTGGACACCTTAAGAGATTAGTGTCTATAGTTTGCACATAGTTCAATTTTATTTTTTATTTATTTTTTTAGCTTAACGCCTTTTAACCTGGTTGGTCATATCAGACGATGTATGAAATTTAAAATGCTGCTCATATGATCTCGGGATGCTGCTTGGAGCTTAAAGTTACTCGACATTCATCTTCTCAGGATAAAGGAAAACTCCGAAAAAAACCTTATCCAGGTAACTCACCCTAAGCGATATTCGAACTCGCGACCTGTTGAATGTGAACCGCTACCATCACACTACCCAGGTGGCTAGTTCAATTTTGTGATATAATATTTTGCCATAATGAAGAGTTTACTTCAATGTATTAATTTATAAAGTTTGGAAGGTGTTAATTAAATGTTACTTCTTTACTACGAAGTTTTAGAATAGTTGTACAATATCCACTTTACCCAGGTACTTTACCCCTTATATAATTTTCGTTCTCTAATATAAAATTAATGAGGAGGCCTCCATAATATCTGTCTTATCGACATTAAATATACGGTGAGATGGAAAATGTTTCTCTTCTAGCACGGATTTCAGAAGTTCGAAAAATTTGAACACGCTCATTGCATTAAAACTCTACGCCCTAGCAATGAAAGTTGCCTCAGTTGATCGCAGACTTATTTCTGGATGGCGCCTCTTAAATTCATCAAACCAATCTTCACTTGCCAATCTTGTTGAAAGGATGACTCAGTTGGTTCCTTTAAACTAATTGAAAAGCTACCTGTCTCACATATTCCACTGTCAACCCATAGAACATGCTTTTCAGTTTCAATGCATAGTTTACCCACTCTTGTTCTCGTTCATTAGTACATGCACACCGTTTATAACCCAGAACCTTCTTGTCTTCGATTCATCTACGTTTAAACTGTTTACTCTCCTCTTCAATGTTATTCTGTACACCCCAAAAACTTGGCTTGCTCTTTTACAGCGCATTGATCTATCACGAACTGCAGAAATGGCTATCCGCATTTTAAAGGGGCTCCAGTTTTGCTGCGTAGTCGTTCGTAGTCTCGTTCTAAGCATTAAGGAATTTCTGAAAAAAGAAAATCAACAAAAAATAAATATTTAAGAATTGACACCTTTTGGGGTAATGTGGCCTCTTTGGGTGGCCGCTATACTCCATGTACATTTTAAATATAAAAATCGTTGAAAAGAGAGAGAAGCCTTTTTCAAAACCAGAAGCCTTTTTCAAAACCAAACTAACTACGCGGGTTTGTAGCACTTACCTTAGATCAAATGTTGAAACGGCGATATCCTTCACTGCCTCAACAGAGCACATAGCCACTCGTAACAACAGCTACAGCTCAACGCCTTGGGCATGGGTGTTATGTTTGTGTATGTGTGTGTAAAAGGTAAAACACAAATTCAGTAATCATATAGTAATCAAAGTAAACACATTAGGTAAATAAAAAGTAGAGCATACAGCGCCGGAGTCCCGATCAGACTCCGGAACTGTGTTATAAAAAAAAAAAAAAAAAAAAAACAGACCGGATGGTGCGGAAGCAATATGAAGATTGCTGACTAGAGTGCAGAACTAACAAGGAAAATACAGGTAAGGTGCCACTTTATCCGGGCAACCGCCTTATACAGGTCTACAGCTGTCGGCTGGTGGATATCAATAGACTTGCGCATGACATAAACATGTTATCGTAATAGTGCGATAAAGCCTTTTAATTCGTATTGATTGTGTTAAAAATTATACTTTTAGTTTGAGCTGTCTAGAAAAGAAATTACTATCGTTTTAGTTTAATGCATTTCATTATTTCCACTGTGCCTACCAGAAAATAAGTAAAACTCCATTTTTGTTCACATTCATCTCGACTATTAGATAGAGAAAGTTATGTAAGTAGAACATATCAGAATTTTAAGTGGTATTCAGTGTATTCTACATATCTGTTACTTTTATTATACCACTTCTCTACGCTGATAACTAAATCAAACAACAAAAATAAATAAATAATTAAAATCAAGAAGAGAATAACGTGCACATTTCACACCAATGCTAATATCGTTTTATAATAAACAATGACTTTATAAAGGAATATTAGTGGCTGAAATACCTTTGAAATTTTAATGTTACTAACATATAGATGAGTATACCCTTTTTATTACTATCGATATAATTATCTATATATGCGTATAATATGTAAAACGATGGCTCGAAGTATGCAGAGAGGTTCACGAGGATATGTCCTTAGGTGTATGCTGGGTCCAGCCCACGGACCGCATTTGGACTTACTTGGAATACGCTTGTCGGTTTCTGGCTGGGCTCGAATTTTTAAATATATGACATTTTTGTTTCGCAATGTTGAAATTCCGGCATTGCACAATTATTATCGCAAGGTGCACACATCCACATCGGTAATAATATTAATAAATTCTCGCTTCGTTAGACTGCGGATAACGGTTGCAACATCGCGGCAGTTGCAAACCCTATCTCCCTCCGCGCATCTAATCCAGGATATCCTGGGGACAGAGCAGCTATAGAGGTGGTCCATAAGGCAGTATGTCGTTACTTAACGCTTATTAAATGTCGATCCAGGGTCTCAGGCGCCACCGTGTTAGTAAAAGTGGGGCCCGAGTGCATTCCTTACCAAGTCTCTCAGCAACAGAAAATTATCCCCATACCGGTACCGGAAATCGAACCTGGATTCCTTCGCTCCGCAGGTAGTAGCGTTTCGTGGAGTGATGATGATAATAATAATAATAATAATAATAAAAAAAAAAATAATAATAATAGTGTAATTGTTTCATGCAAAATTAGACATTCTGATAAAGAGTTATAACCTATTCTAAGGCTCCGTTTAGATCGGGCCGGGCCCAATTTTAGACAGGTAGTCTGAATGCCCTCCTTCCAGGTTATGTCTGCAATATCGTTACATTCCAATAGCTATAAAAATGTGAAACGAATCAAAACAGATGAAACCACCTGTCGGAACATTTTATCATGGATGGTGGGGGGAAGGATCAAGAATGACGCTGTTACAAACATTAAAGCACTTACCGCGTTGTTTTTCTCTCCCGGAAGATTAAAGCCCGATATCTAGCACATATTACGTAAATAAAGTGTGCTTGTTCCTCTGATAAATATGTAAGGCTTTATCTCACTAACAGCGCTCGACTGGAAGATATACACATACTGTTCTGAGCATCAACGGCTCCAAAAACAATGAAACAAAATTAAATTGTGTAACACTATAACCACAGTATATTATTATACACAGTAGTAACAGCAACAATAATAGCAATATCTGAATAACAGACCAGCTAAACCCTGTTTCTTAAAACCTTGCCCCGCTGCCATGTATTATTCCGCGCTCTATTTCCTTCCCCTTCCCCCTGATTGGCTAATTCACAATTTTGAATGACGATGACAAACAAGTCCTGTGCAATGCAAGGTGGTCAGACAATAAAGGGAATATAAACATTCTGTCATGATTAGGAAGCGCATTTGATGCAAGCTCATTGTACATTTACCTGTAGACCAAGCAGCACCGTGCTCTCCCAACCAGTTTGTGAAGAGAGAACACAAAATGCAGGAGGCAATTACCCGAGCGGAGTGTAGCGACTTCGCCTGTCTCTGTCAAGGCTGTTTACTTGCAATTTCTCTACCCCGTCTGCGCTCTGTAGTCAAGATAGTTGCAAGTAGTTCTGTCATCCTGAGAGCTAGGTTTAAAAGTAAGGCATCTTCCTACATTTTGTTTGACAACTGACTTAATTGTCATCCGTCATCCTACGTTATCAGGTTATCGATTATTAGCTAAGAAATATACAAAGAAATAACAGAATTAAATATACACAAGAATACATCTACAATCTAAAGCTTAACTGGCGCCATCACATTGAAAGAATGCCAATCCACAGATTGCCACAGATACTACGTACATCACCAATCTAAAGGAACAAGAAACTGGGCCGACCAATATCAGGTGAAAATAATCGATCTCTTTATGTGGAAACAAGCTAAGGACCTAAATCCACGAAGTAAAAGGAAAAGAAAAAAACTGACACGTACACCTCTCACCTCTCATTTGCTGCTGTCGTGGAATAACTTGATTTGATAGTTCTTATTTAACACAGTTAAATATCTTAATATATTGGAAAAGAGCTGTCAATTTTGTGTGAATGAAATATATTTTTAACAGAGTTAATGCCTATGACAAATTGTGTGATTTAAGGAGATCTACATTTCTTGTGTAGTAAGACTTTGTCTATCTGGTTTTCCAGTTATGCAAAACTCATCCAGAATGAAGAGGATTTCAGAGGCTGTTCTCAGAAATTCAAGATATATTATTTGTCATGAAAATATCTTAAAATATTTCATTTAATAAAAATCATTAAAATCATTATTGAGAAAATAACAATTTTCGAAAAACTGTCCATGTAAACCGTAGTTTGGGATGACAGATTTCCTTGAAAAGCTTCGTGCCACATCCCTGGAAGATGCAGAACTTAAATATCAAGTTTGGTATTTAACCGACCTTTGTTTTAGAGCTATACTATTCACAGACACACACACACACACACACGAATCTTTATCTAAAAATTCAGTGGGCCTCAAAACATATATTTCCTGAAATATTGACATGAATGTTGGGTGCAGTACCATACGATCCCTACTTATTATACGTAGTAGAGAAAGTAAAAGTTAGCTTTTCCAAGAATAGTTTACGGAATAAATAAAATAAATAACAGTGGCTAGTATATTGGAAAGTCAGAACTTGAGACGAAGCAACGTGAGTCTTGCTGGATATGCACCATCAAAACGAATAAGTGGAGAGTGTAATCTAAACTTTCCGAGCGTAATCAGATTCGTTCGAAGAGACATTTTCGCAGCGTCACGCATTTGCTCATTGAAATGTTGAAATGGATGACCTTGCTCGATGTATTTGCGTTCCAAGCGATGTAATTCATTCATAGCTGAGTAAACCCTTGTTTACAAAATATAGCAAAGGTTGTTGGTATATAAAAATATCAAGATGATGGATTAGTTTAAGGAAGAACAAGTCATAATGTTAATAACATTATAATCAATAATTTGTAAATCGCTCCCATTTGGGAAGCAGCGTCACTACACTAATTAGCGTGATACAGAGCAAGGAGGTCATTTTTATTTATTTATTATGATTTGTTTATGTTATATGTTATAATGACGATAATTTGCACCTTCATTATTTCAGGGTTCATCCATTTTTGTTATTTTGTATAAACATAGTTTTATTGTACATACATGAAGACAACCGAATAATTTATAGGTATTTTTTGATAGTGTTTAACGCCCGCTTTTACTACCATGGCACCGCCAGCGATGACACTGGTGATACATGGAATGAAGATGGAGCACCGGAGAAAATCCGCTCCTGCGCCGCTTTGCCCACTACTAATCTCGCATGCGGTCGTTTGGGATCGAACCCGGGCCGTCTAGTGAGAGGCGAGTGGTCTAACCACTCGGCCACGGCGCGAACATATATGTATTTATTTTACGTGCGTAATAACATAACATGTCTTAAGCACCATAAGTATCGTGAGAACCCGGGAGCTTGATTCCCTTTTCTCCTAAACCCTGCAGAACTTCTATTAATGTGCTACGCTAATGATTAACGTACGGCGTATCAAAGCCGGGTAATAAGATGAAGGAGTGTGTCGTTGAAAGCAATGTTGTCACGTTTTATCCAAGTAAGCATTCACACTCCAGGCGTGGAAATGTATTTCTTAGAAGAAGAAGAAGAAGAAGAACAACAACAACAACAACGACAACAATAAGAACATAGAGTGTAAACGGAGAGTTACTGCAACGCTGTGTTGCACTCCACGTGGAGTTAACTACGTGTCTTTTATGATTTCTTAGATTTCACTGGCTGAAGCGACACGTTTATTGGTGCACTGTGAAACATCCCGGAGCAATCAATGCATGCGGTGTAAGCTACTTAAAACGCTTCTGATAATCAAAGGCAAAGGGCATATAAACCATTAAAGTAATACAATAATATCTGTGAATGAGACCCCATTTATTAAACAGGGGGAAATGTCGAACGAACGTAACTTGCCTCCGCTCTAACATTTAGAAGCAAACTTCGGTAGTGATCACCAATAACTGGAGTTTAGAGTGAATTCCTTTTTTAATATTTCATCGTGAGGCATTTAGAACCAACAGGATATTATTGAGTAAATTTCAACAAAAAATAATCTAGTTTTAACTTCATTTCACTTTTTTTTTATGAATTTTCCTTTTGCGATCGGCATTAAGCTAAAATAGTTTTCAAATTGGAAAAGGATAATTCTGCAAACATCATGGAGAGTTTTAACTACTGTTGTGGCAAATTCTCGTCCTTAGGAATACCTCACTTCAAACATGACAAGTTGTCACTAATCAGCCTCAACATTCGCACAGCTGAAACCCAGGCATTTCAATCTGCATCATAAAATCTGCACTGTTCATGCCTTACACAGAGTGTGTGAGGCCACTAGAGTTAAATACAACACAGCAAATATATTCATCTCTAAACTAAAGAATACATTAACTGAGCCTCCCATTAGAATAGATCGTTTCAGGGAAATCCCGGTCTTTCCATTACCTAAATGTCCCATTATAACAAGATGGGGAACGTGGATTTCGTATGCTCTTTTCCTCTGTGAAAATTTCAACGACATTAACGAATTTCTTCAATCCTAGGACGGTGCAGAATCTGCAGCTTTAGTGCAAGCAAAGGGTTTGCTCAAAAACCCACATTTGAAGACCGAATTGTATGCCGTTCACATGTTCAAATTTGTACCAGCGGCTATCAGGCAACTCGAAAAGGAGTGTTTAGAAGTGCGCCAGAGTTTGAACGAATTATTCACCATTGGTTACAGTCGATGTTGAGAGGCAAAGACATACATTTGCCAAGAAACAAAATCTGACATTCACGTATGTGGAACACATTCGACAAACATAAACCGAACACAGAGCGTGTTTTGCATGACAATAGTGGCTAGAGAAATTACGCGTAAGCAGGGTTACAAAGATTTGTTCAATCACTTCGACCTCCTGCTCCCCCTTGTTTTTACAACTAAGTGAGTAACGAAACTATTTTCGAAAACGTTTATCTTAATTAATATGTGTGTGATAACGATAGTGGGAAGACAAAGTCATGTGAAAGTAATTCATCAAATATCACTACAACACAGTTCTGTTTGGCTATAGTCCTTGGGACAAGCAAGGGAGGAAAACACACTAAGTAGAGCAGTGCGGTAGGCAATCTCTGCCATTTTCGCGCAAAGTAACGCGTCACGTGCAACAACACTGCTGTAGGTACTTAGGCATGATAGACGTGATTATGCCTTAACAAGATCGCTGCGGCTACTTCCTGTTTAAGCCCACTTGAGACATTGGCACGGGTTCTGCACACGCCTCAAGACAGGCCGAGAGACAAACTACTGGAGTAAAAGTAAGGATCTTATATAGCCAAGCAGTAAAATATCATCCGAGGAAGAAATTTGAGTTTTTCATTCTTCAAAATGTCCTTCATATCTCCTTCTTTCTATCAGTATTTGTAATCTTAACAAAACATTTGAAGAGCTAAATTTATATGACTTTATCTACTTATTCTGCAAAAAAATATTCTTACAAAAGTGTATTCTTCTACCTCATGCTTATCGGGATAAACATTAAGAAATGGTTTAATTGCCTATTTTCTTATAGGATTAAGGAAAATAAGGAAATACAGTGGGCTAAAGCTAAAGTAAATCTTTAAAGAGTAGGTCACGACGCGATGGTTTTGGTATTCCAATTTTGCTTCACCAGCAGAATGAATAACAACTTACCATTTGAGAAACGTGTAAATACTGTAAAATTGAAATTAATAAGTAATGTCTCGCAGATGGTTAAGTCCGCAAAAAAGTTGTATTTAACATAAACTGTTTTAAGTCTATATTTTGTGTATAGTGCGTCTTTTCTCTATTTCAATAGGTTTACAAGTTATGTAAAAATAAGTCAGAATGAAGAGGACCTCAGAGACTATTCCAAGAAAATGCAAGGTATACGCTTTATTTATGTCTTAAAGATATGCCACTTTAATATACATTGATTGTTTTCTCTCTCTCTCTCTCTCTCTCTCTCTCTCTCTCTCTCCAAAATGGCTAACGCTTCGAACATTTTTCCAAGTGAAGGATAGTTTGGTATGTGGAGATTTTCCTGAAAATCTTGGTGTCGCACCCTTGGAAGATGTTGTGCTTAAATATCAAGTTTCATATTTAACTAAAATTTCGTTTAATGAGTTATGCTGTTCATACACATACCAGCATTTCTAATAAATGCTTTTTACCTTCTTAAAACGTACTATGTACATATTGCATAGAGAAGGTATTGTATTCCATATTTTATTCAACCCAAAATTCGATACCAAGATTTCACCAGAAAAACAATTTTTGAGACCCCTTGAATAGAAAAAAATAGAAAAAGGTCAGGGCATAGCTAAAAAACGAAAAGTCCCTTAAATGCTAAACTTGGTATTTAAGTTTAGTAACTCCCGAGGATGTGGCACGAAGATTTACATGAAAATCCCATCCCAAACTATCCTTTACATGGAAAAATGTATGAACTTTTTTATTTTCTCGAAAATGGTGCTAACGATTTTGATTAAATATCGTATATTAAAGATATTTACATGACAAATAAAATGTATATGCTGAATTTTCTGATGAACATCTGAAGACGTCTTTATTCTGGACGAATTTTGCTGAATTTTGCATAACTGATAGACAAAAACTCAAAACACAAAAATGTAGATTTCGTTAATATTTATGTCATATACGTTTCTTTTGTAGTGTTGACCGTTATTGAGACATTCCTTTTTAATGGTTTCAGTTTTACAATACTTATACCTTTCTCATAAAGGAATTTGTTAACTCCCGATCATACAAAGAAACGAATTTCAATCACATAGCAACCAGTTTTTAAAAGATTTGGTTATCACTTTAGCTTAGTGTATTTTTCCCTTCTTCTTACAAGTAAGCAAGTAATAAGACCATTTATGCTAATTTTATATCGATTAATATAAAGTAGATAGAAGAATACTCTTTTTTACAATAATTTGTTATAAAGATGTACAGAAAGTCACGTGAATGGAACTCAACAGATATTTTTGGGATTAAAACGTGCATTTCCAGTGAAGTTTCGGGATCGAATTTTTGGCTGAGATGCAATACTTCCTTTATCTAATATGTACATATGTGGTAAAGAGAATAAAATATTATGTGTTCCATTCACATGATTTTCTCTACCTATTCTTCAATAAATTATTCTCTAAAACAGCTTATTCCTCTACTTCATGTTAATCGAGATAAACATTAGTAGATAAGCATTAATTGCATACTTCCGTGAGATACAATCCGAATAGGGAAATAGGTTTAAGTGATAACTCAATTCTTTTAAATGCCGGCCACTATATGCTGGATTTGAAATGTCGTTATCTTTGCTGGACCAGGAGAAAGAAAAACCATTTGAGAAAAGTTAAAGGTATTGCAAAAGTGGGACCATAACAAGAATAACTTTACAACAGCAACGGCAACACATGCATTCGACATAAATTTTGTTGAGTATTAAGTTCTTGTCCATCTGTTACAGTTACCAGTTAAGAAAACGTGATCCAATGATGACTTCTGAGGCTATTCGCAGAAATTTCAAGATATACATTTTATTAATGACAAAAATATCTTAAACATATGGTATTTTAATCAAAATCTCAGAGGTATTTTTGAGATAAACGAAATTTTGAAAGTTTTCAAGTAAAGGTAGTTTCGGGTTGAGGGTTTTTCTTGAAAGTCTTTGCGTTGCATCCCTGAAGGACACTGAACTTAGAACCAAATTTGGTATTTAACAAAATTTTAGTTGAGGTAAGTTATTCACGGAAATACGCACGCCATATTTTTTTTCTAAAAATGCCCTTTTTGGAATCAGGGGAATTAAACGTACATTTCCGGTGATGTATAAACTTCAAATTTTAGGATGGAATACAATACCTCCTCTACCTACTATCATGGTACGCAGTAGAGAAAGTAATAACAAAAGAGAAAGGCAGGAGGGAGGAGAAATGCCCTTCTTTTTGGTTTCCACTTCTGCTATATTGTTTATGGGTTTTTTTATTGTTTTATTTGTCCTGTTTTCATTTTGCTGTGTTTCTTTACTCTGTTAATAAAACAAGCTTAACAAAAGCACCAGGAATGAAACTGCATTCTTTCCTTCGTCCCTCACTCCCTTCCACCCTTCCTTCCCTTCTCATCCCTTTCGTTTTCTTTTTCATCTTAATTTATCTTCTTCTCCTCTCTCCTCTTATAATAAAAATAAATGTGACGGTTTGTTTCTATTTCTGTTTCTCTTAAAATGTACGGACATTTCTATCAATTTCCTCTTTCCTGTTAGATAGCTGTTTACTGCCTTCCTTGGGAAGAACTGCTTTTCTGTATTTTTTTTTTTTTTTTTTTTTTCCATATTTATTCAGATCGACCAGCTTAAAGCATCTTAAAACTGTCCGTATGATACATTGGTTGACCAACTTTTAGAAGGTCTTAATGGTTGAGAAAGACAAACATGAGCAGACCATTCCGTTTTCGCCCTTTTAAGATAAGTGAAAACTCAGTAAAACGTATTTTACACGGGAATCAGTTTTAACTTTGGAAATCTGGACACAGTTCATTCGTAAACCATGGAGATCCACGAAATTAATCTACCCTCTTCTCTCGGCGACTTCTGATATTTTCGCTCTGCTCGTTTGTTTTCAATCCCCAGATTCTCTTCTCTGGTTTCATTATTCGACGAATGCAGAAGAATAAACAGAAATGAGAGTAGAAAAAAAATGAGAAAACACCAGAGGAGGGTCATCTCATTCATCTTCCTTAGGGGTGAGAGGGGAGGGCTACTCGCAATTTTCTGACTACATTTTATTCCCTTCTTCAATTTCCACAGAATCCATTCCTTTAATTATATTTATTTCTCCTAATAATATGTTTTTCACAATGTAGAGTGTGAAGGAATATAAAGGCGAGTGTAACAATGCTTTACTTATGAATTTTTCTCTCATATTAAATTATTATGAGTCTGATTCTCAGAAAGCATTATTCCGCAGAATCATTTTCCTATGATAAACCGGAGACAAGCATTGATTTAGGGAAATTATTTTTAAAATTTAAAGTTCTCGTGCATTAAAAATTTAACCAATTAAAATACACGAATGACATTGCACTTGCCAGCTTACTGTTTGAGATTTACACCTGCTCCCCGCTACTAATTGAGATGGTGCTGGCAATGGAGGAGACAGGAAGGGAACGAACTGGATTTGCCGGTCCCCGTAGCCGCGCTCGCTAAAGTGTCTCGCTTTGGTGCTTCGTGGCGCACGGGATCGTGGGTTCGAGTCCCGCCTAGGGCATGGGTGTTTCTGTGTTTGTAAATGTATGTGTTTGTGTATGTAAATGTAAAAAGGATAAAACGAATAGGTCAACTAAGGAAATTTAGAAACTAGAAAAAAGAGGTAAAAAGGAATACAGCGCCGGAGTCCTGACAAGCCTCCGGGGCTGTATTTTATAAAAAAAAAAAAAACCTGGAAGTCTTGCAGGGTGCAAGTTATGAAGTGCACGTGCGATAGTGTGACGGCATTCCCTCAGTCTGATTCGTTCTATTTTTAAGAACTACATCATGAGAGCTATTACACCTAGCAAAATTTTCTTCTTACCATTTTGGTCTTAGAATGTTGTCCTACAATTTTTAATTGACAAGCATAGGCACAGTAACGAACAAGGGCGGAAGCTGACAGCTGGCACGCAGATAGCTGCATTGTTAAAGGAGAAAAATGGAGGAAAAGGAATGGATACAAATATGTGTGCGAGCCGGGGAACAGATTATTTTGTTGTTAATCGTTACTGCACTAGGCACATAATTATCTTACCTTACCTCGTTAGTTCTCCTTCACAGACCGAATCTTGAAGGTAGGTTGTGATGGATCCGTAAAATGAAGTCGATTTATTGCTCGAAATTTTATAAATAAAAATAAATACATTTTCAAATTTCACTGCTAAACAAGAAGCATATTCAAACATATTCGCATACAGACTGCCTCTGATTGGTTAGAAAGCACATAACTACTGCCGTCACAGACTTTTTACTAAAGCGTAATCTCTTGTGCTTAACAGAGACACTAGTGCACGAATGTACGCCATCCTATATACCGCGAATGGTTGTGGTGTAAAAATGTCTTCGTTTTCGAGGTTAAAAATGGTTTGGATGAATTTAAATAGATAAAACTTCCAATCAAGATAAGACCTCAGGAGTTCCCAAAACAGTTACGACCAATGAGATTGTAGCATTGACAATACTCTATACAATAATCCCTCACTGAAGATATGCTAGTTAGCTATATTGCAAAGACCTCAATAGATTCTTTCCACTATATTTTACATTTTGGGGACAATGAGTGCCGGTTTGTGTGTAACTACCTGGCAGGGACGAAGGAGCAATGCACATCTGCAGGAAAATCGTGTTATGATTTTCAGGGTTTCTCAGTGTGGAGTTCACAGGCTACTCCCATAAGGGCAGAAGCATAGATTCAACTTCACCACTGGACTAATAAGGATGCTATTCAGGCTAAACCTCTACATATTAAGAAAAAGAAAGTCGTCTTTAATTAAAATAATTCGGCTTTACACATATCTGAGATTATTGCTACAAAGCTGCCTGACCTCCGCTTCCACGTCCACCAAATTTGTCGGATATCGGTCCGAGGTATCACTTTTGGTTCCCAAACCTGGTAAAATGGCTGAGTGAACGAAAATTTACATTATATAATGTGGCTCACGCTTATTTTGCAGTTAGACATGTTATTTTACTGAGGTTATTAGAAATTGGAAAGGTCAGATTAACTGTATTGATTTATAAGGTGGCTATGTTGAAAAACACGAAAATATTATTCTTGAATCTTGCGTTTTCTTGCTCATGACCAGATGCTTTAGAATGCCCAGATTTAATGCTTATCATACTAGATACATTTTCCAAACTTCGATTAGAAATGAAAATTAAATTGAGTTTTGTTTAAGGACGGTCTTTAATTGCTGACATTCTCATCAGCGTCTAATTCTATATTGGGCGAGAAATACAGCTTAATTTTCCTTAGAGACCCCTTGAGGTTATTTTACATCCGAAAATTTACAACACGGAACCAATGGCTTTACTTCTCTTCCAAGGAAGTAATTTAAAGATTCTTAGGCCCGAAAAAAAAAACAAAAAAAAAAAACCCATCGCCTTCACCGGGCTCGATTAGCTTTGCCTTAGTCTTAACTTTGGAGTCAAAACTAAGGCAAAAGCAACTAAAAGCGTATTATATCCAAAACGAATTTTGGATATTATGCGCTAAATTTTGTACATTTCCTGATTACACGAAGTTTATAGATAATCTTGCACTAAGTGGTAGTTATTGAAGTTAAATTTCTCAAATATATATTTTTAAAAAAACGCATTCTGCTGTTACTGTTCTTGGAAAGGCATTCTGGCAAGACACACTTATTATCAAAGTCGCAAATCTTAGCCAGCAAACTGGAGGGGGAATCACATTTAAGGTCATTTTAAGATAAGAATATTTTAATACCGTCGCAAATTCCGTCACGAGAGACAACCTTTCACTTAACTCCAACAAAAAAATAATCCTCCAATATTAAACCAAATTAGAATGTATATAAAATAAAAAACGCTATTTCACAATAGATATTTTAAAATTATTGTTTAACAGATCTTAAGCCATAAAAATTCATAAGCCCACATTACGTTATTCACAATGCTGGTTTGGCTATTTATGATTTCAAATTAAGCAGTAAGTAATTGGTTGTATACAACATAAGGAACAAACATTCAAATGTTTATTAGATGTAAAAGAAATAAAAAACATCTGATATGTTCCATTCACATGACTTTCTCTACATCTAGCAACAAATTATTGTTAAAAGGCTTATGCTTCTATTTACTTCATTTTAATCGAGAAAAAAAAATAGCAGAAATAGTCGTATTACTTGCTTCCTTGTAAGTAGAAGGGAAATAAGGGAGTACTATAGGCTAAACCGATAACCATAAGGTGGTTGCTATGTGGCTGAAGTTCTTTTATTTGTATGGACAGGAATTTGTATGAGAAAAGTATAATTTTTTCAAAGCTGAAACCAAAAACAAGGCTATGTCAAAAACGATCAACTCCACAGAAAAAAAAAAAAAAAAATATATATATATATATATATACATGACATAAATTGTGTGCTTTAATGTGCTCTACATTTTTTGTGGGTTAAGTTTTTGACCATCTCTTACGGTTTAGCAGTTATGCAAAATTCCGTAAAATTCACCCAGAATAAAGTAGTCTTCAAAGGCTATTCCCAGAAAATTCAAAATAAACATTTTATTTGTCAGGTAACTATCCTTAATATTTGACATTTTAATCAAAATCGTTAGAGCCATTTTTAAGAAAATCAAAATTTTCGAAAAAAGTTCCTTGTAAAGGGTAGTTGGGGGTGGGGCGATTTTCTTGAAAATCTTCTTGTCGCATCCTTGGAAGATAAAAAACTTAAAACCAAGATTGGTATTTAACGAACTTTTCGTTTTTGAGCTATGCTGTCCACAGACACACACACACGCACACGGACCTTTTTGTAAAAATACTTTTTTTTGGATTCAGGAGGACCCAAAACATGTATTTCCGGTGAAATCTCAGTATCGAATTTTTAGGTGCATTACAATACCTTCTCTATACACTACGTACACATAGTACGCGTAGAGAAAGTAATACGGTATGTTACACTTACATGTCTATTTTACTCACTCTTGCACAAATTCTTCTATTCTTTGCTCAGAGTCCTTTGAGACAAGGTAAAAGGAAGAAATAAGCAGTCACAAGGCTGGTGGCTTATCACAAAGTGCTAACACAGGTTACCGACCTAAGCTCGAGCAAGGGGTTTCCTATGTTGCCCTTTCCCTGTCTCAAAAGACCGACCGAAGAATGTCTATTTCGTATTAATCGAGATAACATAAAATGCCTTAATGTACGTTTCCTTGTCGGTACAATAGGAATAGGGGCATAAAGCGACCTTTAAGTCATAGTCAATTATTTTAGAACATGGCCGTTATGTGATGCTTTGAAAATCCGTCCTCTTTACATGCCAAGAGGAAAGAAAAATGAATAACTTCCCATTTGACGAAAGCATAAATACCTCAAAATTCAAGCCAATAACGATTATTATCCTGGAAATGGTGAACTTAAAAATATATATTTGTTAAATTATGTGTTTAACAAAATATACTTTTTTGATGTAAGATTTTGTTCATCTCCTACATTTGCAAAAGTCATTCAAAATGAAAAGGACTTAAGAGTCTATTTGCAAAAAAACTTTAGAGAAAGCAAAAAATGGACGTCCATGGTCTTAATAAGCTTTTGCGAAGGAAAATAAGGAATTACGAAGTTCCAAGCATACATATTACTCAGATGAATCACTTACACTTGGTAAAATTAATACACTTGGACAACATAAATATATTGTCACAAATTTCAAATCTTAACATTACTAACCCATATAATCAATAATCATAACCAGATTCATAATATAAGCTTCTTCAACAACAAACTATCAACATTAAATACAAATATTAATACAAATCTTGATACAGTTTGGATTGTACGGTATTACTAAACCTGCCACGTCCCTGTGCATTTACTGTGGCAAAACGTAGGCTACTTCTCTGGTGAGGCCATCTGAGACAAGTTCGTTACTCGCATATAGCAAACATTTTTTTCCTTCTCTTAATGATGTATCAACACATAGCAACTATTTATTTTAGACATATTTATTTTACATATATGACATCTATAGCGCAGAGATGGGTGAGATTATACAGGGAAGGGATTGAACGCCGTCGTCCTGGTGCAAGAAAAGAAGTGTGTCGATTCCCGAAATGGCTGCAGCTTTAATTGTAGTAGCAGAGAGGAACCTTTTCCAAATTGTTTCTGAAATGAAGGTCATTTCGCATTTTCTTGAATCAGCTCGAACAGCTCTGCGACGTGAAAGTGACGTAGAACTTCATGCACGAACGGGCGATCGCAGATTGTTCCGCCTTGCGTTTGGAGAAGAAAATGCCAACCGCAACTGGAATAAGTGTGACATTTTCTTTCACACTTAAGGGAAAGGTGAGTGTTTAAAGTCTAGTGATGCAAAATACGTGGCTTCACAATTACATAATGGTCGCAAATCTGTATCGTGTTGGGGCTGGGTGTCAAGCGACGGTCTAGGTGTGTCGTGAGATAATATATTGATTCCCTCTATGAGGATGAGATACCCTGATTAAATTGCTGAATTCGTACAGGATGATCATCCTGTCTACACATCTTGAAAGATTTCAAATTTGTTCTCGAGAGGCAGGATATCAGAGTGGTAGACTGGCCTTCTTGTTCACCAAAACCCTCTTGAAAATGTGTGGGCTGAGGTGAAAATAGAGCTGCGCTCCAATTTACCTGTAGGTGGACGAAGGACAAAAGATGTCTTCTGGGCTCAAATTCAAGAAACCTGGGAACTTGTAGCTATATCGCGGAAGGCCCTGAGAATTCCAGGCTCGAAGATCCTCTCACTGCTGGACCTTCCTAGATAGGGTAATACTAGCCCTTGACCAAGCAGACCTGTCCTCGAGTACTCTTTCCTTTAAGCAAGCATTCTGTGCAATCCGGCTTGCCGTTGCCGGGCTAGACGCGCTGCTGATAGCTGCATATGACCCACCAAACCACCGCTTCCATGAAGCGGACTACACCACCCTACTCAACCTTCACCCAGTGGTATGCATCGCAGGAGATCTCAACGCGAAACATGCCCTCTGGCACAGCCGCACCAACAACCCCCGAGGCCGCGGGCTCTACCGCCTCATCAGCGGCAACCCCGCCCTCGTCGCGCACGGACCGAGAGGACCTACGTGTCATCCGGCTCGCGGCAGACCGGATGTTCTTGACATCATAATCACCAAGAACACACCATTTCATCTAGACCTCTCGGCGGTCAATGAGTTGGACTCCGACCATGACCCTGTCGTGGTGGATACAACCGAGACCGTATCAGCTCTGGTAACACCAGACTGGATAAATGAGATCGACTGGGACGCAGCCGTCCTAGACCTAAACCAAACCGTGGACCCGCGACCGCGCATCGATTCCATCGAAGCGCTGGAAGCGGCAGCCACGGCCTTCTCCCGCCAACTCCTGAATGTGGTACGCGCGCATACCTACCGCATCCCATCTAACAAACCTAACCCGAGAACCATACCGAATGAACTCCGGCAGCTGCTAAAAGCCAAGGCAACCGTACGGAAGTTATGGCAGCGCTTCCGCCATCCCAGGATCCAAGCAGTGTACCAGCGGTTCAAATCCCTGGCAAGGCGCCTGCTTCGCGCGCACCGCAAAGCGGCCTGGGAACACACAATGGCACATATAAACCTGGAAGAGAAACAACCCTGGAGGATCATCCGATCCCTCAGGAAAGACAAAAGTCAGTTTCAGCATCCCATCCATGGCTCCCGTGGGAGACTCTCTTTTGAGCCCCAGGATAAGTCACGGATTTCGCAGATTATCTGGAGTCCCAATTCGAACCCCGCGAAGACCCCCAGGATGAGGACTTTACTGAGCTCGTGGAAGCGACGGTAGACTACCTCTATGAGGAGCCCCCGCCGCCCCATGAGGAGATCCGCATTCCTTTAGTCACCCCGAAAGAGGTGGCTTCCCAACTCAACAACCTAAAGCCTAACAAAGCCCCTGGACATGACGGCGTTACGGCGCCTATGCTCCAGCACCTACCCAGAAAGGCCGTAATCCACCTGACGCGGATTTACAATGCATGCCTGCACCTACGTCACTTTCCAACGTGTTGGAAGGAGGCGCGGGTGGTATGCATTTTAAAACCCGGCAAGGACCCGGTCTTCCCGTCAAGCTACAGATCTATTAGCTTACTTCCGATCGTCTCGAAAGTATTCGAGCGGTTACTCCTACCTCGCCTCACCCCTCTCTTCGAAGAGAGACTCCTACTCCCGGATCATCAGTTTGGTTTCCGTACTGGACATTCCACAACCCTGCAGTTGCTGCGACTGGCTGAGAAGGCTGCTCTGGACTTCCAGGACTTCAAAACAGTCGCGGTGCTCTTGGACGTGGAAAAGGCCTTCGCCACCACGTGGCATCAGGGACTCTTGTACAAGCTCAAGAACGCAGAAATCCCTCCCCCCTACCTTCACCTGCTTAGTAGCTTCCTTCGGGACCGCACTTTCAGGGTGAGGGTGGAGGGGAGGCATTCCACAGTCAGACCCATAGCGGCGGGAGTGCCGGAAGGCAGCGTGCTGTCGCCGTTACTCTTTGCTGCCTACATGTCCGACTTCCCCACAGAACCCAGTACAGTTACGTGCCAGTATGCCGACGATGTCCTCATAATGGCGCGTAACAAGAACGCCCGATATTGCTTCCCCCCGCTACAGAGACAGCTCCAGGCCATAGGCAGATGGAGTGAACAGTGGCGGATGGCTATCAGCCCGCAGAAGAGCTCAGCTCTACTGCTGGCTAAAGTCCGTGGCTGGCGACCGGAGAGGTCGCTGAGGTTGCGGCGGCGGCGGATCCCCTGGGTCCGCACCGCCAAATACCTTGGAGTCCTCCTCGACCGCGGCCTTACTTTCACTCCACATGTCAGGGAGAAGGTCGGTTTGGGACACGCTGCCCTGCGGCAGTTGTTTCCCATCTTCCGCTCCACCATGCCTACATACCTAAAACTACGGCTGTACCGCGCAGTCATCCCACCCCTGATGCTGTACGGCTGTGAGGTCTGGGGTTCGTTCCACCATCCGCAGGCTGCAGGCCGTGCAGAACAGGGCATTGAGGATGATATACGGCACAGACCGCAGATTCCCGTCCCACATTCTCCATTCCCACTCCGGAATCCCTTACATAGTGGACGTTGTGCGAGAAAGAGCTCGCACAATATACACTAAACTTGCTCCCCACCCAAATCCTCAGGTGAACACTCTCGGTCTTTACGACCACACGCTGCCTAGGAGACGCGTAAGCTACCGTCTTCCCAAGGACGCCTTGGGATGGTAGCTTTCCGGCCGCCTCTCCCTTTATTGTTCTACCCGCCAAGTTAAGCAGCATCGGGCATGGTCACGACTCGGACGGGTGACCATCCAGTTGTACTCCGACCAGATCTGCAACACTGGCTTCCCCCACCCCGTACCTATATCCCTTCAGGTCTCCCCGCTAGCCGGCACTGCTTTCCTTGACAGCCCGCAAGCGGCTGGCCAAGGTAAGCAGCATCGGGCCTGGTCCCTCTCTGGGTGGGTGGCCACTCAGATAGGTAAGTCAGCCCGCGCCGGCTGCACAGAGGGAAACACCCAGCCCAATTACTATGACACAGACAAAAACGCTTGCATAAGACTACATCTTTTATATCACACGGGTAAATCCGCGAGAATAGCGGATAGGTACCGTGGTGATTTGCCCCCGCCCGAGTACACTCGGGCGACTAGTTCCTGCTCCTGGCGCCATCTTTCCAGCACCGCCGTAATCATGAAATATCTATTAAAACATTATTTGACAAATTGCATGTTTTAACGAAGTCCACAGTTTTTTTTAAGGCTTACCAATTATACAGCATTCCTTTAGAATGAAGAGAACTTTACTAGCATTCACAGTAATTGTAACATTACACATTTTAAAAGAACATTTTATTACTAATATAACTGTCTTAAAATATGCTATTATAATCTAAATAATAAAGTCCCTTTTGAGAAACAATTTAATGAAAAAATGTCAGTGTAAAGGGTACTTTGGGATGGAAGACTTTTCTTTAAAACCCTCCTGTCACACCCTGTGAAGATACTGACTTTAAACACCAAATATAGTAGTTTTCCTACCTTTTGTTTTCAAGCTATACTTTCACACACAAACACATACACGCACGCAGACCAACTCCTAAAAACTCCTTTATCATCAGTTAATACACTCAAAACGTGTATTAACTGTGAAATCCTGATATAGAATTCTGAGAGTACTTCCTCTGTTTTATATAAAAGGTAAGCAAGTAGAGAAAGTAAAAAGAAGTTTCCCTTCAACAATGAGTGTTGTTGAAAGTTTTTGTACTTCAACTTCACGTCTTATTTCACGCTTCTTTGTCACGCAAGACAACTTTGTGTTTGGTTAATGAAAGTCTGGTGGAGTTTCGGTTTGAAACTTTTAATGAATTTTGGTCTACAAAGACTTAATGAAAATTCCGTTACCTTGGACCACCATAACCAAGCCAGTCATTTCCAGCAGATTTATGCTCCTTGAGACAAGCACAGCTATTCTCAGAGTCTGCCTGTACTGAAAGTGAATTTTATTTCCGTTTAACGGATGCATAGTACACTCAACTTTATTGTCTCTCTGTTCTTTAGCGTTCATAAAAATGAATTGATAGCCTAAGGTTAAATTAATTTATGCAATGACTTGGCTTTGAATGTACTGTGATGGCAGAGTTCAAACGTTAACTCATCTGCTACTACTAAAGATTAATAACGGCTGTAATCTCTCTCTCTCTCTCTCTCTCTCTCTCTCTCTCTCTCTCTCTCTCTCTCTCTCTCTCTCTGTGTGTGTTGGGACTCATTATCGAATCTGCCAAATTCATGTGGTTATTTTAACACACAATTAGGTCATTAGGAATTTACAGACACGAGACCGTACATATTAATGCACCTCTTATTGGTTTACCCATTCTTCCTCCCTGTGACTGGTAGTGTAAAACGATTTTGCATATTGTTTGGCCATTCTCGGAAAACGTTGATAGTTTATACAGAGCAAAGTAGCTTGTATTTCGGATGCCCCTCAGCTTTTGTTCTGTCTGGTATGTTTAGCCTCAAATTTCCACTTTCACAGTTACTGTCATTGTTAAATGAAACTTTAGCTATTTTAATTTCTTAAAATCTTCTGGAAACATAGAATCATACTGACAAATTCAATGGTTATAGGCGGGTTTTGGATCCACGGATCTTCGGCTCATCTTGGTAGCTCATTGGTTAGAGCAACGGCACGATAAGTCGACAAATCTTGGTTCAAATCCCGACTATGGCATTGCATTGTTTTCAGTGTGATTCTAACTTTCCAACTTGAGAGGCTTTCTGCCCCTTGTAGTGTGGAGGTAGCGTGTCGGCATTTAAGATGTTCCGGGTCCGAATCTCGGTTAGGGTGAGTTATCCTGACAAGGAATTTTCTTAGGTTTTCTTCTCTTCCTGAGAAGAGGAATGTCGAGTAACTCTAAGCTCCATGGACCCCTGGCCAATCAGAGCTCCATTTCCTCGATTCCATTCATGGTCCAATATGGCCTATTGACCTGCCAGGCTAAAGGACGTTAACCTTAAAATATAAATAATAAATAAAAATAAATAATAATAATAATAATATATAATAAATAAAAATGATGGTTTAGGAAACACAGGTTTAATTTCATATAAACGATTAATAGCTACAGAGACGTCTAGACAGGCCAAATTTTTATTTTGTATATAGGAGAAGAAAAAAAAAACAGAAAATAACAGGAGCGGAATTTTCTGACAGTTGTATGGTATTTTATCATATTTGCCAGATTATAAAAGCAAGCCTCCGAAAAGAAGTTTTTCATAATTTTTTTTGTGATCTCTTACCTACAACTGTAATTTGGTAAACAAATCGTTATTTTATTTTTTCCGGTGACCTTAGTTATACGATGGGAATATTAGTTTTCGAAACCACAAATCGCAACAATTGCAGGTCCTCATATTCCTTTCGATACCGAGTGGGCACAGGTGCTATACATTTTCACTCCTGAAAATTCCTACGTTTTCTGATTTTGGTAATTACTTTTATTCTTTATTTATTAAAACAATAATACCTCCCTATTTACAGTCTGTCATTAAGGGCAAAACAGACAAATTATAAACGAATTCTGTACAGCAAAACAATTTATAAAATTGAAACATTACTGGATGACAACGTAATGTCGACAATTCAAACCTTTTTACGTTTAATGTAATAATCAAAAATAAAACCAAAATATGCATTATCGTGCTACTTGCTTTAATGGAGTGTATCAAAGTCGCCTGAGAAGATGAAGGTGGTATTATTCGATGTCATAAAACGCAACGTTAAGCAATAATCACTTTGAATATTACTTATTTCAGCAGCCTCGGCAGCATTCCTCTACAATCTACATCTATGCTCTGCAATCCACTAGTCAAAACCAAAGGCAGGATATAACCATACCACGTGTTTAAACAAACGCCACATCCTGCATCACACTTCCGACGTGGGTTCATCACCTTGCAAGATTTAGAACTTCCTGGCCAGACCTGTTAATACATGGACCACTATTCAAAACAAACAAAAAATCTAATTTTTGTTCCAATCACATTGCTTTCTCTACATCTCGGTAACACATTGCCGTTTAAGCTTATTCTCCTATTTACTTCATGCTAATCGAGATAAACATTAGCAGAAATGGTCTTGTTACTTGCTTTCTTGTAAGCAGAAGGGAAATAAGGGAATAAAAGCTGGTTGCCAGATGGATGAAATCCGTTTCTTTGCATTGCCAGGAATTGTATGTGCAAAGTTTTAAGTATTTTAAAACTGAAACCAATAACAAGAAATATCTCCAAAATGGTCAACTCCACAAAAAGTACGTATAAAACATACCTAAATTGTTATGTGTGTTTTAACGAGATCTACAGTACTGTGTAGTAAGTGTTTGCCTCTTACGGTTTACCAATTATGCAAAATTTCTCCAGAATGAACAGATCTTCGGATGATATTCCCAGAAAATTAAGATATACATTTTATTTGTGACATAAATATTTTAATATGTGGTATTTTAATCAAAATCATTATTGTCATTTTTGAGAAAATCAAAATTTTCAGAAACGCTTTCCCTGTACTAAAGGGTAGTTTAGGGTGGGAAACGGTGTTTAATTTTTAGCTATGCTGTCCACAACCACACACACGGCTTTTTTTGTTTTTTCCAAAAAATGCTTATTTTGGACTCAGGGGATCTCAAAACATATTTCCGTTGAAATCTCGACATCGAACTTTGGGTGCAATACAACTCCTCCTCTACACACTGTAGTACGTGTAGAGAAAGTAATTAATAGCAATAGTGTTTGTATGTGGTACTCTCAGCGGTAAATAATGCAAGCTGGCAACAACGAGAAAGAAGAGCATCTAATGCGAGTTATCTGTGAGTTTGAAGACAGTAATTTTATTTATAATATATTTGTATTGAGTTTAATTTGCCGACGTTATTTTAGTGGTCTGAAATATTTAGTAAATACTCTAACAAAAGCTGTTCTTTATAATTCCAACAAAAACATTTCATTTCTTCCACTGATTAAAAATGAAAATCAGTTCACAAATACATGTCTTTATTCGAAGTTTCGCAACAATTCTGGCGTATAGTTTCCTTTCAACGCTCGCTGCGAGGGCGGTTACTACTACACGCTTAGAATTTCCCGTCGAAACTAACAGCCGCTACACGCTGTGCATTCCCAGTTGCAACTAACTCGTTCTCTCCTTTTTATACTTGTATATGACGTAGCAAGAAACTTCCAGAAGTGGTGCAACTATCAGTTATGACTTCTGATGCAACCCGCTCACACACATGCGGCGATTACGGCCACAAGGCGTAGTCATAATACGAAAAAATTGCTGCATTAGAATTGAAATTGCAAGAGGCAACAATACATGCGCCCACATTATGCTACATGATAACGTTTCTGTGCCACAAACGTCCAATAATGCTACATAGCCTCGCTCTTTGCTCCGTGACCATCAGATGGGTCTAGGGTGTCGTACTATCTGTGGATACATAACAGCGTGATCGTAATTACTATTGGTTTAGACTGAAGCTGGAAATTTGGGTCATGGTATTAAATACAGTCCGATATTTACTGAAGGAAAACACGAAAAAACCTCAGCTAGATTGGTCGGCCAACTGGATTTGAGCACAGGACCTCCAAATGCGGTCCATAGATATAACTACCTGCATCCCGCCTTTCTAGGAACATTATAGTTATGCCAACAATAAAATAATGCTCAAGAAGATAACTGAACGGCGAGAAGGATCAGTAATAAAAACTACAGGGTTATTCTAAATTAGCCTTACCTAAAATTATGAATGAATTGTTTTGAACCTGTTGACGGAAATTTATTTAGATGTTCATCAAACCTTCTGTCATATCATCAAGTTTTAAACCTGATTGGCAGGCTTCACTACATATACTCGCTCGCTCGTCTGGCAGGGAAAATGTGAAGCACTCGCAACACCTGGAGCCAAGGAAGCAGTCGCTCTTAGTGGTGGGAAAAGTTTTTCTTTTTGCGAAACAGTTGCAACCACGAAATAGTTTCGAAATAACAGTCTCGTGCAACAGAAATTCCCTAAACTGTGCAGATATGTTGTGCACCACCAAATACTATAGAGATAAATACAGTTCATCGATAAAATCACAATGCGCCAAATACAACTACTCGCTTGGTACACTGAAGAAGAAATTATCAAATAACGGAAGCATAACGAAAGCGAATGAGTTGATTAGTACATTCGAATTTCGCGGATTATATCAGGCCGCGCGCTACAAGGTACAAATGCGCACCTTGCGGTAAGCAATAACAATTGCTGATGACGTCCTGCTCTACCGCACCGACAGGAACATACGCAGAGCCTTCAACCCCATACAGAGACACCTCCGTCTCGTCCAGGACTGGTGCAGACAGTGGCGGATGTCCGTTAATCCGGGCAAAAGTCATGCTGTTCTGTTCACCAGAAAACGCCCCTTAATAAACCAGATACCCAACTTTTCCTACCAGGGCCAAAGGATAGTGTGGGGGAATTCCATCAAATACTTGGGCGTCATTCTTGATAAGGGTCTAACTTTTCGTGAACACGTGCGGGGAACGTCGGACAGGGCGAAGGGGGCGGTAGCCTCCCTTTACCCTGTGCTGGCCTCCCAGATGCCGGTTCACTTAAAGTTACGCCTTTTCAAGGCGCTTATTGTCCCTCTGATGCTCTATGCCTGCGAAGTGTGGGGTATGGCAGCAGACTCCTGGCTTCTCTGGTTACAGCGGGTGCAGAATAGAGGACTCCGGTCCATATATTCTGTATGTCGACGTTTCCCTTTGAGGCTACTACATGAAGCTTCGGCCCTCCCATATGTGGAAGATGTAATTAGGCGCCGGGCTCAAAAATTCTACGCCAGATTGGGCGAACATGAGAACGCTCTTGTCAGATCACTGGGGGAGTACTTACCCTCTGAACGCCGAAAAAGGCGGTTCCGGGTTTCCCGCATGGCTTGTGGGCACCCCCGGTAACAACGGCTTTAAACCAGCCAACAGCGTAATAGCTGAACAAAGCACTCCCCCTCCCATAGGGACAGGTCTATCAAAATCACCACCATATTTAAATAAATAAATAAACACCAGCGGAGCAGAGGAAAGGATGCTGCTCCTGAAAAGGCAACCGCTCGAGGAGCCTACCAGCGCTACCTCTTTATCACCAACACTCGAAACCTCAAACAAAACCTTAACCATCACCTCATTCCTGTGGTTAAACCCTTACCAGGGTAGGCACACAGCAACAACACCCAGGCTCACCACGAGCCTACCAGACACGCACGCACGCACGCACGCACGCACGCAATGACAAGATATTTACGCTAGTGGAACACAACAACCGCACATACGAGTAACTGTTGCAATAAGTGAAACAACTACTTAGGTTGCTGTTACTGTTGCATGGGTCTGTTGCAGGGAAGTGATACATGAAAGAACAACACAATTTCCAGAAGTGTTTTATGAAACAGTTCCAAGTCGCCATGGAGTCTTACAGCGGTGCGGAGCGCGCGCAGTGTTGTCTATAGTTTAATGAAACTACATCGCAAATTACCGTACAAAGGCGTTTGTCTGTGGGATTACGTTAAAGATAACTGCCGACCAATCTCGATGAGCTTCGTCAACGAATTAACGTAGCGGTAGCTCGGGTAGATGCTGACATGATCACGCGTATCTGGGATGAATTGTCATACAGGTGGGATATCTGCTGAGTGACACAAGTGAGTCACATTGAACATTTGTAAACATTGCAAGTTATGTCAATGTATGTAATGGAAAATAGAAATAAACTAGTTAAGATAACTATGTATAATTTAGCTTTACTATCAGGTAACTAATTTAGAATAACGCTGTACTTACGCGGATAGAAATGTAGTAACAAAAAGTCGTAATGCGCAATAAAACAAGCAAAGATAATAACGTTAATGAAAGAAGAATGCTGAGTCGAGATAAACTACCAATACACTCATGATTTACAAGAAAATGTTGGCTGGATCGCTTATGTATATAGTTACTTTTGGCACTCATAACAGAACTTAAGTATTTTCTCTACATTGCAGTATGTAAAGAATGGAACCTACCCAAGTTGAAGCGGCTATGATGAAATAACTACGATGCCATTTTCAAAGCCAAGAGGACGAGAGACCATGAGAAGAAGCATTACTTCTTGGTTAAACGCAGAGTTTATTGCAAATTATGTCAAATTATTACAAACACAATGACATTATAATAAATTAAAATACCAGAACTTTGCAAAGACTTTTAAAGCGCATGACATGGGGCTTGTAAATCATTGATAGGCCTGTGATTCATCACTTATCTTGGCCTAGCACATCCATGGGCGTAACTTGGGTAACAAGTTTTAGGGAAGGAAGCCAAGATAGTTGAAACCATATAAAGAAATTAAATCTACTTTAAAATAGTCAAGATAACAATAAGTAGAAATTGTCTTAATTACTTGCTTTTTTGTATGTAGAAGGAAAATAAGGGAATACGTTAGATTAAAACTTTAGTGAAGTCTTTTAAAACCGGTTGCCATGTGGATAAAATCCGTTTCTATACAGGGCTATGAGTTTAACGTTATCTTTCTCTTACGGTTTGCCAGTTAAGCAAAATTCATTCAGAATAAAGAGGCTATTCCCAGCAAATTCAAGATATACATTTTATTTGGTTATAAACATCTTTAATATAGGGTATTTTAATCAAAATCGTTAGAGCCATTTATGAGAAAATAAAAAATTTCGCAATTTTTTCCATGTAAAGGGTAGTTTAGGAGTGGGGAGATTTTTCTCAAAATCTTCGTGTCGTATCCCTGGAAGATACTAAACTTAAATAACAAATTATGTATTTTATCGACTTTCGTTTTTGAGTTATCTTGTTCACAGACACATGGACCTTTTTCTGAAAATGCTTTTTTTGGATACAGGAGACCCTGTATTTCCGGTATCGAATTTTTGGGGTAGAATTCACTATGTACATAGTACGTGTAGAGAAGTAAAATGGATAATATAAATATAAAAATAATAATAAAAATGCATCGTTATAAACTTTATTCGAGTATTTCCACAAATCGGATATGACAGCGCTTATTTGATTAAATTCTTCTCCATTAGTTATAATTAAAGACCGTATTTGGCTGCACCGTGGCCCAGTGGTCAGACCGCTCGCCTCCCACCTAGGAGGCCCGGGTTCGATCCCAAGCGCCTGCATGTGCGATTTGTGGTGGACGATGTGGCCTATGGGCGGGTTTTCTCCGTCTCCTCCGGATTCCTCCGCCACGAATTCCACCAATTGCTCCTTCATCACCTTTCCAATAATCTATTTCGCTTGCATTTCATAGTATCCACTTCTTCACGCTCATGCCACGCTCACGCTCACGGGCCGACCACTCATTCCAGGTTTCGTGCCGTTTCTACCCGATAGGCCTCTGACCCCCAGGCATCAGCTTATAAGTCCTAGGGGGTGTCAGTCCTAAACAGGGGGAGGGTAAGCCGACTATGAACAATTTGGCGTACATTGCTCATTTACCTATTGACACAAGTGGCACGTGCTCTCGGAACCAGTTTTTGAACAGCGAAGACAAAAGAAAAGCAGGAAGGACCAATACAGTCTTTACGATTGCGTTTTATATTATAGTAAACATTTTCACATAAACTTGGGAATGATATATATGTGTGTGTGTGTATATGTATGTGTGTGAACTCATTTATAATTCATCTCAACTATGGTATTAAAGCAGCATAATGTAACGTATATATCTATACACATAAATCTTTACAATATTTGTACTCGAAGCCCTAGCGAGTAAAGCGGTGAGTGAGAGGAAGAAGCTGCTTCGCGCGCATTTCATTATGCCGCTATCCGCAAAGAAAAGTGGGGTGTAAGGTACTACAGTCGAACCAGAAAAAAGAAAGAAAGAAAAAAAAAATTAGAAAGATGTCCGTGTGTGTCTGTCCGTCTATGTGTATCACTGAACCGATAGTGAAAACTTAATGACGTGCTAGTGAAAACTGGACAAAACTACACGATTTCGGGTGGGACACAAGAGCCATGATGAAAGAAATGCTTTAATAATTATTGACAGGAATGCAGAAGATGAAATCTAGAAATGGCATGAAGGGTGTAAATTCCGGAATGAATAAGTTGGGCAATAGAATGGAGAGCAAAGTGGAAAACATAAAATCCGAACTTGGCCGGATAAAATGGGAACTCTGTTTTGATACTGACTCGATAAAATCTGAGAAAATACTAAAAATCCTGAAAGATGACATCGCTAAAAACTGGAAAACAAAATTTACGCAAAGGAAGAGCATTTAAATCAGCAAGTAAAACAATATACCAGTAAACGAAGGAAATTAACATCATGAAATCGCCCTCCGTGGTGTACTGGTTACCATGCTAGCTTCATATACCCAAGGTCGCGGGTTCAAACCCGGCGGAGGACGATTAATTTTTTCGGGTGATAGAGGACTCTCGAAAAAATCCACGTCCGCCGGGTTTGAATCCGCGACGTATATGAAGTTTGCATGGTAACCAAAACACCACGGAGGGCGACTTTAAACACCTACCTAAACAAGAGGGCATTGTGGTTCACTACGGCCTGACATAACAAGGTGGAGAGGTACAACAGCCCTTGCTCGCATTGATAAAAAACACATCAAATTGAAGTTACTTGACTTTCTCTCATTGTTTTTGCGTATTATGGAGGTTTTATACATTTTTGAACATAATTCTTGCCGTTTTTATTTTTATTGGCGCCGTGAGAAAACTAGATATTTTTGACGTCTTATGTTATTATTTATTTACACCCATTTATCTGAAATATTTATTTTTAATTAGTTCATGTTATTTGTATAAAATATTTATCATTTTAATTATTCTTCTTTCGTTTCAGATACAATTTATTTTTTCCTTTCTTCTTCTTCGTTTTCTTTTTCATTTAGTTGTATCTTCTTATGCTCGTCTTTCTGGGTGTATTTTTGCTTTAATATAGCTTTATTTTGTTTTAATATTGCAATTAATTATAATAAAAACTTTGCTAAAAACTTTAAATATCAATAATTATAACATTTTTACTAACTTCATTGTCACAATGTTCACAGTAATTTTGTTGTTTATGATCTGAAACCCATGCTTCTTATTAAATTTCCAACATGATTGCTTGCACGTTTGAAAAATATTATTCTCTTTCTAATTATTTACATTAATTACTTTAAAAACTCTTTATTCGAAATTAATTAAGCATTCATGTTCAAATTTTCAACCGTAAGTCCTTGTGCATATTTGCATGCATATTTTGCTACTTGGTTACGGATATCAATCTAGGCTCTAGATATAGCCTGCTGTAATTATGAGACACATGGATTTGACAAACCAATGTCGGAGCACACCCTCATATCAAACAGCTACGTAAGGTATACTTTGTGTATACATATCTATTATCATGGCTTAATGTAGCGCACTCTGGAAGAAATGGTAAATGGCGTGTTTTTTTATGGACGCTCTATAACCACTGTGATTCTCAGCGTCCCATTCTAAATTGGGCGTGAAAGACCGCTTAATTTTGCTCGGAGGCCTCTCTATCAGGCTTGAGGTTCTTTTACGTGCCGCAAATCTACGACACGGGGCCAATGGCTAGGATTTTTATACCCGAAAAAATCCATCGTCCTCCGCCGGGTTTGAATCAGCGACCTTGGGTATATGAAGTTAGCTTGGTAACCATTACATCACGGAGGGCGACCCTTCTGGAAGAATGTTGGTTCGGTAGGACTGCTGATATGGTCTGTGATTACAGGATTTCATGTTTTCATAGAGACTGTTCCATTTTAATATCAAATAAATAACTTTTCTTTTGAGAGATCATGTTCATTTGTCCATAACAAAACTACATTTTCTTACTATTGCGACCATTAAGATTGTCAGCACATTGAAGCAAATCAAATCAGACGTTTATGCAACACGTTCAATATTTTAGGAAATACCTGCATGTTCGCATGAATAAGTTTGCCTCAGGCCACCTCGGTAGGATGGGGATAGCGTGTCTGCCTCACATCCAAGAGGTTACGAGTTCAAATCTCGCTTAGGGTGAGTTACTCGGATAAGGTTTTACTTCGAAGTTTTCCCTTATCCTGTGAAGACGAATGTCGAGTAACTTTAGGCTCCATGGACCTCGAGTTCATTGGAGCATCATTTCACCGATTTCATTCACCGTCCGATGTGACCAATCAGATTAAACGACGTTGATATTATAAAAGAGTTAAAAAAGAAAAAAGTTTGCTTCAGTGTGTGACGTCACGAAAGTAATGCTCAATAAGTCGGTGACAAAAACATTTTCCAAATGCAAAGGATTTACTCGAACGATATCCATGGATGCGGGCATTTTTATGGCACTGAACCATTATTAGGTTTCAACTTCTTCAATGCAAAACTACTTCAATTAATTTATTTGCTCTATCTTTTAACAGTCCTTTCCCATTCATTTGAGTTGAACACCGTTCAACACCGTTTCTTGTGTTGAACTCCAGTCATAGTTTGGATATATATTCACATTGCCTTGTGCAACCCATGATGAACCTATGCTGACTTCACATCACATTTATATCATGATTTCAAATGTGACAATAACTGCAGCTGCGATAAATTCTTAACCAAATCAAACCTTACTGCACAAGCATAATAAACTCGACCTACATTCTTGCCCTATTCTCTTGTGAATTACCATTAAGGTAATTTATCCGTCTCGATATTTATCACTCCCTATTCTTAAAAGAACCTATCTTTCATCATCTTTATAGAACTGCTCAGCTTCCGTAAAAAATTTCCACCGGACAAACTGATCCTACACATTTAGTTCCTGTAAAACAGGATTAACGCTTCAGACAAGAAGGTTATGCTGTGTGGATTCCTTCCAACGTGGTATATCCGTAAATGAAAGCGAAGACATCGTAGACAAGGACGCTACCAAAGATCCGCACAAGTCTGACGTCAGAGTTCACATCAGCATTTCATCTATTTTATACAAACATCATTGACCAGCAGCGGAAACTATCTTTTTTCGCTATAAGCAAATTGTGTGAGACCTACTACTCTATCTCTTCAATTTATCCTATTAACATTTTCTTACAGACACCTAGTCGTCCATGTCCCGATTCCTCTTTACACACTCCCATCTTCTGTCTGGAGATCTTCCACTTGTATGAAACCATTGCAATTCTGCGCTCACCGTTAATTGCCGCATCAATGCAGTTTCCTATGTCCAAAGCAATTTTACCAAAAATCATGTCGGTGATCCTAGGCAATTCAGCATTCATCAAAAACGTGTTGCACGTTCAGTTAAACTAGCCAATTTTTATTATTTATTGTACAACTCCTTATATGGACATAGAAAAGTTAAACAAAACGATTGATGTGCTCCATTCAAATGACTGTTACACAAACAAAATTTTCTTACAAAAGTCTATTCTTTTATCTACATCATGATAATTGATATAACCATTACTAGAATTGGTCTTATCACTTGCTTCTTTGTAAATAAGGGAAATAGGGGAATACACTCGGCTAAAGCGATATTCAAATCTTTTAGGAGCTGGCCGCTATATGAAACAATTGCATTCTTTTTTTCACTTTGCAAGTCAGCAGTACAACAAAACAGAGATGAAATGAAAGATGACTTCCCATTTTAGAAAAGTTATATAGTTTAAAATGGAAACCAATAACAAAGAATGTCTTGGAAACGGTTAACTACAAAAATTATATACATAATTGTGTGTTTTAACGAGATCTTCATTTTTGCGTAGTAGTTTTGTCTATCTCTTACGGTTTATCCGTCATCCAAAATGAAAAAGTCTTAGAATCTATTTCCAGAAAATTCAAGACATACATTTCGTGTCATAAAAATGTCTTAAACATGTGGTATTTTAATCAAAATCGTTAGAGCCAATTTTGAGAGAATCAAAATTTTCGAAAAATATTCCATGTAAAGGGTAGTTGCGGTGGGGGAATTTCCCTGAAAATCTTCGCCCTTAAAAGATACTGAAATTAAAAACCAAGTTTATTTAACCGACTTTTCGTTTTTGAGTTATGCTTTCCACACACACACACACACACACACACACACACACGCATGCACGCGCACACAGACCTTTTTCTAACACTGCTCCTTTTGGATTTAGGGAAAACATGTATTTCCGTGAAATCTCGTATGAGATTTTTGGGTGGAATATAACACCTTTTTTTATCTACTATGGACGTTGTACATTTGTGTTAGAGAAAGTAATAAAGCTTTCTGAAAGGTAGAATTAGACTGAAGAAGAATGCAATACCATTTCCCGGATTTTAACGTTATAGCTTTCTCCAGCATCTGACAAACACCCAGGTACGGTTCATATTTCCTGAGTGTTTCACTACCGTGAACCCAACCATTCATTTTAATAGACTGGAAGCTCAAAACACTCACAATTCTCAAATATTATATCGTCAAAGCTTGAATGTATTTGTATAATACGAGAGTCACTCTGAAAGTTTTGAGAATGGGTAACCCTGAGATGAACAAATATACCTATACATCCCGTGCATTAGTACACGTTCGCAGCAAATGCATGGCATTGCAATATCGTGCCAAACAAGCGATGATATTCTGTCGGATGCCATCTCCTATGGGTATAATCGTCAATGACATGGCAGTAGCTGCGAAAGAAGCCACCAATCGTCCAGTAAGCGACCACTAAATCACAGTGACTCACACCGACTTATGTTTTAAATAAAAAACCGTTTCAAGCATAACTGAAAACAACAGTGTACAAATCTACCACCCACTAAACTTCACGAGACAGAGCTTACTCTTAAACAGCCTCATTCCTAACGTTTGGTGAAGAGAACAAGTGGCACTAACGGTACTGTGTATCGTCCATAATCGAATGACGAACTCATATCAGCTGCCCAAACTGCTCAAACTGCAACACTCTTCTCACAATTAAACACATCATTACTGAATGCACCGCTTACATGGGAAAAAGAAAACATCATCGCATTTGTCTAAAGCGCTCATTCATCCGAAAATACTTCTTTAAATACATCACTGCACCATAAACTACAACCCAGATTGTTAACTTTTACTGTGAATACTGAAATACCAATGTGAATTGCTCATGTTGTAAACTGTAAATCTTAATGAAATGTTAACTGCCTCTTACCTTACGTTTCTATTGCATAACCACACTGCAAACTGCCATAAATAATGTTTTATATATATATATATATATATATATATATATATATATATATATATATATTGTAAACTTTTGTGCTGAAAACGACATTAGATATTTGTGTTAATTTAAATTGTTAGTCGCGTTAACAAATGGTCTCATGACAGGGTGTCCCGATCTGCTACTAAATTTGCTGAACCACATTATCGTGGAAATGCTGTTTTATTGATCACTAGGTACTTCTCGGAAGCAAGGCTCGTAAATTTGCTTGCATGCTTCAAATTATCTCCCTTCGAACTTCCCTATAAAGTGCATTATCAGAATAGGTTTGATAATCAATTTCCCTGAATACGCTTTAATGGCCACCTTTAATGTATCATGCGTGTGAACTTCTATTCAAAATAATAAGCGTTACCTCACTTGGAGATCGTAACCTCCTAAGCAATGAATTAGTCAATTCAGTGTTTTCTCTATACTCGCATTCCCATTTTAACTTTGAAGGTTTCTAACTTTCCTAACAGTCTTCAAACATTATGATGTAGTTGAATTTTACTCTCAAATTAATAGCTGGCTACTTAACAATTTATGATACAATCCCTTGTACGTTTTTCCCCACTTTCTCTATATCCTTAGTATAGTACATAGTAAAGATGGTATTGCACTCCACCAAAATTGATACCGAGATTTCATCGGAAATACACGTTTTAGGGTACCCTATATCCAAAAAAACATTTTTAGAAACAAATTCCGTGTGTGTGTCCATATGTCTGAGAACACGATAACTCAAAAATGAAAAGTCGATAAAACACCAAACTTTGTATTTAAGTTGACTGTCTTCCTAGAATCCTACACGAAGATTTTGAGGAAAATCTACCCACACCAAACTACCGTTTACATGGAAAAAAATCGAAGATTTTTTTTTTTATTAAAGTACCGTATATTAAAAATATTTACGTGACAAATAAAATGCTCATCTTGAATTTTTGGGAATAGCCTCTGAAGACCTCTTCATTCTGGACGACGTTTGCATAATTGGTAAACTGTAACAGACACACAAAAACTTACTATACAAAAATGTAGATCTCGTTAAAATACGCAATTTGTGTCTTATACATTTTGTTTCGTAGAGTTGACCATTTCTAAGACATTCCTTGTTACCGGTTTCAGCTTTTCGCATAGGCGTCAACACATGGTGATGCAAAGAAACGAATTTCAATCACATAGCAACCAAGTTTTAAAAGATTTGACTATCGCTTTAGCCTAGTTTACTACCTCATTTCCCTTCTACTTACAAGGAAGCAAGCAGATAATAAGACCATTTCTGCCAATGTTTATCTCGATTGGCATGAAACAGAAGAACAAGCTTTTTAACAATAATTCGTTACAGAGAAAGCATATGTGAATGGCACACATCAGATTTTATTTAATATACATACCGTAGTGATTTAAACTGTAAGCGGGTTCTTCCCATCAGTGTTCATTATAGGACGAAGGAGCGTTTGTAGCGTATGAGTTATAGGTCTACTGTAACAGCTGGGAGACACTGAAGGACATCTGCGTCAATGTCAATTTTTCTGCTCTCAACAGTGCCAGTATAGGGTGATACAGAAGAAGGCATTTGTCAACGGGTCAGCAGTCGCTTTACTTAAATTTGCACACAGTGTCGAGCTGTAATCCTTTTTTTGAAACGCTAAAAAGGATAGATAGATATTCGCTCTACTGAGGATTATAGTCACTTGTGTATAGAACAAATAGATAGCCAAAGTTACCATTACACTTTAAATTTAAAAAAAAATTGTTTATTTTAATAAGAGTTAAATACGCGTGTCCCTGTAATATTTTTAGGACATTTTACCAAACATAACGATTGATAGCCAGCCCTGATTTAATATTTAAAATCGAATGGGTCCTGCTATACAATAATTAAATCGTAGCTAACAATAAAATTGTGAACGATTCTTGATATTATGTTCGTAATCTAAGTTACAGCCAAATATTACATTCTTAGTACAGTTATTTCAAGTGGTTTAAAAGAAATGCAACTTTTAACACAAGAAATGGAGCTCTTCGCTGTAGTCATCCTAGTATGGACTGGTCTTTCCTGCTAGTCGGTTTGCAAATACGCGTTTTTGTTTTATGGCATAAGAGCCACATATAAGAGCAACATATTTGTGCTGGAGCCAATCACAAAACCATTGGGCAACCAAAGGCAATTTTTATGCATCGATATTAATGTTATCTTCAGCAGTAAAGCTCCTTATTTCCATTTATGATGCACCGTTTTCAATAGGTTAGCTTTGTTTTTCCTGTCACCTAAGACATTTTATTGAGGAGAAAAACATTTAGTATCGACATCAAACTGAATGTGAATAACACTTTGTTCCCTGCTCTCATGTTTCTTACTTTTTGATGCATGGTCCAAATATGAATTAAATACTACCATGTACTTTGTCCATTTTGTCCAAATTATTACTTCGAAACAATAATGCTTCACTATCTCACTGTAAACTGAGTTCACTGAATAACTCACTGCATATATCAGTAGCCCGCTTTGATGAGACAAGTCTTGTTAGCCCATTTTCGAATGTTTTCTTCAAAGACGACTTTATTGATCTTTTGACTACTCATTTTTGGGATTTTCCTTGACTCTTAACGATGTCTTTTATTTGTAATTTATGAATTCCTAAAGTTTGTCCCACCATATTCTCTCGCATTGATGAGTAGCATTATAGGAATACGAAATAAAGCGATGAGTAAATAATTCCATTCAAGCACTCTATTATAAACCCACTTGCCTATATAAACTGGTTGCAACTTAACGAAGATTATTCAGTGCGAGGTTTTTCAACCATTGTGGAATAGGTCACTAGAATTTGCTGATATTTGGGTTATTAGGTTCCATTCATAAAAGACAACTCCTCCTCAAACTCCCAATACATGTATTGTGAAGGTTAATCATATTGTATGTTAGTGCACTTTTTATATAGCAGCAGGTGTTCAAACTTTGCACATAGAACAATATGTCACCAACCTACTCATTGATTGCTCACATTATATTAAATTAATTATAATTATAGTAGATAACTATGTGAACCTTTAACTATATTTTAAGGTTATGAAATGCTTCGTCCTTCGATTGCATTTAACTATACATTTAAATTGTTGCAACTTTTGCTGTAAGAGTGTCTGTCTATTTGTGCGGGAATTTATTAAATGAATAAGTTTTGTGTAGAAGAAAACCAAGAAATTTAGTTGTTTGTTTCGGTAAATACGCCGTACTCATATTGCAACGTGACTGAAGTTATTTTTCATACTATCACAGAACATTAATTTACAGCAATTTAAAACGTTGAACAACATATGCCTTACACATTTTAATACCTTAGCACTCTTCAGTGCTTAATTTAACAATTAAGTGCATCCAGGTTATAGGTCATGACGAAGAAGATACTCTGTTCACTAATCCTTGTTTGTTATAAATTTGCCCCGTATCGCCTAACGGTCACGTGAAACCCCTTTCCCCTGATTGGCTAACTCCTTTGAATGCGATACACAAACTCTATGCGGAGCATGGGGGCGATAAAACACTCCGTCAGAGGCGCTTTCATCATCCCAAAGGAAGACTTACAACGAAAGATCCTCTTCTATTTCATCATACCAGCCAATGAGAGGTGACTAGTAGATGCGTGACAGTTAAGAGATAGGGACGAGCTTATAAGAAACAAGGTAAAGAAGAAGGCGAGTAAGAGGAATGTGCTGCAAAACATTTTCTGATCTGGCGATAAAGTTCTTGCACATCTCATCGATACACATAAATATCGTTGTGAGACAACCAGCTCACTAGCAACAAGAACCTGGAACTATGTAGTTATACCATCTATTGCAGCAGTTATTAGAGGTAGAATGGCTGACTCATACATACACCTAAATAAATAAATATATATATATACATACACCTAAATAAATAAATAAATATATACACACAATACGTAGTAAATAAATCGATACGTCAGCAGTTACCTCCTCACGCGTCTCAAGCCCCTCTCGTCTTCTTCTGGTGATCCAACAGTAGGTGAGGGCCAAGCCTTTGTACTTAAGAAAAGAATATTACAGAGCGATATAATATATATGACAATGACGGATAATTCTGGCAGAAGACCGAAATAGTATGTTCTTTGCGTCTTCTCAGGATAAGGGAAACCCCGGATAAAAAACTTATCCATGTAACAAGCTAGATTCGAACTAGCGAACTCTTGGATGTGAGGCAGACGCCGTACCCTTACACTGACAAGGCGGGCAGCAAGTCTTTTGTAAACAGATTATCTGGCAATTTCTCTGGTATTCATCTAGTGTCTCATTTGCCGCATTGAGACGTGGTATCAGCCATTTTTGCCTTTTTGGTAACCGGAGTAAGGCTGTGCTCCGTTATAGGACTTAGAGCTCAGAATAAACAATATGTCTCGGCTCTCAATTAGATAGAACAACATATTATTTTCCGGTTCGTTAATCTTTGTCTGCAGCATCTCTTTCCACTCTCAATTTTCCCTTGTGCCCTCCAGTTCTTAAATGTTTCTTACAATCTTCCGCTTTGACTTTAGTTTATTCTCTTCTGTTTCTGAGGTCACTGAATGAAGACGTTTTCTAATAATTAACGACATGCCTCTGACTTTTCACATAATTTTAAATCGTTGATCTTTAACATTTCGTAAAGTTTCAGGACTTGCCTTAATCAGTTCAAATGTTGTTGAGTTTCCAACTAGGTGGTCACTCGAACTGTACCCGAACTATGTTTTAGGAGATAAAGGAAATCCCCTCTCCAGTAAAAATGCTGGCATCTCGCCTCAACCGAGATTCAAACACGGAACAGGAGACAGGCTGACAACGCAGCGATCTCTTCCAAGAGATTTGGGGGAGCAATTCAGTATGTCTTCTTTTATGATAGTGCAAAGGATTAAACTATATCATTTAAATTACTATTGGATTCCTAAATGTTAAAATAGGAAACTTAAAATGTTCGGAGGCACTGGTATATTTTCTTGAAAAACCGAGACCATACTGTGCAAAGGAGTTGTAACTCTAGGCAGGGAATCTCATTTACCCAAACGGAACCTATGCAAACAGCCGTATCACAATACAAACATACACTTACTTGTTTGTCTGCATTCCATTAGGATGTGCATGAGTGGCACGCAAAGGTATTTATTTACTTTGTGACATGAATGTTAAGTTTAACAAGCAGAGTTGTGTGTAACACTTGATTCCATTACAGTAGGTATCCTAATCGATGAAAAATCGAAATAGATTGGCCGAGGGAAATGCCTTAAAATAATCCTGTGTATTATGGTTAAAGTCCTGATTCCGAACAACTTGTAGAGTTTATCGAGTTATCTAGCCAATCATGAGAATAACGGGTTCGTTTACAATTTCCACTGTTATCAAACCCTACATGGCGGTAAAACGGCAATGAAAATAAAGGCGGACAGTGCAGAAAGAAATTTTAAGGCAGATTGGCACAGAAGGCATTTCTAAGCTCATTTGTGGGAAACTGTGCCTCCAATAAGTGAACAATTATCTGAGAGCTAAACAGAAAATAAATAAGCAAAAATAGCTACAAAATCAAACTAATTTTTAATTGTAATTTATGTAGATACAAACATATTGTTGTGAGAGAGTAGCGGCACATAAATTCGCTATAAACTAAGTGAAAGAGAACTCCGTTGTGCGCGATAAGCACTGCCGCGAACCCACTTGTGAAGGAAATTCATTGTTGAAATTGGTCGTTTTACAATGACATTTCCACTTTATTTATTTCTCTTAAAAAAAATGTGCTGTAAAATCTAAAATGACCTGATAAATTGTAAAAAATCAGTCAAGAACTCTGTAATTTTATATTAATTTTATAACTCTGCATGCTTAGGTATTGAAACGGGGCAAGTCTAAATATGATTTTGATACCTATCTAATTTTGGAATATTGAAAGATTTTGGTAGTATATTACTTATGTTACTCTATGTTAGTTTTTCCTTTTCCCATAACAGTATAACAGATATACAGTACAAGCATGTTTGTGAAATTTAAATATGCGCTTATTTCTAATATGATTCTTACCATAATTATGATATGCATATTATAATTACAAGTTTGTAGTAATGTATACTTATAGATTTCTTTTTCAATGCTTAATTTATTTTTATAATGCAGAGGTCAAAACTTAATAAATAATTAATAATAAACCACTTCCCAAGAAGAAAAAGAAACAAATTGTTATAGTTAATACATTGGCTAGGTGAAATAAGCAAGATCTGAGTGAAAAGGTTAGAAATTAGGTCCAATCAAATAACCGAAAAGTCATTCTCCACCATCTAATTCATTAGCTCAGCCTTGTGGATAACCAGCAAAGTAGGGAGGGTGTTGTTGAGTGGCAGGAGCAACACACTTGTTTTGTTTGAAGTCAAGTGCAGCGGCGAATTCCCCCCCTCCGCGCGTAAATAATAATAATAATAATAATAATAATAATAATAATAATAATAATAATAATAACAATAACAACAATAATCATAATAATATTTTTTTCAATAATCTTTAAAGCATTTTGTTAATATTCGGCACATGTATCATACAATAATTATAACAGCCACCTAATGTTTAAGCAAATTATAATCTTGACGTTTATAACAATTCCTATATCTTGTGCACGTAAAATTCTTACATTGTCTTGTGATCAATACAGTATATTATTTCTTTTTAACCATAATAAGGCAACAAAACCCATTGCTATATAACTTTAAAATATATTTAAAAGAATATGAGCAGCATAATAAATTGCTAACTGCCTCTGTGGTTAAGTGGTCAGCGAGCTGACTTCTCATCTCGAGGTCCCGGGTTCAATTCCAGGTTGGGGCGGGTAGTTTTTCTTTAGCCACAAATATTCCCTATCCCACACAGATATAAGTATGAATGACTTCCCACCATCAAAAACAGTAAAGAAACGTTCATATGGACATGGAATTGTAGAGAGTTTCCGCATCGTTGACAGCAACACTAAATACCTACTTGGATTTAAGTGCTGTCCGCTGAGTGATTGGTTTTGTTTTGTTTGTTTTCAGCAAATAAATAACAACTAAGCGAATTAAATTGTTGCCCGTTGATTGTTTCATTTTTGTTTGTTTGTTATAGAGCACGGAATGCAGAGGAAAATGTATTCTGTGAATGAACAGACACGTGTGACCTTGCGATGGGGAATTCATGACGAATACAGAAGTTTTATGCAGAAGGTACCACAGACAGGCAATTACTTTAACATTCGAATTTACCGAGACAAAGAGAGGGGGAGGGGAGATGGGCTTATTTGAAAGGAATGTTTCGGATGTTGTGAAGTCAAAATAGGTACGGAGCATGGTAGACCATGAAGAGCAATTTCGTGAAGTGGACGCACTCATCAAATAACACAAGACTATTTAGTCACATGACTATCTGGGAAATTTCCATAAAAATCTATACCCGTATCATCTTCAGCGCGTAAAAAGATTAAATGTGGCGGACATTGAGTCTGTAACATCGCATATTACAGACTTATGCTATGTTAATGGATGTTTAGCAAACATCTTGTTTACTGATGAGACTGGATTTTACACGCAACGTATCTCATTTAGACGTAACATCGTACCTGGGGCTGTGAAAACTCACATGAAATACGACAGGAAAGACATCAACAGAGATAGGATTGAACAAAAACCATCAGGGTTGTAGTTAAATATAACATTTGATTTGCACTCAAAAATTATTGAATTATCAATCTTCCTTATTTAGTTGAAAATAAGCAAGAAGCAAATTAATTGTAATCAGTTTCGACCTGAAAATTTAAGCTAATGGGTCCATATCCCATTTGTAGAGTTAATTTCTCTTTTCTAATGCCCAATAATTCAACAAAAATCATCTTTTCATTTCAAGGATAGTTAATAATATTGATCTACCGCCTTCACATGCAGTGAAATGAAACAAAATTACTGTGAAGATAAATTGACCGCAGATAAAATAAACCACAGACCATAATTACATAGCACTAGCTAGTTAGTATCGATATTATTGCAATTTTATGTTTATCGCTCAGAACAATAATAATCGTAGTGTTCACAATACCAAACTCTAGCATCCGAAACTTGTTGCATAATTGGCAATCACTTTCACTCCATCCAGAAAAGGCATAAAAATCGGTCATGTCGTTTTCTTCCAATTCTTATGAACAATTGTTACCAACAAAACACTGCAAATAAATTGATTCATTAGTGTTTTCACCTCTATGTAAAAGGTGAGATGTTTAAAAACTAAACACGTGCCGAAGATGGTGTCAAAATCTTTATCTGGACTCTGATAATGACGTTAGTTCGTGTTTTTTTCCTGCTTGTTGTGACAGGTGCTTACTGTTATGAGTGATGGCTATGAACGTTTATGACGCGGTTCGCAACACCTTACATGCATTTTAGTGCCGCTGAACTTTGAGATCACTGAGCAACTTGACTATAGTGCTGTGTTAAGGAAGCGAATTGTATTCATTCATTTATAGTAGCCGTGTCAAAAAGGAGATTGTTATGCTGCTATTTAAAATATAAAAAAATCATGCAGCCAGTAGATAAAAGAGCATGATTCCATTGGATAGCGTGTTTTCCAAAACGAAGATTCATTGGTGTTTACATATTGATCAACAATAGCACTGTTCGTACACAAATTGTATTTCATTTTCTCTTGCAGTTTGTTCTTTCCATCACCATTCCTAGGGTCTACATTTTCCATGTATAAAAAATCTAAAAAAAAAGTTGTCATTTGACAGTATTATCTGCGTAGAAAGACTTTCAAGGAGATAATATACCCTCGGGAGTCTGAAACAGCATACAGCCGTTTAGGTATATGTAATTCTAGAATTTACATTACTCTGCTAGTCGTAAGCTTAACATTTCAGTGTAATGTTAAGCGAATAACTGCATCTAATTGGAGAATATTAATGCCAGTTATATATCAACATGCTTTAAGTAGATCTGGTTTTTCGTGCAGGTGTGTGTGTGTGTGTGTGTGTGTGTGTGTGTGTGTGTGTGTGTGTGTGTGTGTGAGGGGGGGATATTCCTGTGCAAAATTAAATGTGAAGACATGTTACAAGTTTTATGCGAACGCAATTTACTTCACAAAAAAACTATAAATAAATATTAAAAAGCTGCAATATTACGGTGCAGATCAGAATCACACAATTTCTGAAGTATATAGACACGTTACTAGTTTGATATGCATATTAAACTATTTATTTGTGTGTACTCTATTTTATTTTGCTGTTTGTTGAAAGATAAATGGAGTATATACCTTTGGTGTCATTAAAAGTCTTCCAGCTTAAGCAGGGGAAGCCTCAGTAGTGGACTTAGTCTGTCACTATTTCTTCATGCATTTGATTTATACGGAGAAGAAAAGAGGAAACAGTCCATAAAAGCACTTAAGCGCCTAATTGTGCAAAAGTTAATTGAAAGCTCTTGAAATACGAAAAGTATAGAATAAGGTCATAGAATTTGAAATTGTTCTTATTGCTTTCTCTACACGTATTATGTACATAGTGTATAGAGAAGGTATTGTATTGCACCCAAAAATTCAATACCGAGATTTTGGGATCCCCTGAGTTAAAAAAACAAAAACAACAACACATTTTTAGAAACATGTCCGTGTGTGTGTGTGTGTGTGTGTGTGTGTGTGTGTGTGTGTGTGTGTGTGTGTGTGTGTAGCATAGTTCAAAAACGAAAAGTACGTTAAATACCAAACTTGATATCTACCAAGGATGCGACACGCACATTTTCAAGAAAATTCCCTCACCACCAACTAACGTTTACAAAGAAAAAATTTCGAATTTGTTTTATTTTCTCAAAAATGGTTCTGCCGATTTTGTATACATCTCTTATATTTAAGATATTTACATGACAAATAAAATGCATATCTTCAACTTTCTGGAAATAGCCTCTGAAGACCTCTTTATTCTCGATGAACTTTTCTGAATTTTGCATAACAAAAATTTGCAACATAACAATGAAGATGCCCTTAGAACACAGGATTTCTGTCATACAATTTTTTTCATACAATTGACTGTTTTCGAGATAAGTATTCCTTGTTATTTGGTTTCATTTTTAAAATATTTAAACTTTACTAATCGGAACTTGTCTACTGGCCACGCAAAGAAACAGATTTCAATCCCATATCAACCACATTTTAAAATATTTGACTGTTGGTTTAGTCTAGTGTATTTCAATATTTTCCTTCTAGTTATAAGGAACTGGTAATCATACCGTTTCTGCTAATGTTTATTTCGACTACCATGAAGTAGATAGAAGAATAACGTTTTTAAAATTGATTTGTAACAGAGAAAGCCATGTGAATGGAACACATCAGACTTTTTTTCATCGTATCCTTTAACATTAATACAATTAATCCAGTTAATACTCCCCTGGCCTTTATCCCATCACGGAAATCAGATTCCTGCACGCCTCCAAAATACTCAAGTGGCGATTGTTTTAATGCCAAAGTAATTCACGCACGTGGTGTACTAAATTATCAAACTGTTTATACAAGTCAGCCTATTCTGTGGGAGCATCATGGGGGTTTGAGGGATGAAGAGATGAATTGCACTACTGGGTTTGCCTTTTCTTACTTGGGTAGCACGATGTACAAGAATGGCACCAATGAAAATCGAGGAAAGACCCGAGTATCCGTCTTTAAAGGTTAGGTTTAGGAGGGGTGCGGCTGAAACCAACCCTCGCATTGCCAAGGCTTCCACTTACTGATCTCTTAACTGAGGCGCGAATTTTGACTTGCAAGCAGTCTCCAGGAAACAGAGATTTAACTACGTTGCATCTTGTCCCTTGTACAGGGTCGTCCTTTGTTTGCTAATGGTTGTTGCCCAGTGGCAGGGGGATCGGTCCCGTTTGAAGGTCATCATGTTTTGGAGAAAACTATACTTAACCTTGATGGTTTCTGTGGATTTTGGTCTTCCGCTGCGTGCATTATCTTCCAAGCTTGCACATTCACGTTTGAACTCTGTGGTCCAATAGTGCTTTCCTACTCTCCCTTAAAAAGTACTTAATAACTGATCTATGTTCGATATTTGCTACATTGTGCGTAAACACAATCTGCAATGTAACAGACAGCTATGCCTACTATATTTCTTGAACAATCTCTATGTTAACTGCACAATTGTTTCCATGAATGAAGGCCGTTTTTAAATCAAAACTTGCTTCGGAAACGCTCTGTGTCATCCCAAGAAGTTTTCAAATGAAAATGGTTTTCGTATAAGGCATTCACAGTGTAGTTTCAAGTGGCTTCAGTAATGCAATTATTTTAAAATATCGTAATTTCAAATATTTCATGCCTTTAGACTAAAGGTGGCGAAAAAGTGATTTAAAAGACATTTGAACTTCACTGTCTCATTCCCTTATTTGTTTTCTATGTCCTATTAACTGATGCAACGTGTTAAGTGGTAGCTCGATCTTATGACATTATTTCCAGGGGGCATACAGTTCCAGAAACTGTAGTCCCGAGTTGGATGTATCTCAGGATACTACGGCGAACTATCAGCAGTCGATACTGGTGCCGTTTATTGTTTCTAACAAGTGAAGGAAATGCCAGCTTTCCTCTGCTATTTATTAGGTTTTCTATAATTCCATAACTGGCACAACAGCAAATATATTATTATTATTATTATTATTATTATTATTATTATAATAATAATAATAATAAAAATCTGACGTGTTCCATTCAAACTACTTTCTCTACATCTCTATAACAAATTCTTATTTATAAGCTTATTCTTCCGTCTACTTCATACTAAACGAGATAAACGTTAGAGAAACGGTCTTATTACTTAGTTCCTTATAAGTAGAAGGAAAATAAGAGAGTACACTAGGCTAAACCGACAGTCAAATGTTTTAAAATGTGGTCGCTATGGGAATGAAATCAGTTTCTTTGCGTGGCCAGGAGTTGACAATACCCGTATGAGAAAAGTTAAAAAGTATTTTAAAACTGAAACCAATAACAAGGAATATCTCGGAAATGATCAACTTAACAACAAACAGTATATGACAAATTGTGTGTTTTAACGAGATCTACTTTTTTTATGTAGTAATTTTTTTTATCTCTTACGGTTTACCAGTTATGCAAACTTCATTCAGAATGAACAGGTCTTCAAAAGCTATTCCCAGAAAATTCAAAATATACATTTTATTTGTGATGTAAATAGGTTTAATATGCGGTATTTTAATCAAAATCGTTAGAGCCATTTTTGAGAAATTTTTTTTAAAATTTTTTTCCATGTAAAGGGCAGTTTGGGGTGGGGGAATTTTTTGAAAATCTTCGTGTCGCATCCTTGGAAGATACCAAACTTAAATACCCAGTTTGGTATTTAACGGCATTTTAGTTTTTGAACTATGCTGTCCACAGGCACACACACGCACACGGACCTTTTTCTAAAACTGTTTTTGACTCAGGGGATCTCAAAACATATATTTCCGGTTGGTATAGAATTTTTGGGTGGAATGCAAATACCTAATATTTCCTTTATACACTATGTACATAATACGTGAAGAGAAAGTGTGGTGGTGGTGGTGGTAATAATAATAATAATAATAAATAATAATAAATAATAATAATAATAATAATAATAATAATAATAATAGAAAAGGAGTATACGATTTAACAAATATTGCATGTTAAATGTTACAAAGAAATAATTTGAGTTTCTCTTAAAAAAACATAATAATATCCTCTACATGATGCATCAATAGCTTAGGCAGAGTACCTGTTCATTAATCTAATCTACTTTCTTTGGATACTGCTGGTGAAATACTAAATTTCGCAATGTACAACATACACAATATGTAGAGAAGATGTGTTCCAAACAAAAATTCCATACTTACGATTTCATCGGAAATATGTGTGGAGACCCCATAAAAATTAGAAAAAGGTAGCGTGCGTGTGAGAATGAGAGAAAGAGAGAGAAAGAGAGAGAAAGAGAGAGAAAGAGAGAGAAAGAAAGAAAGAGAGAGAGAGAGAGAGAGAGAGAGAGAGAGAGAGAGTCTATGGACAGCATAACTCAAAACACAAAAAGTTAAATTTGAATCTCCCAAGGATGCGTCACGAAGATTTTCAAGAAAATCCCCACTTCCCATGGAAATCTTTTGGAAAATGTTGATTTTATCAAAAAATGACTAACGATTTTGATTAAAATACCGTAGGTATTATAAGATAAATACCTGAAAAATAAAATTATATCTTGAATTTCCTGGGAACAGTCTCTTAATTCCTCTTCATTCTGAATGGCTTTTGCATAGCTGGTAAACCGTAAGAAATAGACAAAAATTATTGCTCAAAAAGTGTAGATCTCGTCAAAACATAAATTTATTCTATCTGGATTTTGTTGTAGAACTAATCGTTTCCGAGATATTCCTTGTTTCTGGTTTCAATTTTAAAATACTTATAATTTTTTCAGACAGGAAGTCGTCATGTTTCTTTTGTTTTACTCCTGGTCATACAAAGAAGCGAATTTGAATTACAATCGCATAGCGACAGCTTTTAAACATTTGACTATCGCTTTAGCATAGTATATTGCCTTAGTTACCTTCTACTTATAAGGAACTACATAATAAGAACATTCTGCTAATGTTTATTTCGATTAGCATGGAGTAAAAACACTAATAATCTTTTGTAAGAAGTTTGTTTGTAAAACAGGCAGAGAAAGTCATGAGAATGGAACACACAAGATTTTTTTCTCGAAAAGGCTGTATTTCAGGATAGTCAGTACCTAAATATCTCAATGGAAAACTGATGTTTAAGCACCTATTTTCCTCTATCGCTTGTTTTTCAGCGCATATCTACGTGGATAATTTATCACCCTTTGCATCATAGTTATTCTCAGGTCGGCAACTAAACTACTTGTAGCTTTGTAAATTATACGACACACAGCTTACGGTCGTGTGAGGTAACTGCAATGTCCGGTTCACAAACGCAATTGATGGCAATCGCATTACTTTCTCTACACGTAGTGTGTACATAGTATATAGAGAAGGCATTGTATTGCACCCAAAAATTCAATACCGATATTTCACCGGAAATACATGTTTTGAGACCCCTTGCGTACAAAAAAAAAGCATCTTAGAAAAATGTCCGCGCGCGTGTGTGGGGGTGGGGCAGCATAGCTCAAAAACGAAAAAGTTGGTATTTAAGTTTGGTATCTTCCAAGGATGCGACACGAAGATTTTCAAGAAAATCCCCCCACCCTTCTACTTACAAGGGACGAAGTAATAAGGACAATTTCTGCTAATGTTTATCTTGATGAGCATGATGTAGATAGAAAATAGGCTTTTTAACATAATTTGTTACAGAGATGTAGAGAGTGTCATGAGATTGTACACATCAAACTTTTTTATTTCCTTAAACCATAAGTTAGAAGGCTCAAAAATTGGTAATTTTGAATTTTATCTTCAATAAACGAGGGGTTTCCGCATATTTAAATCAAAATACTATTTTTTCTTGAGCATAATGAATCTAATTTAAATTTCCCAAAAATCATTCAAATGAATAATGGATAGCTCAGGTATAAATAATATCAGCTTTTTGTTGTCACTGAAACTTTCCCTGATAGGTCTAATTCCAAAGACATAAATTGTTTTTTCTTCCTCCTGTTTGAAATTTTAAGTTTTACGTTTCATTTCCTTGGAGGAAATCCTTAAAAAGTATATTTTTGTTTATATTCCTAGTATTAAGGATGGATCATTTGGTTTCTTAAACTGTGTTTGATATCTATAACTGATCATGAAATAATTTTACACAAGGTTTTAAATACTCCTTACGCACACGGCCAGATAGCCCATTAGAATTTTAAAGCTGTTTTCTTTCTGTTTCTATTTTTGTCTTTCCTACATTTTTACATGTTCAAAATGCTACAAAAGATACAATTTTCTTCAAATGTTTTCAGAGATTCACCTATAACTGTTGATATTAAAATGTTGGAAGTGATTTTGCTTTATTGGTTATTATTGAATGAATATTAATTAGAATAACACATTAAACCTAGTGAAAAATTTTGTTTCTCCTATTTTTTGCTCAAAAACTAAAACACAAATAAAAGTATTATTCAACATTTATTCTAAAATATTTCTTAAGAGTCAAAAGAGATATTTATATCAGCAAAGTTGTACTGTTTTCATCGTGTGGAGTGTCTTTTATGTACCATTAAAATAAGTAATTAAACAATTAATAACCTAAAAACTCGCAACGGAAATGTACACAAATGCTCATGATTTGGTGTACTGCTTTCGGTATAAAAATCAAATAATAAGTTCATTAATATAGAATTTAGTTCATCTATGGATATCCTTAAGTAACGTCACCAGAGCGATTAGAACGTCACTACACGAATGAATGCATACCTCCGATTTTAGAGTGGCATTTATTAGGAGTATTTCAAGAGTTAGATAAGAATGTAAATAAAATACCACTAATATGCTCACAAAATTATAATATTTACATATTTGTGAATACTTAAATTCTTGAAGCTACAATAAACGAATATGGATTACTGAGATTAATGCCAATAGAGAAAGACAAAATAGTGAGGTTCGATGTTAATTGCGCATACTGTGCTTATCTCTTGTTAAAGATATAATAAAAATACACGAGTTTCTCTGTGGTCAAGTGGTCAGCGTTCTGGCTTCTAACATCAACGGTCCCGAATTGAATTTCCGGTTGGAACAGGAAATCTCTATCTCCAGAATTATTCCCTATCCCGTACATTCTGGTGTGCTCAGTAGATCTTAGAGTTCAGAGTATAAAAACATCAGAAAGTTGTCTCTCGATTGTTGTGAAATTAAAAATATAAACTAGGATTAGATACCCTATTATTTTTATCGTAAAAGTTTTAAACTAGAGTATTAATAGTTATGGTCTTTAAACTTAAAGAATTTGGCGGTATTATAGTCTAGAGCAATATGTCATGTAATCGGTAATCGATAGTCCCTCACATATGACCGTAGAAGTTAAGGGGACTATACAAACTAAACGGTAAGAAATCTGATGTGTTCCATTCACATGACTTTCTCTTCATCTCTGTAACAAATTTTTGTCAGTAAGCTTATTCTTCTAATTCATTCTAAAATATTAGCAGAAACGGTCTTATTGTTTAGTTTCTTATAGGTAGAAAGGAAATGAGGGAATATACTAGGCTAAATCGACAGTCAAATGGTTTAAAATGTGGTTGATATGGGACTGAAATCCGTTTCTTTGACAAGTTCCCGTAAGTATTTTAAAACTCTAATCAATAACAAGGAATATCTCACAAACGGCCACCTCCACGATAAAAATGTATATGACATAAATTATTTGTTTTATCAAGATCTAAATTTTTATGTAGTTTTTATCTATCACTTACGGTTTACAAGTTATGCAAAATTCAATAAAAATCATCTAGAAAAGAGGTCTTCAGAGGCTATTCCCAGAAAATTCAAGATCTACGTGTAAATATCTTAACTATAAGAAATTTTAATCAAAATCAATAGCTATTTTTGAGAAAATCACAATTTTCGATTCTTTTTTCCATGTAAAGGGTAGTTTGGGGTAGGTTGATTTTCTTTAAAATCTTCGTATAGCATCCTAGGAAGATACTGAACTTAGATCCCAAGTTTGGTGTTTTACCGACTTTTCGTTTTTGAGTTATCATGGTCATAAACACATGGACACACGGACCTTTTTCTAAAAAAAAACCTTGTGTTCCATTCAAATGACTTTATCTACATAACTGCTACAAATTATTGTTAAAAAGCTTACCTATGCTTCCTTTTACTTCATGCTAATCGAGAAAAAAATAGCAGAAACAGTTTTATTCCTTGCAAGTAGAAGCGAAATAGGTTAAAGTGATAGTCAAAAGCTGGTTGCTATGTGACTGAAGTTCCTTTGTTTGTATGGACAGGAGTTGACAAATTCATTGGTCCATTTTGTAATAATAAACTACGCGTAAACGATTCAATTATAATTCAAAAGGTATTTTTATTTATTTATTTATTTATTCATTTATTTATTTTTGTAGCTTAACGCCCTTTAGCCTGATTTGTCATATCGGACGATGAATGAAATTGGTGAAATGGTGCTCAAATGATCTCGGGGTCCATAGAGCTTATAGTTACTCAACATTCGTCTTCTCAGGATAAGGGAAAATCCAGAAAAAAAAAAACTTATCCGGGCAACTCATCCCCTAAGCGAGATTCGAACTCACGACCTTTTGAATGTGAAGCAGACACGCTACCACCACACTAACCAGGCGGGCTTAAACTTATTTTGTAATATTAAAATGGTATACAATTATAAATATATCTATTTAACCATTTTACAATCTCCACGCCACCATGTAATTTCTTTTAGTTGTGCTCGTTATTGTAGAGCACCTTAAACGTCACTTTGACCTATTGACCTGTCCAGCTGTTAGTCAACTAACGATTCGCATTTTAAATGATTAATTACGTAAAATATTGATATAGGTAGTTAAGATGATGATGAAACTGGATCAAAATTAAGTAAGGGTCGTTTATTTGCAGAGCCTCCTAAAACTGTAAGGCTTTCAAGCGACTAACCAATTGACATTTTCTGTGTATTCGAGTTAAACCTTAAAAAGCATTTATCGAAACATTTAAAGTTATTTGAAATCGGTAGAATGTTAATCGTTGTCCAATTATCAATAATAATAATAATAATAATAATAATAATAATAATAATAATAATACAATTCCAGTGATATGGAGGTGAGGCAGGAGTGATTTCTTTCCTTGTTTTCATAGGTTTCTAAAAAAAATTAAATTGCTATTCAATAATGCCACCGGCACGTGCTATTGTGCGGCCGGCAAATTGTCGGCAATTCTGATTAGGTGTGGGAAAAAAGGAGGTCGCGCGCGCACCTCTAGTAAACAAAGCAAGTGTCAACTCCTACTTCTTACCAGTCCCTGGACAAAACACGTTTGAGATTTTGCTATTGTCGCTTTTCTGCATGTGTGTGTGTGTGTGTGTGTATATATATATATATATATATATATATATATATATTTTTTTTTATTTCATTTATATAGCCCCCTTTAACATCTAAGGTCATATCGGGGGCTTTCCACTTGAAACAACTCGTTGTCTGTAGGTACTTTTACGTTAGTTTAAATCATTTAGTTTTTTACTCAAACACGCACATATTCACACTCACATACAAACTTCCAGACTCTGTGGGGGATAGGAAATAATTCTGGCTAAAGAAAAATTCCCCGCCCCAGCCGGGAATCGAACCCGGAACCCCCGGGTGAGAAGTTCTGCATGTATTGATTGGCATGTTCTACCCATTTTTGGACATCGCATTGTGCTGGCACGCACACTGGCTTAGCCAAGTTGATCTGAAAATTAAGTTTTAACGTAAAATTTCAACCTGGATTTCTGGCCAAGTGACATTTGTTCTGAGCCTGATTCACTTTCGTTTCTGCAATAATCTGCTCTTCATTCCGCGCCATGGACACGCCGCCGTTCTAAATATATAGTATAATGTTATTTTTTCTCTCGTAAACCATGTCAGTAATAGAATTATTTATTACACACATAAAATATTATCTTAACGTATGGGGCCTCAAGTACTTTTCACCAAGTGTATATAATAGAAAATCGCGCATACCTAAGTTTTGAAATTCGCTCTAAGGGTGGAAAGCGATTGTGCTAATATATAGCTTGTGACTTCGTTACTTTAATAAAAGCGTTGATATAGTTTCAAGCGTAATAATAATAATAATAATAATAAATTTACTTAATTCTGGAGATATTTACTTCACCTTGTAAATGTCCATGTCTATTAATGTTACCCAAATCGACCTACATTTTATTCCTGCAAACCTAAAGCGGAAGCAATGACTTTGGAAATCTGACGCATTACATTCACATGACAAACTCTAACCAGTATCGTTTAATTTTTTTTATAAAAACTATTCCAACAATAGTATAGTTTTCTATTTGCTTCATGTTAATCAAGATAAATTCTTGCATAAACGATTCATTAAATATTTCGCTGTAAATAATACATATATATATTTATTGGAGACTTGGCAATAGTGACATCTTAATGTGGTTGTTCAAATTCCATTTTCCTTCCATGACATCCCAAGAAACAACTGAATGGCAATCGCTTCAAAATTTAATAAATTCAAAACAATAACAATGAATCTCTCGTAAATGGCTGACCTCCCCCGCAAACAAATAAAATAAATAATATGATAAATTTCTATTGTGTTACATTCATATGAAATCCTTTAAGCATCCGTCAACAAACTATTACAAAATACTATTCTTACATTGCCTCTCTCGAACTAAAATACAATATGTAGTTAAATAGATTATTTGTATAATGTCTAACGCATATATGTATATATGCCTCCTTTTCTACTTTCGCGTTTCTGGCAAGCTGCTAATAACATGGTGTAAATATTCAGTTATAATTTTCAGCTTTGAACACATTTTCTTAAGCAGAATATTTTTCTTGTCATATTTTCCGTAGGCCAAAACTTCTAAAGAAAACTTTTTTTTTTTTCAGTAAAAGTCTGATATTTGCTGCTTTATGCTCATCACGTACTAACTAATAAAGTAAAGGTCAGAACGCAACAATACTTATTTCTTAGTGTAAAGTAGATTCTGCCTAGTTTGACTTAGCTATGTTTAATAAGATAAGCGTTAAGATTTTTACGTCGAAGATTTTCGGAAAACCCCTAAGCAATGGAAGTCGGATAGCGAGAAACTTTTTTGTGTTTTGGCTAAATAAGGTGACCAAGCAAGAGAAAATGTCGACAAGGGTCGGAAAAAGTTTCTACATTCATTATCTAGAACAAACAATAGTAATCCATCTATTCAGCTCTGCAAAAGGCATAGTGTCGCGGTAAAGTTTGTAAGGAACTGTTTAGAGCATGTGGAACACTGAGGTATTAATGCAGGTTATTATTGCAAATCCAAGATTGTATTATGTAATGTGCCTTATGCGTACACGGCGTACCGCTGCAAATTGTGCTCGAATGCTCAAGCTGCTTTTCCCGCACTCTTTCAGTAGTTATAATTTGGCATTATGACACCAGATGGTAGCTCACGGCGGAAAAAAAATCAAGGGCAAAATGCTAATACCTCAGCACTGCACTTCTTAAAACAGAGGCTGTAAGTGTGTTAATCTGCCATCTTGAGACTTTGGCATTATTATTATTATTATTATTATTATTATTATTATTATTATTATTATTATTATCGTCTCGTCTTTGTTGTTATTGCTGAGAGCGGCTGCAGCTGTATCAACTTGCTCGTGATCATAACTAGATATTATGAAGAAGATGCTATTCCCATTTCTAGGACTATCCGACAGTCAAAATTTTGTAATTGCCCAGAATGTATACTCACAGCGAGTCGCTACGGTGTATCATTCATAAAATGACATTGAATTGGTAGAGCGATCGCAATTGGACGCTATAGTTGCGAGCGTACGTACTTTAGTCGGTACATGTGGCGCCATTTAACCTGTACTTTTTTTTTTTTTTTCATTTATGTAGCCCCCCTTTAACATATAAGGTCATATCGGGGGCTTCGAATTAGAAATAACTCGTCAATAAGATTACGTTGGGTTTAAACTATTTTATTTCCTCAAACACCCACACATTCACTCTCACATACATACTTCCAGACTCTGTGGGGGATAGGGAATAATTCTGGTTAAAGAAAAATTTCCCACCCCAGCCGGGAATCGAACCTCGCTGACCACTCGACCACGGAGGCAGTGTTAACCTGTACTGTCTTTTAAGGTGAGACGCACTTGACTCGTGTTAATCGAGGGTTATATTGCATATTCCCAAGGGGATTAAAAGAATACAAATCTAAAGCAATAGTCGAATCTTTTAAGAGAGGATCGCTGATTGATGGATTTGATGTTCCGCTCTCCATGCAAAAAGAGAATAGCAAAAAGAAATACAGAAAGAAAGGAAGAAAGGAGAAAAAAAAAACAAATTAAAAAAACACGAATATAGACTTTGCTCTTGAGAAGAGCGTAACTATTTTAGAATTTAAACTTATAACAAAGAATATCTCGGAAAAGGGTGTTGCGAATATTTTATATGGCATAAATTGTGTGCTTTAAACAACTTTTTTTTAGCAAGATTCTTTCTATCTCTTACGGTTTACCAAGTACAACTCATTCAGAATTAAAGGTCTTCACAGGCTATATTCTAAAACATTACCAGCCCCAATAGTCGTGGTCATTGGTGCGTTTGGCGTTAACGATCCGCCGCGAAAGAGCCGCGGGTTCGAATCCCGCTATGGGCATGGATGTTTAGTGTCGTGTGTTTCTGTTCTCTGTAAGTCATTCTCGTCTCTATCCTGATGGTCAATTAAGTTACGCCTAAACACCAATTTTAAAAAAAAAATCTTAAACATTGGCACTTTATTCAAAATCAATACAGGCGTTTTTGAGAAAATCAAAACTAAAGAAACATTTACCACGTACAAGTATTTAGAGTGGGGATACTTTTGAAAATCTCCGAGTCGCAGCTAAAAATGCATAACTTAAATGCCAATTGAGCATTTCTGAGAAAATCAAAACTAACGAAAAATACTCTCTGTAAAGACTAATTAAAGTTTGTGAGCATTTTTTAAAATGTTCGTGTCGCATCTTTGAAAAATACAAACTTAAATACCAAGTATGGTATTTTCATTGATGCAGTTCACAGATACTTACATGCATGCTGGCCTCTTCTACAGATATTTTTTGAGATTCAGGGGTCTCAAAACAACTATTTGCGATGAAATCTCGGTACCCATTTTTAATGGAAATGTATATTTATTTATTTATTTATTTATTAAGATTCTCATCAACGTCAGAAAACAAATATATTACAAGGCAAATGGCTGAAAACATAATATAGTACCAAAAAAATGGAACTTACAAAGTATATCAAACTAACAATAAGATATAAAAGTTCAAAACATACTGTAACTACGCAGTAAACAAAGTAAGAATGTATTTCTGAGTAAATTACATTTTAAATAAATCTACTTTTTGTTTTGTGCAGTTAGTCTCTCTCTCTCTCTCTCTCTCTCTCTCTCTCTCTCTCTCTCTCTCTCTCTCTCTCTCTCACACATAACTTACTACTTGTAAAACATTGCTTTACAATTATACACAATCCCAAATGAATAGGGTCACAGCCAACTCGCAGAACACTTATCCTATTATGCATCTTAACAAACGCCTAAGTTAATCTTCTTCAAACAAATGAATATTATGTGCGATTTTAATCAAAGTCGTTACACTCATTATAGGAATAAGACATAACGGTAAATGTGAAGTTCCATGTAATGGTACTTTAAGGTGCGAGAATTTTCTTGAAAATCTTCGTAATCTATCCTTTGAATGCGAACAACAGAAGCTTGATATTTATTCGACATTTTATCGTTTTTAGTTAGGTTGTTCACAGATTTTGTGTCGAGTTCTTCACAGGTAGACAAGTCAGGTACAGACATCTTTCTAAAAATGATTGTTTTAATTCGGATCTCAAAACACATATTCCGGAAAAATCAAATTGTTTGGTGAAATGCAATGCTTCCATTATCAACTATAGAGAAAGTATTACATAAAGCATTGAGTGCAAAAATACTTTTAATAAAACAGAAGTAACCATTAATCATTTACAACAGAACTACTATCGAGCACTACAGTCCCAAGTAAGCAAAGAACACAACATGATTGTAAAATGCTCAAATTATGTCACTATAAGAAAATATGCATTCTGAAAAACAAAGTTTCCGGTTATTAAAAAAAGAAGAAGAAAAGAGAACATGGGAGTTAATAGTGACATAAGAAATCAACAAGATATGAGACATTTATCTGGAGAAATAAACACATGTTAGTGCGTCAGTTTAAATAAAGAGAACAATGCAGATACCATCCAAAGTTTGTATTCTTGCTATCACCTAAAGAACCAGAGAAGAAAACCTCCCATTTTCACACATGCAATTTCTTACCGTAACTATGACATTCAGAAGCGGTAGACCCGCCTTCGATACCGCCATGGCTTGCTCCCTTTTGTCCTGCAACACCGGTGAGACGAATATACGACATGACAACCCATATGTCATTATATTGATTATCACGCTTCATACAGAATTTCCGTAATAAGTCACTAAAATAACATGATAATGCGGTAGTATGTTACCAAAAACACTCTTTCCAGTTAAAACTGACACATACAAAAACAGTGTCTTCCAGTGAAATTGATCCCGTTAAATGTAAATCTGACAGCAGTAATTACGTAACCCATCAGCATACTGTCAAGTAAGGCATGTTTACATCTGAATCACTGCAAACATTTAAACATTTTGCACGTGTGCCCTGCACCACGAGACTATAAACAAACGTCATATGACTTTCCCCTTTGTGATGTATTCTCCTTAATGTAAGAAATGTTTATTCATACCAATGGCTAGAACATGGTTATAACACAACTCATTATGATCTAACTAAGAGGTAAACTTCTTACCTCCTTAATGACATTCCTTAGGAAATACGAGGACGAATATGTTGGAGGTGGAAACTGTGTTGCTGTAGACGCCATATCGCGACCGACACGAACAACAGTTTGGATATGCACTGATTAACTACGCGCCCTTCCAACAGATGTCTAAGATTTGCCAGGGCCACCAACGTGTAAATCGCTGGGAAAATAAACACATAAAAAACTGAAATACCCACTTATGAGAACTTTATACATTTTACGCAACTCAAGACGCAAAAAAAAAAACTCAGAATTTGCAACACTCATATGAACGGCTCACAAATACATGTGCACGTCACTCTTAACCTTATCTTGTTGGACATTTCTGTACACTTTTTGTTTAATCATAGAGAGCGCAGCACATACGCATAATATTTTTTACCATGTAATGCGCCTCTCCTCGAGCTTTCATCGCTGTTTAAAGTCCCATATATAAATAATAAATGTTGTTGCTAGCACAATCGTTGAACATTTCAAATGTCAACACCAAACTAATTTTTAGCATAACGATTTCTGGGATCACTATCATTAGTGGCGTTGCCTTAGGGGGTGGGGTGGGTTAAATTCTACCCTCACTAAAATGAATATTTACATTTCCTTATTTATATTATATATAATAATAAAAAGAAGAGGAAACCCTAGTTTTAATTCCAATTGTAGAACTGTAGATACGAACTCTTTAAAAGTATTTTGACTCGGGTTTAACTCACATTTGTTATTTGAATTTAAACAATTTGTTTAAAAAAAATCCTTAAACTCCACTTTAATATTTTTCTGGCTACACTACTGGATCAGTTTCCATAAGGGGAACAACACAGTCTACTCATGCCCCCCCCCCCCAAGTGTCCATTGTTAGATTTAATTTGCATATTTAATTCATACAAAACGTGGTTCTCCTTTTCTTTCTTCAGTCCTTGAGATATGTGTGTCTACGTGCACACACACTCAACCCAAAATTTTTAGGTTTACCAAAAAGAAATACATTTTGAAGTGCCTACTTTTAATAAATAACATTTTTAAAAAATCCTGTCTAAATGAAAATTCCACATATATGCATTCTGTATCTGATAACATACTAACTCAAAGATGAAAAGTTTGATAAAGTTCAAGTGCAATTTTCCAAGAATGCAACATTAACATTTTTCAGAAAAACCCTAATCTCTATCTCTTATAAGAACACTGCTATTTATTTTCTTAAAAACAAGAAAGAAATTTTGACTCAAATAACATGTTGAAGGTAATCAGCCTATAACAAAATATAAAATTAAATAAATCATATTTGATCTCAGTTCAAATGAAATAGAGAGACAAAAAATTAATGCTTGTATGATTAATTTGTAGAAAAGATATAAAAATTAAGAACAGAAAGTTATGTGAATGTGACAATAGCACATCAACCTTTGTCTTGGGATTCTTTAGCACATACAATTTGTTCATCTCACAGCATAAACTACTTAAGTATGGAAAGGCTATGTAGAATTTTTGTGCATAATGTAAATATCTGAAAAGCTTATACTGGTATGCCCTTTAAATATATTTAAAAGAATGAAAATAAATTGAATATTAAACTACACTACACAAAGTAATCATTTCAGCCAATGCATGAAACTGGAAGGGGATCCAGAAATGTTACTTAAACACTCTTCAATTTTGATTTAACAATCTCTAAAACTATTGCTACTGCCAATACAAATAAGAATTGAAATGTGAAAGATGAACAAAATGGGTCGGATACAAAAATACCTTATGTGTTGCATTAACATACTTTCTCTAATCACTCTTCCATAAACTATTCTCACAAAAGCTTATCATTCTAGCTACTTCTTAATAATTCAGATAAACTTTCAATTCACATATTTCATTATACAATATAAAAGGTAAAGGGTAGACATATTTGGGAAAAGTAACTTACTGCCAGACAGGGCTGAGAGGCAAATTAATTAAGGTTCCATTAAAATCAGGCTGAGTGGTTGTTGGATGTCTTTCTCAACACACACTCAGAAGACACTAAATATGCATAATGGGGCTTACTAAGGACCCATTATGAAGGGGATATGGGCTGGACTTTGAAACCTCCGATATTTTATATGAATGCGAGCCATTCCTCCTTTTTGGGGCCCAAGATAAGATATAAAAGGCCCAGAATTAGGGACATGGTCTGATTCATTAGGAGTGTTAGACTTGAGCGAAGTACAGTTCATGAGGCACATAAGGCTCTAGGAGTCCACATGCTGAGCCTCAAGAGAGGCCACTCAGGTTTCATTATCATCAAAGTGATACATATTTAAAGAGCATCTCAGTATATGATTGTCTTTGAAGTTACATGCTTTTTGCTTGGCCACAAAAATGACTTCCCAATGGACTAAAGTAAATAAGTATTTATAAATTGAAATCAATAACAAGGAATATCTTGGAAATGGTTAAGCAATTTATTTGTTATGCATAAAAATAAGACTACATTTTTTGCGTAGTGAGATTTTGCCTATCTCTTACAGTTTACCATTTATGCAAAAGCCATTCAGAAAGAAGAGGGTTTCACAGCCAACTCCCCTAAAATTGAAAGATTTCACTTGTCCTGCAAATATTTAAAACATTTGTCACTTTGATTAAAACGGCTAGGAGCTGCTTTTGAGTAAGTAAAAAGTTGTCCATATAAAAAATTGTTTAGGCTAGTGAGATTTTCTTGAAAATTCATATGCTACGTCCTTGTAAGATGCCAAACTTAAACATCAAGTTTGCATTTAACTGACTTTTCATTTTCAAGTTATGCTGTTCTCTCTCTCTCTCTCTCTCTCACACACACACACACAAAAGCCCACATACTTACCTTCTTCTAAAAAGCAACCTTTTTTTGGAGTCAGAAGATATTAAAATGTGTATGTGAAATCTTGCTCTCAAATTTTTGGGTGGAATGCAACAGTTGCTGCACTTACTAGTACTCAGTAATTGAGAAAGTAATGATCTGGTGTGTTAATTTACAAACTTTCTCTAAACGCTCTTATACAAACTATTATTATAAAAGCTAATTTTCTGTTTACCTCTTGTTTCTGAAAATAATTGTTTTTAGAAATGCTTTATTACACATCTATATCACACATAATATTTTTGTATGGAATGTAATATTTATCTACTTACTAGAAGTATATATAGTGTTCCAGAATTCAACTGCAGGATTGACAGGATTGTAGAGGGTCCAAGATAAACATTTGAGATAGGGAACCTATGGGCTATTCTTTGCTACAGCATAAAATGTATTAAGTGTTAGCATGCCACTGATCGAACTACAGTGGACCATGATGTGAACATACACATTTTGGAGAGCATAGATATAGCAGCATTATTTAGTGCTATGGTTAGCATGTAGGCATAGGGTTAAAATGTTGAGGGAGTTCAATGTTCAAGCCTCCATAGGTGCCTTTATTTTTATCTCCTTTGTTTGTATTTTATAATGGGTCGTTCATATTTTCCTGCATTACACAATATTATTTATTTGTACTGACAAATAAAGTGTAATGTATGATTAGCATGTAGGTGCATCAGAGAATGTTTCAATAACAATTGTATTTAATACCTGAAGGAGTACACTTCTACCTACCTTGGAGTTTCTAAAACACAGTGTATCACACGTTGACATACTGTGTACGTATACATTACAATTGTAGGCACAGTTCACAATTTACAAAACAATATTAACACTGTGTTAAACAAACCTCAAAAGGAATAAAATTGAACAACTATCTCTGTAGTAAAACATGCACCTACGTAAAACTAATGAAGAATTATGTACTAATCAGGAAAGTGAATTCTACCTTTTCATCTCTGCATTAATGTCAACAGAATGAGACTTCGACAAATAATACAATGTCCGAAGCACAAAATACAAGTTACCAGAGGAACTGTAACATCCCTGCAGAGATTGCATCTACTAAGAAATTCCATCTGTCAAAAATTCCATGATTGCTGTGAACCTCACCACAAGCAGCTAAAGTTTGTGTCAGTAATTGTTGATCTGATTCAATGGACATGATTATCTTAGGATGTTGGTCTGTGTGATTTCTATTTCACACTTGTTGAAACAATTTATTTCTTTATACATAATATATGTATTTTTACAACATGAATACAATTTAGCAATTCATGGTTCTTACAATAGTAATGTGTAGGCATGAGACAAGATTTCAGCAGCACAGTCTCACAGGACCACATCAGCTCAAGTGGTTAAAATGGCATACCTACTTACAGCTAAAATCAAAGTACCACTGTTCGAAACCTAGCAATAGCTGAGGTTTTCTTATTCCACTGCTAAAATCATAGTTCAGTCACTATGTTACGTAAATGTTTTCAAAACTCTAATTATTTTATTGCATTAATCTATGCACGTTTCTTGACAATTACTGCATTTAATTTTAAACCCTACGTAGATATCTTCCACAGTTTTGAAAGCAATTTGTACTGCATGGTTTATCGTCTTGACTTCAGAAATGTAAATTAAGTATATTTAGTGCTGCTCAAATTGTGTGCCTCTTTAAGAAAATTAAAAAACTAAAAAATGGAAACCTCAGCGAGTGGTGTGATCTTTGTATTTCGAGATTCAATGACCAGCTATACTGACTCGCCCACCATTATGTTATAGCAGGGCACTCTAACTGCATATGATCTGAAAATAACTATACTGTTATCAGTGGCATGTACCCCCTCAAACAGGCAATTTTGCATAATTTTAAATATTGCACTGATTGTGCACTCCTTTGACTACTGGCATACAAATGAGGCATTCTGAATAAAAATAGGACACACACATCCACATTCTTTTAATTGATGGCCACTGATGTGCAATCCAGAAAACATGCCATAACTTTGACATTTGGCAAAGGGGACAATAGGCACCCTATCTTAAATTGTTTTATTTGGGACCCCTTCTACAATCATGCCAATTTGTGCAGTTGAATTCTAGGACACGTATATAGTAGGAAAAGTAAAGATGGTTTTAAAAAAAAAATTAAACCTTTTGATACATTTTATTCAAACTCATAAACATATTGTATACAATTTCAACTCCATATATGAAATAGTTCAACAGGTGTTTCATATTTATGGATGGAAGCAGTAGCCACCTGTGGTCCCAAAATAAACAGAGAAACAAAGCAGAAAATGTTTTAATGTTGTGCAAGCAATTATTAAACAGCAGGTATTAAATTAATTGTATCACAATCATAGTAATTCCTCCTACTTACTTTTTTCAACAAGTTACATGGCAATTAACTGTGGTTAACTTTTTTAAAGAATTCCATGCTGCTATGACCCTTACAAGCCTGGGGCTACCAACCTAACTGCCAACCTCTAGACCTACAGAGGTGGAATATCCATGATACAATACCCCAGCTGGACTGTTGGTTATTATGTCCTAAAAATTAATTATAGATACACATGGACAATTTTTAGTTACACAAATTTACTTACCATTTTTGGTTTTCTTATTTTGAAAAACAACGGGGATATTTAGGATGAAGAATTTAATTGCCTGGAAATCTTAATATAAAAGCTTATATGGCTAAAAACAGGAAAAATAATACATAATGCACCAGAGGCAATAAGCAAAGAACAAAGGCATGACTTGATAGATGCATGGTCTTTAAATCCCTTATCTTCATTAACAGTTACTATTAGGATGCTTTCCACAGGAAAAAATAATGCTTACAATTAATGTGGGGCACAGCCATTCAGAATTTTTTTTCTGAATTGACAAATGTTTGGATATGTACGTAGAAGCTTTAGAGAATGGAAGTAAATGGAGAAAGATTTTGTCTTTGTATTGCCTCGCTCAGGCATGTGATGCCAATGGTCTGAGTTTTGAAGATGACCCAAGTAAGGAGAGAGAAAGAGGTATACAGGCTGACCTATGAGAACTTCAAGTAAAGCAGCTAAAAGAACTCTCTCAAAGAAACACAACTGTAAGTCCTTATACACACCCTGGTTCATGAATGAATGAGGTTTAAATGGGTTTTCAGCTAGATGTTTTGGACTGGTTTATGGCAGTTTTCAAGACTTAATACAATTTTTCTAGCCATAGTAGTTTGACACATTAGTTTTTTGTTTTTTTTTTATTTGTAGTTTTTAAAGTCCTTCAACTTGGTTGTTCATATCAGACGATGATGAAATTAGTGAAATAATGCTCAAATGATCTCGGGGTCATGCAGCTTAAAGTTACTCGACATTCGTCTTCAGGGAAATCCCTGAAAAAAAAAAACAAAAAAACAAACCTTATCCAGGTAATTCACCCTAAGGGAGATTCGAACTCACGACCTTTTGAATGTAAGACAGACACGCTACCACCACACTACCCAGGCAGGCTTGTTGTTTTTGTCATTGTGCTCATCAATTATTTAACTGCATGTTAAACTTCCTGAAACTTTAGAAAGTGGAAATACACTTTACACATATATAATCAAATGTTTAACTTATAAAAATAGCACTTTATGTACCTTGAACCTTATTTTTAGAGCCAATTTTGAAAATTTTGGACTCTATTTTAGATGCATAAAAACTTGTTTTAAGGTACTAATGAGAAGAAAAAGCAGAAAAAGAAATATGGAACCAAATACGAAAAAGAAGAATACAATTCATAGGGTATTTATTAAGAACCAAAGTATTTTGAAAATTATAATCAAAGATACATTGGAAGGTAGACATAGCTAACGAAGAGCAAGACTACTACAGTAAGTGGAACAAATTAAGAAGGTTAGTTTTAATATTGCTGGCCTCACAGTATACCACTTCCAGTTAATTAAGTTAAAATTAAGGACATAAATTGCAGAACGTATAAAGTATTAGAAAGGAAGGCAGAGAGGAGGTCAGAATGGAAAATTGTTGCAAACCAATTCCAGGATTGAGAACTAAAAAAGAAGAAGAACAACAGCTACTACTAGGGCCTAAAAATCCAAGGCTTACCAATAGTAGCATTGGTTCACCAAAGAGTTTAGACCTGGCATGGGCATTTACTGGTTCACAAACTGGTTCTTGACTTTTCCATATATGACAGAGGATGTTGCAGAAGTTTGGTTTACGTGACATATATATATATATATATATATATATATATATATATATATATATATATATATATATATATATATATATGTGCCCATCTAAGCCTCTGTCATGGCAGAGTTACAATTGGAAAGTCATCTTGACACTTTCTAAGCCTGTACATAAAGATTTAGCGCTCATTGTTAACAACAATCTTTTATTGTTGCTTACATCCTGTTGAAAGAGAGTAAACAAATGGACACAGAGAGAGTGGCAGAGATTAACAACAAGAAAAAAAAAATTGAACTATATAAACATGTTGCAATATAACCTTTGCTGTGCAGTTGGAACTATGGAAGGAACAGTTACATGAGGGGCACTATATCATGTTTCTTCTGCATTCCCTCTAAAATACAAATGAGAACACAGCAATTTAATAAATATTTCCCTACCAGAAAATCTGAGTGTCAGTTTTCTGGGAAATGATTTTGACTGTTTATAAATCCTATGCATGTTGAACCCACAAGGGTAAGGCTGGATTTGCAGCTACAATTAATACTCATAATAATATCCATGGTAACAATGATTTTGCTATTTAAATAGTTGTCAATTGCAAAACACACACAATTAATTTCAAGTTGAGTGGAGATAGCTAAACACTCTTTTTTGCATCACTAAAGTGTTTTTTATTCAGGAACATGTTTTTGCTGATCCATTGTTGGCATCTTCAGCTGCGCTGACAGAATTGAAGAGTCTCTCTTCATGGAGTTACACCCTAGTGGCCATTGCAAGAAGCTGAAGAGTTGATTTTCTTTATCCATCAAATTGAAGTTCATTAAGTTTACCCTAATAGTTTACCTTTGTTACAGTCAAAGAAAAGATCATGGCACATATCAGTCTTGTAAAATGATGTGCGCACACAGTGGATGTAAAATGCCAGAATATATTTTGCTTGATAAGGTTAAATGCGTTTAAAGTGAACTTTTTCATTATATGGCTTAACAGTGGAAGTTAATTTCGTATATCAGGTTAATTTCGTAGCTTTAACTTCCTGTGAGCTTATTAGATTAGAATATGCGGTATTTTGAACGGTAGTTGTGAGTAAACGTGTAAGAAAAAATACACCAGGTAAATGAGTGCATAGTAATGTACATGGGTGAAGTGCATCTACATGCGGCATCACAGGGAAATGTGTGTTATAGACAGAATGTTCCATTTCAAAAAACTAAATGCAATCAACAAACTGAAGGCGAGAGAAGTTTTAGTTTTACTGTAAAAGAAAATATAACGCATGAACCAAAACACTCAAATATAATATTAAAAATGTCTGAAACACATTAATGGTAAAGCATAGTGTACAAAAGTGAACAGTGGCAAGCGGTAATGTCAAGTTATAAAATATATGCAGCAGTAAAAAAACAAATATTCTGTAACTACAATATTTGTAAAAAAAAGCTAAAAATGTTCAGTAAAACTATAGAATTTAATTCTGCAAATATAGCATCAATTAAGCATTGAAAAGCATAATATATAGGTAAGGTAGAAAAAAAATCTTAACAACACTGGTACATTTCATATGAAGATTTTTTTTAAATTTATTTATTTTTTATTTTAAATGTAATGAGTCACCTTTTTACACTATTTGCTCCAACTTTGCCTTTGTTTGGGAAGACCGGTTTCAGGTTACTTTAACCCTATCTTCAGTTCTGGGGATGACTGACACTACATGCAACAGGTAGTTGTGTGCAAAGACCAACTGGGAAAGCCCACTTTATTTCCAACTACTTTTCTTGATATACAGAATGACTTAATCTTCACATCAGCACAATGACGATACAAAAATTAAAAAAGAGGTTGCTGAAACGTATTTTGTTTCTCTGATTTTATGGCAGAAGCCGCAACTGTCAAAACTACCTTTGGTAACCTAGGGAACTAGTAAATTAATTTATTAATTTAACAGATGTTATACACATTGCAGAAGAAAAGCTAATTTACTTCTGCAACATGCTTTGAATACTTTGATTGAATTACAGCATTTTCTTTCTTTTCTTTTTCTCACACTCTTTTTCCTTTATTTTTTTAAACATTAGACTTTGAAATGCATACCCTACCACTGAGGAGATGCATTATTAATTTTAATAACTAGAGTAATGTGTAGTGGTGTTATTGTAGTAGTGTTATCCAACTGAATAGTAATGTGTATGTATATTACATTTTTTAAAATTTTGTAGATAATTTTTTTTTACAGATTTTTACTCATTTTTGATTAGAAGAAAAATGCTAATAACAAAATTGAAGCATTATAAGAGGTAAAATTATACAGAGCTATAAATTAAATACTGAGGGATCATTTACAAAGATATAATAAATAGAATAGCATTATTAGCAGATGCATACCATGGGATCTTATTGCACTTAAACTTAAAAATATGGCTTTTATGCAACATTAATTTTTAAAATAATTATGCTATTTTCTAAAAATTTACATATTTTTAAAACAGTGTTATTTTGACTGGATGCCTCAAATGATTTTTACTGTATAGTTGAGCAATGAATTTTTATTTTCTTTATAGAAGATTTGTTTTCCTTTACTAAACCTGTTTTCCTCCACTAAACCAGCTAAATTGGTTATACAGTACTGCAATCACCAGTATATTAAACTGGAAGTCAGTCGCCATGTGATCTCTCCTCTTATGGGAGCATTTTTATGCAAAGTATTTTTGCAAATCACATGCAGCTTGAGAATATTAAGTAATTACGATTCTCTTAATTTTTGTAATTTATTAAAAGCTCACAGATCACTAAAGAACACTTTTCAAGTGGAATTATGTTAACTCTTTATAAAAATATACAATGATTTTTAAAAATATGATACAAAAGAAATCAACAACTTGTGAAACAAGCATTATGTACAGATTAAAACTAAGGTCACCTTTTCCCAACAGAAGCATTATCTGCATGTAATAATTTTAAAACATATGTAAACATTTCTGTTTTATCAACATAATTGATGTTTCCTTCCTGATAAGCAGCATGCAATTGGTTGAGCACATCTTGTAATTTACCATCGAGTCCAGAGCATTTTATTACAAGCTTTCCCTTTTGGTTGTTGGCAACCAGTGCCCAAATCATTGATGCTATTACCACTTTTTCTTCGAAAACACCTCCCTGCAATGTATGATGGAGGACTTGCAGATATTCATCTGAAAACGAAAACATTACCAGTAGCAGAAATGATTTGCAAGACTAATCAAAGCATTTTGAAAACATACAATCTTAGCCAACGTTAATTCTGATATATTGAATGGATTTCACAACTACAAGTTTTAGCAATCAGTCAATCCTTCTGAATCTGTTTTAAATGTGAGTTTTACTAGTGGCTGAACAATCAGATGAAGAATTTAATTTGCCACTGAAGATCTTGATTGTAGTTCTTGGAGCACTAGCTGGATAGAGGAATTCCAGCAAACCACTCTCTGCCCAGAATGTACAAGTAATATTATATAAGTGCATTGCTGAGAATGAAATGAATTTAAAAAACAATCAAGTGTGTTACATTCACAGGACTTTTTCTAGTCACTATCATTTATTTTTAATTAGCTTCTACAGACTATTCTTGCAAAAGCTTATTTTTCTACCTGGTTAAAGTTAATCATTATAAACATTTGTAGGAATAATTTAATTAGACGTTTTGTAGTATGCAAAGGGGATACAGAAGACTGAAGTGACATCAAAATGTTAAAATGCCTTTATAAATTTCATTCTCTTTCTATGGTGTTGAAGAAAACAGCTAAATGATAGTAGCACTTCAAAAAATGATAAAAGTATTGCAAAATACAAGAACAACAAATACCAGAAATGGCTGTTCATAAAAGAAAACTATTTGCATATACAATACGCATGCTACACAATTATTTGTGTGGTAAATTTTGTTGATAGCTTACGATTCACCTGTTATACAAAACTTCTTTTGAATAAGGACTGAAAAGGCTATTCGTGAAAATATTAGTCATGCAAATATCTGAAACACTGTGCAATTTTAATAAAAATCGTTGAGTTGCTTTTCCATGTAAAGGTTAGCGGTGAATTTTTCCAAAAACCTTAATGCCCCTACCTTAGAAGAATGTTAAACTTAAATACAAAGTGGTATTTATCCAACTTTAGGTTTACACTCATCACATACACTTCTAAAAATGCTTTTTTTAATTTAAAACATTTATTTCCAATGAAATCTCTGTATCAAATTTTGTCAGAAAAAGTAAATAGCTGTTAAAAAAGAAATACTGAAAAAGTTCAAATTAAAAGACCTATAATGCATGTTTCAAAATCATTTCAAGTTTTGTATTTTTGCTACCTCACAATGGTTCCACTATCATAGAAATGGTGACACTATAAATATGTGAATGTTAAAAACTATTTGAAAACTATAAATACTACACAAAAACTATAAACAGAGCATTTAAACATTTGATCATTTGCATATACAGCAGAAATCTCAAACCTAGGTTCGGAAAACTATTTAGTGAATTGGACAATGCATTACTATATCCTTGTATTGACCAAAGTTAATATATTTCACCATAGAGATGTGATCTAAGATTTCTCTTGTTTAAATTAATATTGTAATGGCTATGTCCATTTCACCAGCGATGTTTAATATAGTGCTACATTTCCAAATAGATCTTTCCAATGTTTGATGTTTATAGATGTTTTCATTCATATAGATGTTTATGTTTGCATGCCTGAACTGTGGAGAAAAATTGTTATTTAATTGTATTTGGGTATTCTTTTCTTTTCATATCAAAGATAAAAGATGTGAAGAGAATGTGGTACATAGCCTACATTTTAAATTAATATTCTTAGAACAGTGACAAAAATTAGAAATACTGCAATTCACCTTGATATAATATTTCTTGGCTATTTTTATTCATTTATTGATTTACATGGAATGTCCCAATGAGCATATTACTCTAGGTAGGGATTGCCCTTTAGTGAGGTGGTAAGCAAAATACAAAGAATAAAATAAACACACATAAGTATGCATAAACACCATAAGGATTTTCTGTTGTCAAATTTTTAGAATTTACAGTATTGCTTAAGTAAGTATTTGAAGAGTTTGTTTTTAAATTGGGATAAATAAGCAATTCTCTGATATTATATGGGAGACCGTTGTATGTTTTGGTGGCACTATGCAATATACTTTTTATTCTGCATTTGGTAGAGCTAATGATTCTATGGATATGTGATTGGTCAATCTTGTTTTGTAGAAGTGAAATATTTTTTTATGTTTGATTACAGAGTTGGTACATTTCAGTTTTGTACATGAATAAAGATTCATTTTAGTTACAGAGATAGGAAAATGGCAGTAGTTTGTTTCCTTAATAGCTCTCTTTTGTAGATCGCTATGATCATTTTCAAACCTGAAAAAAAAAAACCATGAACTCTGTTCCATTCAGGAGAATGTGTGCAAGGTATATGTTCTCATCAATTACAGTGGCATCTGAGAAAGACTAGGCTCTACCCACAACATACTAGGCTCTTAAAAAAATGATGCTCTTATGCTAGCAATACTGAATACAGATGGGATACTAATATTTCATGGAGTATTTAATGCAGATAGTAGATCTATGGCAATTGTGCAGTTGGGTATTGGGCTACTTGAATCTTCTATATTCCTGATAACAATGCACATATTGTCATTTACATTGTGCTTAACAGGTTTCTACACAAAGATCCACAACCTGCTTAATAATAGGTATGTACAGCTAAATAGAATAAAATACCCATTGTGTTATCATGTATTTCCTGTCCTATTCATTATTACTCGACTACGTATAAGGCTCACTAACACTCATTTAATTAATGCTATGGGCAACTAAAGTTGGTGTAGTAAGAATTGATTACACCTAATGTTTCCAACGTAATTAATTTTATTTGAATATCAACTTTGTGAATGCACCTTGTGAATACTTGTATAGATGGCTCTGTTAGTTCTATTAATGAAAAAATTTTCTTCTAAATATTACCTGAACCAAGCAATCTTGGCCGATTTTGTTGGTGGAAGGAAATATTGCGAAGAACATTCAAGGCTGCCATTTTATTAGCATGTTTAGAAAGTGCCAACTGAATGATTATATCCACAGCATCTTTAACCTGAGAAAAACAGGAGAATAATGCATTTTTATAGCAAATATTTTTAAAAGGATTTACCTAATATGCTAAAAGCATTGCATTGAATTGGAGAAGTATATTGAGAAATAAGTAAATTACCTTAGGTAGAAGCAACTGTCCTTCAGTGTGACAGGTGAAATCTAACAAAAACTCAAGCCAAATTCTTTCAATAGGTTCCCAGTGTTTTTGTCTCTTAGTACCATCTGGATGTAGCATGGAGAAGGAATGAAAAAGATTACTCTGAAATAGGATAATAACATTAAATCATTTTGAATACTTGAGTTTAGAGAAACAGGAAAAAAAAAAAAGGAATTTACTTACTTTGCAAATTACATTCCTGCATTCTAAAGATTGACAAGCATTCTTCAACACAAGAAATGCTAAGGATAGAATTTCAGCATCATGAATGCGGTTTACTTGCTCCATTTCCTTATTTACAAGACCAATGATTGCATGCAAGAGTGACATGGTACTTGGAGTTCTTCTGAGACCCACTCCAGGTACAGTTGATGTTAAGACAAGTGACTGAGAGGCTGAAAAGATGTGGATAATGATTATCAGCAATAAGAAAAAAAAAACTTTATGGGTTTCAACCAGTGTTTAGTTTTATAGAGATTCTACACATTTTTCTTACAAAAGCTTATTTCATATCTACTTATTGTTAATAGAAATAAAGTTTTTCAGAAAAGTTTAATTTCACATTTTGTTATATATATACGCAGAATGCAGGAGGCTGAAATGATAGTTTAAATATTTTAAAAATAGGTTGCTTTACATTGACCTTGAAATTCCATACTCTTTCCATGACATCTCAAGAATCTCATGGTGACAGTATTTAAAAAATGACTATTGAAAAATTCAAAACCTATAACAGCAGATATATCAGAAATGGTGGAAGCCATAAAATTAAAAAAAAAGTTATGTGCGTTAAAGAGGTTCACCATTTTTGTGAGGTAAGCATTTATCTATCTTTTATACAAAATTCATTCTGCATAGACTGGACTTTATAGGTTATTTAAAAAAAATTAAAATATTGCTTTTATTGATCAGGCAAATATCTTAAATATATAGTAGGTATTTTGATTAAATCATCAGAGCCACTTTTAAATAAAATAAAAATTAACAAAAATTGTTCTATGTAGAGTAATTTGGTGAAATCTTGAAAATCTAGATTTTTCATTTTTAAGTAAAATCAATCTTAGGAGAGGTCTAAAATTTGCATTTCTTGAGGTCAACTGTGCAAAGCTGTGGCAGTGAGCTGAGAGAAAGTAGGGGCTCTGTGAGAAGCTGTTCAAATGCCTGTGTAAAAGGCTGGTTCACAATAACTCAGACTGGAAACCAGAGTGAAAATAACACATTAGAATGAGTATTTGCAATTGATGCTTGCTGGTTCCAAGAATATTCCCGTTAGGCAGCAGCAGATCCAAATGAAGGATCTATTAATATAACACTGTACAGATAGGTTATAGTAACTGCTATGAGGGACAGTCAGTAAGTCCTTAGAGAAATATAGAAAAGCAAATTATTTTTAATAGATTTTTTATTTTTATTTATTATTTTTCAACATAATCTTCTTTTAGCTTGATACATTTTCCACAACATTTCTCCAATTGTTTAGGACCATCCCAAAAGTAGGATATCGGAAAATTGTTTTTCTACCAAGCCACTTGAAAAAGTTTGGAAAAGAGGGGATTTTTTCTTGAAATTCTTCGCTCAAACGATGCAGTAATGATGCATAAAACTCTCCATTTATTGATCTTACTTCTGCAAGTAATTGATGTAGATGATACTGCATGCATTCTATAAACCTAGACCATCACCTAGTTAGCTTATTTCATCACCTTTGGCTTCTTTGGAGCTGGTCACCTTTAACACATTGAAGCCCAGACATTTCTTTAGTTGAAGGGCCAAGAAACCCAGGGATTTTATGCCTACTTTGAGTTATTATTTACAGTACATCAATCAAAACTTCCAAAAAGTGTTGGGACAATCTAAAAGTATGGTATTCAAGGATTTCTCAACAAGTAAGAAAATAGTCATAACTTCCGTATTAATATTTTATTTTAAATTTACAACAAGTTATGAGTTTGAAAAAAATGGCGCAGAGCTGATTACACTCCATTTATTGAAAGTTCGAAAAACTCTCCCTTGGAATTGCAATTTTCCAGAGCTTCATTTGTATCCTGAATTTTAGCTTCAGTTCACAGAAATCAAGGAAAATGTAACATTTTAACATTTAAGAACACCAAACGTAACAAACAAAACACCACCTTCAAGGAAAATGGTGAGACTATCCGAGAACAGCCAATATTACTAACTCTCCTAAATTTCCTAATAGTTGACTAAAGCAAGGATAAATGGCAGCACAAATCAGACAGCTAAACGATAACTGATGTATGTTAGTTGCTGCATAGCCCAAGACTGAGTTAAGGTTGTGGAATTGCATAAAAAGTGTTAGAAATACCTGCCTGAGCTACGCTTAGGTGTGGGCCGCATGAACATTTTGCACAGCCCGAGTTATACTCGGGCTTGGGTGTTAATGTGTTTAAAAGGCAACTGTTGTTTGTCCCTGTAGTACCACATCTATGCTTTGTCCAAAATTATGTTTAGAAGCAGAAAGTTGTTAGGATTGCAACAAAAAATTGCTAAGCAAGCCTCTGAATCAATCACATTGCATTTATTCTCCATTAAGAGCAAAAATCGCACCCACCTTACCTTTATCTTTGTCAGACCTAATTTTTTGTGCAAAAGTGAAAACACTGTGCTTTGTGATTTGCCTGTGGCCTCAACTATTTTGTGAATTTTGATTTGTTGATCACTGAAAACCATATTGTGGATTTTGTCAATGATTTCCAATGGATATCCTGAATGATGTTTATAATTTGTGGATGTATGGCCATGTTTAAACTCATTTACCCAATTGTAAACTTTTGCAAACACAGGAGCAGCTATGCCACGAACTTCCCTCCAACTCAGCTATGATCTCTTTTGGTGTTAAGCCTTTTAAGCAGTATTTAATCACTGCACAAAACTTTTTTTCCATTTTTCTAAATAAACATAAATATATTGACTCAATAGTCCCTGACAACAAAACCACGTGATGGATATAGTTGAAATTGAATTGCCATCTAGTAAGAGATGAGCTACATTTTCTGATGCTATGAATGCCATTTCTTGGATTTTCCAAGGAGGTATTGAATGCCTCTCATAAGTGTTACAGCTATTTATTATATTTATATGCTCAACTTACCTGATATACAATGCTTGGAAAATGTGGAAAGCATTTTGAGTGCATCCTGGAGCAAACCTGGTACAGCACAACACCAAATCCAGAGCTTATGTACCAGATCTGCTAGCCCAATCTCTGCTGCAGCAGTCTTAACATTTGTGTCACCATTCATAAAATTGGTCATTACACCAAATAAAACACCTATGTCTTTTATTGCAGGTGATATCTTTAAACAAACAATGGGCAACAGCTGTTAAGAAAACAGAACTGCAGAACATAATTTAATACTCTCTGAATACTAAATGCTCTATTCTTATTTAATTTGATAATAAGGAAAGTATAGTAACCACATTTGAAACCTTTACTTTGCAAATCTGTTGCTTTCCAATGTGAACTTAAAGAGTATGAGCGATAGCATCACTAACACCTCTTTTCAAAATTGAGCACTACCAATAAAAGAATGAATTTTATATCTAGTCTTCTTACAGAAGGAGTTTTTTCTGTGAAGTATTATGTCTTTGTTTGCTTTTAATGATCTATTACAAAATCCATTAGTTAAATTTGTTTTTGAATTTTCCTATTCTTATATTTAATAGGACTAAGCAGTTAGAAACTCAATTTTGCCTTGTTTGTAAAGGATTCCTTATTTACTAAACAGTAGACGAATGCATTTAAAGTACCACTGTTCCAGCAGCCCACCAACAGACTTAAGACTTAATGTGAAGAGGAAGATCTGAGACTAATGTCTAGAAACCGAGGCATATGGGGAGAGCAGCAGATATTTAGGTATCTTTAGGATCTTAAATGTTTTAACTGAAACATTTTGGAAAAGGATGGTGATGCTTTATATTTATAAGGGGGAATGCTAGCTAACAATACAGATGTTAATTTAAGTGATTTGTGTGCGACAAATCAGTATACAAGCAATGTAATTTTTTTTTTCCTCCACCTATTTTACTTTACATTGCTTTAACTATGTGCATATTGTGACAGATCTTGGCATGTAGTGGACAGCTAGCTTTCAAGGTTTCATCCCTGTACCATACCATTTTACTTTGTCATGTGTCCTCAGAGGCCAAAATGCTGGGCAACTGTTCCTCTGCTTTGGTATATGATATGTCTTCACAGAGAAAAGTCCTGCTAGAAGACTGGTTATAAAATTCATTCTTTTATTGGTAATGGCCAATTTTGAAAACACGTGTTAGTGATGCTATCATTCATTGTGGCCAACTGCTTCACATATGTCCACAGAGACTTTAGTACTGGGCAGATGGCATTAGGATGCTGTTAGTTTATCTGTTTTTCATTATCTGGGGATAGATGACAGCAATCACTATTGTCATATATTTTTATTTTTTATATTATTTTACACTTAAGGTGGAACTTTGGATCTTGGTGATAAATATCCAACCCAGTATTCTCCTTGATGACTGAAGAAAACCATGAAGAAACTCCAGCCAGATTGGCTGGTCCATGGAATTTGATGCAGGACCTCCCAAGCGAGGACCACAAACAGTAATGCCTGAGCCATCCTGTTCAATAATTATTCATTGTTATACAGTGTTTAATCTATTTATGGAGTCTTAAAGGGGAGAGGTAAGGCCAATCTAGTTAAGAGTCCCAAAAGCGAGAAGTAAGGCATAAAATCACCAGAGATACTAGCAATTACTGAATTAGTAAATACAGCTAGTCACAAATGATGTTGTAGGAAATCAAAGTAAGTTGTTCTTGAATCTTAGATTGAATTGCTGCAGCAATGTAACTTTCCCTTAGTTTATGGGGGGGCTTATATCCCTTTTTCAACTTATTTTAAAAAACTACGAGTCTGGTCACAAATGCTTAGTATCATGGGAAACATCTTGACAAAACTATTTCAACATGTGCAAGTCTCTGAAGTTATCCCCACTTCCAATTGAACAATATGATACACATGTGATATTCTGTATTTAGACTGAAAATCACTGGACATAGAGATTTAATATGGTAAATTAATTTTTTTTTTAGATATTCTTTCTGCTTAATGATAAAAGTACATCTTATGTGAATATTTTAAGAAAATTAAAACAAAGGAATAGAATTAAAAAGCAGCAAGATTATTTGGTTTTCTTTTGAAGAATATAAATTGTATGAATTATTATTTACAGTATTAATTATATTTCATTATATTGGGCCATGTAGTAAATAAGAATCATGACATAAGAACATATTATAAGCATTTTATGCTATTAATGCGTGTTAGTGAGTAATTATGTGAGAAAGAAAACAATGTATTTATTATAGTGTATTAAGGTGGGAATTGCATACAGCAAGTAATAAGTTTTCAATATTTCCTGAATGCTATGTGACATCAAAACAGACTACCAGTGATACAATTTTAAAAAAAACATGTATCGTATTTATCCGAATACAAGAGGATCTCAAATGCAAGAGGATCCTCATTTTTCAGAATTTAATTTTGTAATTTAGCATGTCCGCTACATAAAGAGAAGACATACTTTTTAAATTAAATACAAAGTTTTGCTGTATATTTTGAGCAAACTAAGATACGCTTAAGCTGATTCTTTTTTTGTACTTAATTTGAATTTCTGTGGAAATTCATGTGGTGGATATGTATGCGATCAGAGATAATATACCATTGTAAAAAATTTTACCTTAGTTAATTACTTGAATTTGTGCAAAAATACACATTTTGAGCAGAAGAAAGATGGAGTGGGGAATGTGGAAATGTACTGGCATATATACGTGGGAGAACACAATAACGGCAGCAGTGGCAGTTGCATAGCTGTAATGATGATGATGATGATGGATATGTTTTTCTATTTAGAGAACATATCATTTAATATAACTTAGCTGTAACAGCTATAATGCATACAATTTTCTATCAAAACATGCTTAATATGATATATTATTAAAAAGCTTTAGCTAATTCAAATTGGCACGTAAATTCATGTTATGTATGGCAGAGAGGTGAACCAGAATGAACAGTGTATGTGCAGTGGAAGGAGGAAATGCGTAGCAAAACCTCTTCTCTTTCTGACTGACCGTTGGCTCCAAATACAATATTATGTGTGGAAAGAAGTCTTCCTTATTCTAGACTCAGAGAGAGGTATTTGCTAATGAGATTGCTTATAGGCTTGTAAACAGCTAACTTTTAAGCGCAAAAGGAAATGCAGAACCTGCTGCATACGTCAGAGTCAGACCTTGGCATTAATCTTTACCATTTCCCTCAGGGTTCACCATTGCCATACCCGCGAAGTTTGAAACTTACTTTTCCCGCATTATATTTGGAAAACATATATTGCAAATGCAAGACGACCCGCAGTTTTCAAAATTAATATTTTTGAAAAACCATACTCTTGTACTCAAATAAATACAGTAGATTAATTTTTGTATTATTAACCAAAAGTATTAATGACATCCATTTTATCTTGCTTTATAAATTTCCCTCTTCCTATTTTTTCTCTCTGCTGGTAGTGGACTCTAAGATGATACTTTGCTAATAATAATAAGTTCTTGGACAGCTGTCAAACCATACAATAAAACTAAAACATTTTTATCTGTTCAAAGGCTTATGAAATGTTTTGAAACACTGAAATCATATTGCAGAACTTTATCATTTATGCCTCTCTAAATATGGCTGTGGTGGCATCATAATATTTTGGAGTTGGTTTCTCTTTTCACAATTAGTCTGCTGGATACAGTGAAGTGCTGCAATAGCAAGAGGGAGTGTTACAGCATTAAATTTCTGACTTGCAAATTAAGTTTCAATGACTACTTTAACATAGTGAAAGATACTGCAAAGTTTTGTCATTGCTCTACTACAAGAATAACGCAAGATAAATGTATTTTCTAATTGTATTTGACAATAATTTGTTCTTCATAACCAGTATATTTCAGTATGTTTACAATTTGAATCAGGCTTGAAAAATTCAATGCCATGAACGGAATTAAACCAAGCTGATGCTCTTAATGCTTGAGCTACTATGGTAAGCTATCTATATGCGCTTTAAACACTCTTATCTGATACTAATTTTTCAGTAAATTTTCAATGGAAACTAATAGTTTTGTTTTTGGCGAGTGTTAAATGTCTGCTCTTACTGCATATGGCATAAGTGGTGATACATGAAATTAAATAATAACTGGAAAGGAAATGTTCCAGGCCTAACAAGGTACATTCCAGAGTGTCTAACTGATATTGAAATAAAATTAATTACAATGAAAACATAAAATGTAATCAATACTTACTGCACCAATTTTAGCTGCCCATAGTGGTAATGTTGGTGAGCCTTACAAATAGTTGTGTAATAATGAATAGAGTATGAAACACAGATATAACATAATGAGTATTCTGTTCCATTCAGCGGTACATACCATTATTAAGCATATTTGTGGCTCTTGGTGTATAAATCTGTTAAACACAAATGTAAATGACAATATGTACTTTAGATAAATGATGCAGTTGTGGAGTTGGTGTTGAGCAACTTAAATCTTCCATATTCCAGATAACAATGTGCATATAGTTACTGGCTATACACAGCCATTGTGAAGGAAGTAATACATTATTATTATCAAATAAAAATAAACTCAGAAATTTAAAGTACATATTAGTGACATTGCTAGTGGTCTTTGGGGAATATCATTTGTAACATTTGAACCAATATGGGTAGCAAAGGTCATAAATGAATTGTCAGCTGTTCAAATTTGGACCATCTCCCTGAATGAGGCTTTCCTTAGTTCTTTATAACTATCGAATGCCCTAGATTAGAGGGTGTATTTGAGGAGTGTGTCACCGATATTGAAATAAAAGTAATTGTGATAGAAACGTCAGGTGTAATTAATTCTTAGTTGAAAAATTCTGCCATGTCTGGGACTCAAGCCATGTCATATTTCTAATATTTGATAGCCTTTAAAGTTTCCTGGGATGTTTGAACCAAAAGGTTTAATGCAATTTGAGCAAGTTTTCATGGTATCTCATGTGGTTAAGAGTATTAGCTCTGAGAGCTGAAGATCAATGGTTCAAGTCATGGCCATGGCATTGAGTTTTTCCATATCTGATTCAGCTTACCTATGTATTTTCTAATCTTAAACCCAAAGCATTTGTGTTAAAGCAATGGAATAATCTGCCACAGCACACTCAAGTTTGAGAACATACCTGTTTAATCATGAAAAAAATTAAATGAATAAACAATAAAAGAAAGTTGTAAAACTTCTTACTCTTTTTTTGTCAGATGCTCGGCGTAAGCTCTCTGTTGATTCTAAACTCAGTTTGATATGAAGTTCTCTTAAATGGACAGTGAGCATTTGCAATAATCCATGTCTGAGCGCCTCTTCCTTAGCATGCCTTGATACTGCCAGTAAACTGGCTATTGCAGTAATAACAAGCGCCTTGTCTTTAGATTTATTACTAACTTCACTGCAGGCTTGATGCAGATTGTAGAGTTCATGTAGCTGTACAAGTGCCTTGCACAGTACACCACCTGGCACTTCTTGTGGTGTGGGGCTGCACTTACCAATACCTATCCTTGGTGGAAAATGAGGTACATCTTTTTCTATATTTCTCAGTGCATTTTTATTTAGACTGCCTGTAGATCTGCTGCAAAGCAAACTTTCAGGGGAGTGTGAGACATGAGAAATTTGCTTTTCAGGTTGGATGTTTTCTTTTTCACCTTCACTCTCTGCTTTTTCATTCTGAAACACACTGTGGGCCTCAATATAATTTTTCTCTTCAGAACTACTCTCATCAAAGAGATCACGTAAAGATTTTGGTGCAGTAGTAGGAGTATTATATGATTCAGTGTGTAGTATGTCTTCATAAGAAAGAAGCAATGTTAGAACAGTAATGGCTGAGTAACGTAGATCATGAGAAATATTATCTTCTATTGCCATTGTCATAGTGGTAAAGAAGGGTCCATGACCACAATGAAATAATGCATCTCTTAAAACCTCATAGCCAGATCTTGCTAACAACAAGGCAGATAGAAGTTTGAATAGCTCACTCCACAGTTGATTACGGAGAAATATAAGCTGAGGAAATTTTATTGCTGAAAGTAAATAAGAATAATATACAAATAACCATTTTATTATTAGAAAGTTCTTTCCAACTGTTAAAAATACTTATAATCGTTTAAGAGCTGTTTTAAATTTGTGATAAGATTTAATTGTGTTTAGAAAGCCATTCACAATGAAAATTAAGTGTTAACATAACAATGTAAAACTTAAGACATAAAATTATACATGTATTGTCATTCACATCAACAAATGCAAATTAACCAGCAGTCAATTGGAAAGAAGTGTTAAACAGTTGAACTAATATGGTGGCCTATGAAGCGACCACCAACAAAAGAGGTTATATAGGTGTATCAAAATAAACTACCCAGTTAAAGGACTTTAAACTCATAAAAATGCAACAAAGAACATCACAATTTGTTCTGTTGTGATTTTTATAGATATTCCAGTGATTTATGGCCTGTGATTTTACACAGAAAGCATAAGTCAACACATGGGATGGAAAATCTCTTGGCAGAACAATCAGATGATATGAATCGCTCTTTGATAGGCTCATTTTTTTTTTGTTTAACATCACATTAACTCTTGGGCCTTGGAAGCTTTTAAGTTAATGTCTAATTCAATTTTTAATTTTATGTTTGTGTAATTCATTGTGAATGGCTCCATTGCCATATATAGCATCTAGCCTCTAAGTTTATGTTATTCTTGTGATTAATTTGCATTAAAATGGCCCCTATCACTGTTATCTGTATACGTTTTCAGCCTTACTATTTTTATCTTCCAAAAAGTCCAAATTTGTATGTTATTTTTCATTTCACCTTTAACCATGATTAACACAAGCCAATTTTATTTTGTTATTGGTGCAATTTTAATTCTCCTCCTGCTCCATTAATAAAATTCTACTCTAAAATATTCACATGACTTTCTCTTCCCCCTATTATTTATTTTTATATAGCTTCTACAAAGTATTCTTACAAAAGTTTATTTTTCTAAGTACTTCACATTCATCCAGATAAGCCTCTTGCAGAAATAAAATTTATTACATAATTCATTGAAGGCATGAAGGGATACAGGAAACCAAATTGATAGTCAAATGTTTAAAAACAGGATTGCTATATGCTGACTTAGAAATTTCACTCTTTCCATATATTGTGAGAAACAACTGAGTGGCATCAGCACTTTATTAATAATGACAAAATACTAACAATTTAAATAAAAACAATGGCTATATCAGGGATGTTTGATGCCACAAAAACATTGATATAAATTGTGGTTTTAAAGGTATCTACATTTTTTGAGTAATATGTTTTGTCTATCTCTCATGATTTTCGAACACCTTGAAAAATCTTCTATGTAAGGGATAGTTTGGGATGAGGTGGACTTTCTTGAAAATCTTTGTCACACCCTTGGAAGATTGTAAAATTAAATACATAGTGTGTTCCAAAACTGTATTTTTAATGACATCTTGACACTGAATTTTTGGGTGTTACTTATTATCCAGTCCATATCTAACCAGAATGACATTTTTTGTTTGTTTAATGTTCCAATTCCTAATAGATAGGCATATTTTTGGTTTATTGGATAGAAGGGGTTTTGATTATACTCATCTTCATAACAGCCAAGTAGGTGGCAGAAAAAGTAAAAAGGGTCATCTTAAAATCTTTATGGAGCTATTAATAAAGTTTATGATAAGAATAACATTTTTTTTTAAAACAGTAACTGAATACGTAGCAATTGAATTTTTAACGCTTCCTTTTTTCTATGAAAAAATTATTTCACTAACCATTATAAAACTAGCAAAGACAGTTCAAAACAAGGTCTTGAGCAAGGTCTTATGCCCCTAATGTGTATATGTGCTGTATCTCTACTTTATTTATCATGTATGTACATGTATATAGTAGACAGAGAAGGTATTGTATTCACCCAAAAATTTGATATAGAAATTTCCCAGAAATACACGCTTTGAGAATACCTGCATAAGAAAGAAAGAAGAAAGAAAAAAAAAACTTTTTAAAAATGTCTGTGTCTGTGGACAACTTAACTCAAAAACTAAAAGTCGGTTAAATACCAAACTTAACATTTAAGTTTAGAAACTTTCGAGGAATGTGACATGAAGATTTTAGGAAACATTTTCCCCACCCCAACCACCCTTTACATGGAATATTTGTTTAAAATTTTGATTTCCTCAAAAATGGCTCTAACAATTTTGAATAAATTATATGTTTAAGATATTTTTAATACAACCGCAACGTGTATCTTGAATCTTCTGGGAATAGCCTTTAAATTCCTGTTCATTCTGGATGACTTTTGCATAACTGGTAAACTCTAATGAACAGACAAAAACCTACAACACAAAAATGAGATCTTGTAATAAACAATTTATGTCATATACAATGTTTTGTTAAGTTAATCAATTCAGAGATATTCTTTGTTATTGGTTTCAATTTCGAAGTACTTACACTTTTCTCAAACAGGAAGTCATCTTTCATTTCATATTCTTTCATTTTAATTCTGGCAATAAAAAGGGAACTAAATTTCAATTGTTTCATATAGCAACTAGCTTTTAAAAGATTTGACTATAATTTTTGCCTAGTCTATTCCCTTATTTCTCTTCTGCTTACAGGGAAGCAAGTAATAAGACTAATTCTGTAAACGTTTATCTCAATTAGTATAATATAAATAAAAAAGTTACTTCAGGCTGAACTGTTTGTTTGTGGATCAGGTACAGAAAATCATGTGAATGGAACACTTCAGGCTTTTATATTTAGTGGATATTTTTAAAATAATTCTGAAATCTCTTACAGTTTTATTGATTACAAGCAAATACAAAATGAGTTCACAAATCTTCAAACTCTTACATTTAAAATTTCAACTTCACAGAACAATAGTTTGAGGGAATCTCCATGTCAACTATCTTTTTCTCTACTGCTTACCTATATAGGTAAGTAGGGTAAATAGAGGTGTGCGTAAAGCAAGTACAAGTGAGCATAAAGCCAGCAATTGGATTGGCAAGCCCAGGATTTTTGTGGGCTGTAGTGCTACAGGATGTATTTTATGTACTTATAAATGTGTAAAATACTTGCATGTCTATTTAACTGTACTTTATGTTTTTTTTTACAAATAATCCTTGAAATGTAGTTTAGAATAAATCAATTTTTCCTTCACAGGACATTAGTTTGAGGGCATTTCCATGTCAACTACCTTTTTCTCTACTGCTTACTTATATAGGTGCATTGCTAAAAAAGGCCAGGGAGAGAGGAGGGAAGAGCATTATTTAAAAATGAAAAGATGAATAAAGAAGTAATTAAATTATGCATGTTCAAGGATGTGGCATTATGATTTTCAAGAAAATACCCCCCTCCCTCCCAAACTATCCTAAGGGATAATTTAAAAAAACATTATTTTGTTAAAAATTGCTCAAAAAGGAGCAACTGGAGTATATACATGTCTCCTGTGACATGGCACTATAGGCTAGTACGTAAAGCTCTGGTTTCTTTTTCTTCTGGTTACCTTTTTCTCTACTGCTTACTTATATAGGTGCATTGCTAAAAAAGGCCAGGGAGAGAGGAGGGAAGAGCATTATTTAAAAATGAAAAGATGAATAAAGAAGTAATTAAATTATGCATGTTCAAGGATGTGGCATTATGATTTTCAAGAAAATACCCCCCTCCCTCCCAAACTATCCTAAGGGATAATTTAAAAAAACATTATTTTGTTAAAAATTGCTCAAAAAGGAGCAACTGGAGTATATACATGTCTCCTGTGACATGGCACTATAGGCTAGTACGTAAAGCTCTGGTTTCTGGGTACAGAATGCACTTGAGTTCAATTCCACCTATAGCATGCAGTTCAGAGCACAGAACTGATGCCCATTGAGGAAAGTGAGGAGCAATAAGCAGCAGTCCTGGCCTCATGAGTCAACTTTTTCAGCTGGAGAATGCATAATACTGACTTCATCACCTCCTATCAGCTAGATGATCACCCACCTCTGTTGTATGCAAGAGAGCATAAAGGCAGCAACATGATCTTTGTGGGCTGTAGTGCTACAGGATTTATTTTATGTACTTGCATGTGTAAAATACTTGCATATCTAATTAATTGTACTTTATGTTTTTATAAACAATCCTTGAATTGCAGTTTAGAATAAATAAATTTTTCCTGTAGCATTAGCCATTTAATAAAAAAAATGTTGGAGGTTGAACTGTCATGAGGAATCTATAAAGCATTGTGCATGATTATTTACTTTTCCTGCATGGTGTATCAGTAAACTTATTTGATTCAACAGGATTCTCTTTATTAGGCATGCAATGTCCACACCAGAGGCAGATTATCATTTAGGGCCAGAGTGGCCGGGCCGCACTGATAATAACACGCAACTTGTTGGCATTTTAATTATGAATGAAGAAATAATTTATTTTATTCAATTGTAATAATCATTACAAACAATAATTTATTATACCATGGTTCTTAATGGCTACCGAAGCTTGCAACATGCCATGTGACATAACCAACACACGGTGTTGTACACAGGACAACTGTACCAGTCTTCTTGTCCTTTGGCGAAGGAGAACTTAGGCAGCTTACATAGGCCCACTGTCACCCAATTTTATGCTTTGCTAATCACGTGTTTATATCTCTCTTGCTCCCTTCACTCCTCTTCCTACATCACACTCAGCAACACTTGGGGGCGCAGTCATCTGGCCAGATACATGAAGTTTAGCATTTGTGTGATTGTTGTTGGAATTTTAATGGTTTGGTGGACAAAGTAGTGTAATTTTAAAATGAATAGAGTGAATTATTTATTGATGAAACCCTTTCACCCATTAAAGGTAGAAGAAAAACTTGAAATTAAACAATGGAATAATTTAACATTTATGCAACAAGATGTCAAAAAACAGAAGACTTGGTTTAGTAAGAAATCATGGCTAACTGCAAGTGAAGAGAAACAAAGTGTCTTTTGCTTTTACTGTTTGTTAGTTGTAGGTTGTAAGGATCTGAAACATTTGAGCGAGCAATTTACGAAACACAAGGCAAGCACACTTCTCTTACAAAATGTCTGTAAATTTAAATTATTGGGAATATCAATTCAGAAACACAATGAACTAGTCACTAAGAACAGACACATATTGAACAGAGTGATAGAATGTATAACATTTTGCAGAACCCATGATGAAACACAGGAATCAGCAAATCATGGCAATTTCTTAGATTTGTTATCTCTCTCGGAAATCTTGACAGTGTGTTGGATGACCACCTCAACTGCAGTATGTAAATGTACTTCACATACTATACAGAATGAACTATTGAATGGTATGTATCAGGTTTACATTGAGGAGTTAATGAAAGACATAAATGCTGCAGATTATGTTTCTGCACAGGCTGGTGACATAGCTTGCTGCAGTCAATTTGTGATCATTTTTCGGTACATTAATGCATGTAAATCCATTGAAAGATTTCTTTCCTTTGAAGAGATTCATGATCAAACAGCCAATGGTCTCTAAGATGTTTTGGAAAAAAAAGTTGTAGCCTTTTAATGTTAAAAGAAAACTCGTATCTCAAGCATACAATGGTCACAGTAATGAGCAATATCCCTTACACCAAGTATGTCCACTCTATGCTCACCAATTAAATTTGGTTATATAAAAGGCTTGTTCCAAATACATAAAATCAGTTAAGTTGTTTTTCACCAACACTGGTGGTTTTACAACTTTTTTCTCTTCTTCACCAAAACACAGTGGTTTGTTGTGTTTAGTTTGCAACAAATGCATTCCAGCTGCTTCCACAACAAGATGGAACTTTCAATCATGGGTTGTGAGCATAAAAGTTTATTTACGAGAGTACTACAGATTGAGCAGGAAGATAGGTGGAATGATATAGCCATAGGAGAAGCTCTTGGTTTGAAAAATTTACTGAAAATTCCAGAATTTTTGTTTATTCTAAATTTTTTCTACAACATTATGAACATATTGACATTTTGTACAAACAATTCAGATGCAGAGTGCTATTAGTGTTACAGTATCCAATGCTTTCCAATATTTTAAATCATCTGTGTCTGAAATTTGTGAGAACACTAGAAGATACCATGTTGATGATTACTTTGCTCCTCCCTCAAGAAAATTACTGAATTACGGTTCTGAAGTGAACCTGAATACAGATGCGAAAGAAGTGTGTGGCCAGTGATCAACCAAATGAAAGCTCAGCTCCAACAGTCTCATATATTCAATAATTTTGGAATTAAGAAATTAAATACATTCAGAGAAAATTTCTCTACTGACTGTAAGAAAATTTGCATTAAATTACAGTCCCATTATATCCCATGAAAAGTTAAAGAATGAACTGCAGTGATTAATCATCAAAGATATCCCCTCAGTCAGTGAACTCTTCAGTTTTTTCACACAACATTCCTTTGAGGAATCATTTTCTGAAATATACAAAATGCTGCAAATAACACTAACAGCTCCAGTTTCAACACCTGAGGCAGAGAGAAATTTCAGTATATTAAAAAGAATTAAGTCTTTCCTTAGGAACACCACAGGCCAAGATAAGCTCAATTCCTTGGCTATTTGTACCATTCACAAAGAGGAAATTTGTTAAATCTCTAACTTCAACAACAGAGTGATTGAAATGTTTGCTGCCCAGAAGAATAGATGTGCTCAGCTCTTGTACAAGTAACACTGCCACTTGGTGAGTTCTAGTTTATTTTTTATTATTATTTACTTTGTTTAAAAATATATAATGTTTTACCACATTTCTGCTATTGTAGTGTTTTTGGCAGTGCAACTAAAGGTGGCCCTGTTTAAAAGGACAACCCCACTTTTACTTTCATTACAATCATCTCACAACTGGCCTCACCAAGAAAAATGCTCACTAGCCGCCACCGGTTCACACTGCCTAATTTGCCCATAGGTAGAAGGCAAACTTTTTAAGAATCTGCATTTAAATGATTTTTCTGTCTCTATCTACTTATTCTGTAGAAGTTTATTATCAATGATTAATTATTCACATATGATGAATTAGCCTATTGTTATAGTAAAATTTATTTGGATTGATAGAGACATACTGAAAAATTCAATGTCATAGCCAGGTTTTGAACCCCTGATCTCCTGTTCTCTAGCCAGTTGCTCTAACCAATGAGCAACAATGGCAAATGTTGACATGGCATTAAATTCCCCTACTGACTCGAATGTTTCCCAGTAAACCAAAAGGTGATCTCAAGTTAATTTAAAATGATATACCCAAGTCTGATTCTACCAATCCAACTCCAATCCAACTTATGGAAAAAACCGTTAATTAACACTAAAATTTATTACTTACAATAATGTTTTCTTTCCAACAAAGCAAGTAACAAGTGAATGCTGTCATGTATATGTAGCAATGTACTGTGACAGAGGTCGTCAGAAGAGATACATCTTGTCAATACATGGCATACACTTGCATACATTTCCAAGATATCTACGTACAGTAAATATTTCTTGTTATCTGGATGACTAATAAAATCCTCTGGAGGAACACCAAATGTTAAACATCTACAACAGAATTATTTATATTAGGAATGTTTGGCCATTTATTTATATTAAAATTCAAATTTAATATGTATACCAAGGACTAATATAAAGTGCTAAGTACGAGGGGCATACTGAAAGTCATGAGCAACACTGTTTTACAATCTTAATATTTATTTTTAAGCCAAACCAAATACATCATCATAATCTACAGTCTTTCTTTCACTTTTCAACATAGTCTCCATTGTTTTGCACACATTTTTCCCATCGTTCTACAAGTTTGAAAATGCCCTTGTGACAGAACTCTGTTCCAGCTGCCCGCAGACCCTGACGCACTGCTTTCCAAATATCCTCCAGCGTCTCGTAGTGTTGGCCATGCATCTGCTCCTTCACAGAACCGAAAAGATGGTAGTCGGAGGGTGCCAAGTCGGGACTGTAGGGAGAATGTGGAAGAGTTTCCCACCCTAATGCCCTGATCTTCTCCATAGTGGCACGGGCAGTATGCGGACTCGCATTATCCTGTTGAAGGATGATCCTCTTTCCAGGGCGTTTATTACGCAAAGCTCGACGGAGCTTCAGAAGTGTCTTGATGTAGCGGGCAGAATTTATGGCTTGTCCATGTTCAAGAAAGTAAACCAGAATGCAACCTTGTGCATCCCAAAAGACACTTCCCATAACTTTTCCTACAGACTGCACTGTCTTCGCTTTCTTCTTCGATGGTGAGTTCAAGTGGTGCCATTCCATACTCTGACGTTTCGTTTCTGGCTCATAGTGATGGAACCAGCTCTCATCTCCAGTCACAATACACGTCAAAAATTCATCACCTTCATTATGAAATCTCTGAAGAAGGTTTTGTGCAATGGCTCTTCTCTGAAGTTTGTGGTCTTCAGTCAATAAACGGGGGACCCAACGGGCACAGACCTTTCCATAACCCAAGCTGTGGATCATTTCTTGCACTGCACTATGTCCTATTCCAAGTTGCGCAGCAATTTCATTCACAGTGAAACGCTTATCTCCTGTAATGAGCTCATCAACTATTTCCTTGTTGCGTTCTGTAGAGGCAGTTCGAGGATGCCTGCTACGAGGCGTATTTTGCAGACTCGTGTTTCCATCTTTGAAATGTTTCACCCATCTTCTAACACTGCTGGCACCCATGCAGACACCTCCATAAGCACGTTGAAGTCTGAGATGAATTTCAGGAGCAGATTTTCCTTCTTTCACAAGGAATTCAATGGCAGCATGCTGTCGAAACATCAATGTCAGCCATTTTTCAAACACCGTCTGTGGTTACGTGATAGAAGCTAATGACGTCACAATATGTCAACATGTGGCTTAAAGTCTGTAGATTACGATCCTGCAATTCGTTTCATTACATTGTTGAAATTTAAATTTTTACAATGGGTTGCTCGTGACTTTCAGTATGCCCCTCATACATACACGGTTAGGACTGACCTTAACCCTAGTTAGTTAGTCAGGCCATAACAATTTCACTAAACAAAGTTTTATAATATTACATAGCTATCTAAACCTGATCTAGGTACCATGTTTTTCAACTATCATTTCCATTTCCTCTTTACCTTCCACCTTGAGCTATCTGCTTCTGATCTTCAAAAATCTTTTTAAGTACAATTTCTTTGTTCCTTAATAACCATTTCTTATTTATTTGACTTTCTTCCCAATTCTTTGTGGCCTTTATTGAAATATAATGTGAATTTCATCTTCCTTATCACCGTAAATGGGGATTCATACCTGGAATACCTCCCCCTTCATTCCCGTTAGTTTCCAAATACCCAATCTAAGCCAGACTAATCCTTCTGTTTCAGGTTTTTTACAAATTAAAGTGTACTTCTCCTTCTCTGGGTCATCTTTAATTCCGTGTACAATGACAGCAAGCTTTTCTCCCTAATCTTGGCAAATATGATCTGCCTGTCTATATCTTCCATTCTTGAACTCATTTCCCTCTGAAAACCTCTTCCAAAGTATCCTATTTTGGCCCAAATATCTCTTAACCCATAATTTATATTAGTCACTATTTACCTGAAAAGTAATAGCACCAAATTGTGTTTGTTGATTTTCTGAATTGCTTCAAAATTGTTGAGAGTCATGAGGTTATTTATAAACCAACACACAGTTTTGATAAGAGCTGGTGTGGCAATCACCTGCTGTTCCATCTGCACACTACCAGTACACAAACTCTCTGTCATCACTGGGGAACCTGTTAATTACAGTGACCATTATATTATTTTGTTTGGAATTTAAATTAATGGCTTTCCGCCAAAGAAGTATTCTTATTTGTAGATAACACAAGTCTATTTATCAAGGGAGGCAGTGAAAACAAAATATTTCCACAAATAAATGGAAAAAATTTATGACAGTTTCCAGCCAATCAACTAATTATTAACAATATCAATTAATTAATTCTTTAAAACATTAAAAACTAATAAAATATAAGTATTTACATCATGAGTAAAATAAAAGCATCATATAACCAAATACTGAAATATGCAATTAACAAATTCAGTGTAATAAAATTTAAATTCTTGGGGTTAACAAATGAAGCTGAGCATATAAATAATTAGGAATATTTGTATATACTGGAGCACTGGAGTAAATTTATGGTATATTTATTTACATAGTATAACAGTAAAAAGGGTTACCAGAAATTCAAGCTTTCATACTTTCTGCATGTTTTGGGGTAACATGTATAATAGTTCAGCAGCATTCAAAATCAGAACCAAGCAATATGGGTAAAGTTCAAAAGAGGCTTCAGGAATTAATTCAAACTAGCACAAATCTTACCACTACCATACATATTTATTACAAGTATCTTAGTTTATATCTATAGCATGCACTCCTTTTATACAAAATCTGATATTTATCCTCCAACATTAATTACGATTATTATTATGCATAATACACAATTGCAAGCCGTTTTATTTCATTAGTATTCAAATTAATTAAACAAATTGTGAAATAAATTTAAAGCAAGTGAGAGCATACAAGTACCCAAAAATAAAATAACCAAGTCACTGATGAAAATCTGTTTTTATACCATAAATGAGTGCTTATATTATGTAAATCTAGAAAACCAAAATAATGAAGTACAAACATATTCCTGAAAAATTAGTAGTTATGGTCCTAATATGTGTACTCTACATTCTTATGTACTTGAATAAAATTTCTCAGAACCCTTTGGAATTCACAAGCCTTGTTTTTACATTTGATAATGCTGTTCAGCTGCAAAATGGAAGGCCTAGAGTAGACACTCTTAATGCTGTGTTATAAGCCTAAACACAAATAAAATTACATATATAGTTATTTGTTTCCAATACCTTAATGCCATACTGGCTGATATTTCTTCTCTTCTTATTTTCAGTTATACCCTCTACGAACTAAGTGAAGTTATAATAATACTTACTAATTTTAAAACTTTTTAGCTTCTATGTTATTAACTTTCTTGCCAAAGTCATATTTCATTATTATCAGTATTAACAGCATTGGACTGTAAACATTAGTTGTTGAGTGATTCAAGTGTTCCCTTAATGAAGACTAAAAACTTACAAGATAACTGTGACAAATTAATAATGTATTGCATATGCAGGCCACATGAAAATAAATGCAGTAATTGCATTGTCAGGCACAGAGGTACTCCGTGCTGTAAATGATCAAAGTATGCACTATTGATTTACGTTCCTTTCTCTTCTCAAAAAAACCAATACATAGTTCACAAATCAATGCCTTGAAAATACTATTGACGTATAAGCACATACATATGCAGCTTCAGTATGACAATCTTCTAAATAAGAAAATGATTACACCTAAAAAGTAATTACTTATTTCAGTATTACATACAATATGGAAAAGGTGCAATTTGATTTTACACAGGAATTATAATTAGACTTGCAGCCTTTTCTAGGCATCTAAAATATATTTGAAGTGTTTTAGATACACAGTTTTGGAGGTGGGGTTTAAATTTGAGGCCTATAAAGCAATTACTCTTAACAGCGACTATGTACTCAAAACTGCTGAATCATAACTTATAGGCTTGACAGACATTACTTAACACAAACAAAACTTAATTTTTTGATATGTACTCACTGACACACTTTCAAACAAAAGCACATGTGTTTGTTTATAGGTATAAATAAGCCTCCCTACAGTGTCGGCGATTCTATGATAGATGGATGTTTATTGCCAAGAACATTATACATGTATAGCAACGCCAATTAAATTCAATGCTATAAAACTCCTAGACCTTACAGAGAGGATATTTCTTCAAAATAATTAGAATCTCTCTCATAAATTTGTTAAATGTGAGTTTCTTAAATTTGTTGGGTAAGCTATTAAATAAATTAATGGATACTATTTCAAAACTGTTTTGTGTTGTACTATATTTATATGTCCTAAAATAAATATTATTGCTGCTTCTTGTGGGATAATTATGTACAGTTTCATAGCAATCATAATCTTGTATATTCTTCTTAATATAATATATAAATGAATATCGGGGTTTTAACTCTTTATAATATTTATTACATTCAACTTACAGTTATGAATGATATGTCAAATGAAAAAGCAACTCAAACAGTTTTACCAAGAAGCTTATAAATATTCAATGTGACTACCCATTGTCACATGGCACACATCAAGTCTATAGCTGAGTTCTTCCCAAACGTTGATAAGTGTGTATTCAGTAATTGTAGCAACAGCTGCTTCAATCCGGTTTCTTAATTCAGGGAGGTCAGCTGGTAGCGGAGGCATGTACACATGACCCTTAATGAAACTCCAAAGGTAAAAATCGCATGGTGTTAGGTCAGGAGAACGTGGAGGCCAAGCAAGCCCTGTCATTGGGGTTCTTGCGGCCTATCCAGCGCTCGGGTACAGTGACATTCAACCAATCGGGTACATCGTTATGCCAGTGAGGTGGCACACCATCCTGCTGGAAAATGAAGTTCTCTTGTTCATTTTCTTCCAACTGAGGGAAGAGCCATTGCTCTAGTGTATCAAGGTAAGAAGTGCCAGTTACAGTATGTTCACCAAAAACGAAAGGCCCATAAACTTTTCGCCGGGATACAGCACAAAAAACATTCACTTTAGGGGAATCTCGTTGCATTTGCACCATCTCGTGAGGATTTTCTGAGCCCCAGATGCGCACATTATGAGTGTTAACATGTCCACTAAGGTGAAAGGTAGATTCATCACTGAAGACAACACGATCCACAAAATCGTCATGAAACAACATGTCGTTTGTGAATTTGACACGTAATCCGTGGTCTGTTGGCTTTAGAGCCTGTAATAACTGTAAACGGTAACGACGTAGCTGTAAGTGTTTTCTTACAACTTTCCAAACAGTCGACACAGGAACTTGTAATTCACGACTAGCCTTCCTAACTGATTTCTTTGGGCTGCAAGTGAACGACTCTCTCACTCGCTCAACAGTCTCTTCACTTACTCCGTCGTCCCGTGCTCTTCCCTTTACAAGTATCTTCAAACTGATTATACCATCTACGAATGTTTTTATCACTAGGAGGATCACAACCGAACTTACTACGGAACGCACGTTGCACAGTAACTACAGATTCGGTCTTTGCAAACTGCAAAACACAAAACGCTTTCTGTTTACTAGTCGCCATCTTTGCTACTACCACTGTCTAGCGGATTGCGGCAGAAACATTGCACGCACATGCGCACTTGTGCCGACAAACAAAACTATTTGAGTTGCCTTTTCATTTGACATATCATTTATAACTGTAAGTTGAATGTAATAAATATTATAAAGAGTTAAAACCCTGATATTCATTTATGTACACCCTGTATAGTAGACAATTTAAAATATATATACAAGGAAGAGTGAGGATTCCTAGTTCAATAAAATGTGGTTTACAGTGTGTTTTTGGCGGAACTCTACATATTATTCTTACTGCTCTCTTTAATAAAATAAGAAACTTATTAGTACAGATATGGTTGCCCCAAGGTAAAATACCATAACTCATAAGTGAGCATATATTACTGTAAGACACTGACAGTAAAGAGTTTTTGTTAATGGTTTGGCTCAGTACTCTTACCATAAAGATTTCTTTGCTTAGTTTATCAGATTTAGGCTCAAGATGAATGCCTAAAAATTTTACTATTGAAGGAGTGTTAGCAGCACAATTACAAAAACTTAGATCTACACATTTAGGTCAACTTCACTATTTTCTTTGAATTATTATTTACTGTATTTGAAATAACTAACCATAAATTTTTAGAATTATTTTTGTAATTTACAATAAATTTGGAAGAATAATCAGCCTTAGTATTCTTTAACAGCAGCTTATAATTTTTTCTGAGATTAAAAAAAGTATCTTTATATTGGATCATTCAAAACCTACTATGTCATAAATCATATAAATAAATTTGAAAAAGTTGTATTATTATCTGACTAAAGCAGCTATTATATCCATAACCCCTGATTTAACACCTAATAACTTAAATATTGCAGAATGCCACAAAATCATAAAACAACTAATGAATTTAAATAAAAGATTAATACTTGAATAGATTCCAGCACATTGTAGAATATAGGGTAATGAAACAGCTGACTTTCTAGCCAAGAAAGGTAGTAAAATTACATCAAATTCATCTGATCCAATAATTTATCACTCTATCAAAAGAATCATTATATCAACATATAATAATAAAATTAAAGAAGATAATGTATTACAAAACAAAAGGAAAACCATGGGAAAATTTATGTAATAACACGACCAGAATCACTACATTACCAAGAAAATCCTCTGTAGCAACTTTTAGACTCCTAACAGGCCATGACTGTCTCAATAAACATTTATTCAGGATTGATATAGTGAAATCTCCTCTGTGTCCTTTCTGTATACTTAAAGAAGATATGGATGGAAACCATCTATTGCGCTGCCCAACCTTGAATCGACATGATAATTTGATATCAAAATACTGGAATGCAAGAAAGCGAATGGCTTCACTGCCAACTGCTCAACATTAGATACCAACTAACCAACCATATTGGATCATTCCATAATGAGGATATAAATTATAATAACTGAGACATTTATGTTTTAAAACTTTGAGTTCCCCAATGTACATTTTATTTTTAATTTTTCTCTTAAGTCCAGGATTATAAACAGTTACTGGAAAAGCTTTATCAGTAATGTCACATATAAACCATTAAACAGTAATTAACTTTCTCATTTATATTGTCCACTAGACCTGACTGTTTGGCAGAACATCTACATAGGTTTGGTTTTATGAATGATAATGTATGTAAGATCTGCAATGGTGACAAGATTTTAAATGCAGAACACCTACTGGAATGCACAAATTTGAAGAAAGCTGTACCAGATGGGAAGATACACAATTTATATTGGCTGGCTAGAGAAAAATTGATGGATCAAAATCCTGCACATTAGATCAACAACATTTAAGTTCTTGGCACTATACAGTTTATCCAATTTATTTGTTTTAGTAAAAAGCTAAATTAATAAAAACCAGGAGTGTTATAAAAATATTTAAATTTGGAATTAAAGTCATATTCTTTGATTTAACATGGTTTAAAATATTTGTTTTGAAAAGTACTGGATTGTAGCCAGAAACAATGATTGGAATAACATTAACATTACATCTGTCATTTGTAAAATTTGTAACATATTATTAATGCACGTCTCAATTGAACCGTTACATCCAGGTTTAGTTGGCTCAAAAATCAGAGGTCTTAGCCCATTATAGCTTATAAATTCCAGAGATCACTGTATTTTTATAACACTGAGTATGGCTTAAGCACTCATAACCGTAGGCACTCATAACTCCTGCATCTCTGTAAAGGTTTTCTTGAGTTTCACACAAAATTAATATGGACACATTGCTCCTCTATCTCTGCCACCTCAAATTTTGAAAGCTGTACAACACAACGTTCTAATCAATACAGCAGTGAACAATAAATAACAGACATAGAATTATGAAAGCAGTTACACAGGCACGTGAAGGCATTTTGGCATGAAATTACAAATTACCTTGTAATGTAAGTCTAATGTAATCCAGGATAATGTAGGCAACTCCAAATTATGTATACTTAGACATAATAAATTAATATGAATACTACAATTCTCAGAACTGTACCACAGTTTGAAACTTAGAAAAATGTTTTTTTGTTTTCTTTCTTTCTTCAAAGAGTACCTGCCATATTAGTTCATTATGTGCAAACTATTGTGGTGAACATTGCTTATAGCAATTTGAGTTTTTGTGCTTATATTAAATCATTTAGGGAAGTCAATATTTAAATGAATGGAATGGAACTCTACACTATAACCTATCTAAGGCTTTTAAGTTACCTCAAGGACCCAAAATTATGTGAATTAATTTTTGTACTGACTTTTTAAAACAGAAAGAAGTCCAGCATTAGAATTGTCATTTGTCAGTTATATGTCCACTTGTCTGCAATGCACATATTGGACATTTTGAAGTATTGGAAAAGACATTGACTGCCAATTTTTTCCCTAGTCAGTCTTTAGTTCTTTTTTGTGTGTAATGTCACAATAAATCACACACAAAGCAACTCTTCTCTCTTCTGGTCAGTCACTAGCCATTGAATACGGGACTGCAATCTCTCTTTTGCGATTACTCAACTTCAGTGCTGAATACAGAATTTTTCCTCTCTCTTTTGGAAACAGAGGAAGAGTTTTGGAGATATACATCAATCATATCTCCTTATCTCTCATCCATGATTACTAAGTTCAGAACTCCTCTTCTCTCTTCCTCTCTCTGAAGTGTCAAACACAGGCCTAAACTTCTCCCTTCTGGATGCGCACTGACTGTTGAACACAGGATTCCTCATTTCTCTACCATGATCCCTCACTTCAGTGTCAAATGCAGGACTCCTCTTTCTCTCCTGGTTGCTCAGTGAAATATCCACAAGACTTCTCCCACTTGCTGACATTCACATTCACAGAGTAAGTGCAAGCAGCACTCACTATATGTCACATCACCAACCACCTCACTGACTCACTCGTCATGAGTGTACAGGAGCTTTGAGAAAGTTTGCTAGAGGACAGGAAGCAATGTAGAGAAGTCTGTCCTTACTACTCAAAGGCAAGATCCCACCTAATATACTTTACACTAAGTCAAATGTGACTGTATCTATTAAACTGCTGAAATGCTCGGATTACCAAAAGCAAATGTTAGGCAGGTAGCATAAACAGTGTTGGGTAGAGTGGTAAGTAAGGGAAAGATAATGGAAAGGCCCCTGAAAGTTTTGTAGAGCATCTTGAACTTCAAAGAAAGAAATTGGTTAAAATAGTGTTTAGAATATTAAGAGAAAAGCTTACACAACAATGGATGTGTAAACTCTCTTAGAAACAACTTAGAAGATATGAGTTATGGGAGATATGGAGGAGAAGAAGAGAAACAATTAGAATAATTTCTAGAAATTGGCAAGGCAGATTTGAGGATATAGAAATACAAAAATGTGAGGTAGCCAAAAAGAAATCTTTAGCCTTCTATATATCAATGAAAGGTTCACGGGGAAGGGAAAAATATGTAGACATGACAAACAAAGAGTAAGAAGGCATTGCATGGATGAGAACAGAAGTATGGAGGATAAAAGATCTAAGGATGGGTGTCCAAAAAAAAACAATATTCTATCTGAGGTGGAAACGATGATTTGGAATACATAGCATTTAAATGTAAAGGAACGAAATTTGAAAAAAAAAAAAAATACATTGGTAAGAAGTGATTTAAGTAAGAGAGAAATATTGTAATTGTAATTTATTAGCAGCCTATAGACTCTTTTCGAGTATCGGGCATTGTCAGTTTACATTAAACAAAATTAGCATTAGATAAACTTAGTCAACATAAATTATAAAAATACATTAATATATACAGGATGTTTGGTTTAACAAATTATTAATATAGTCTACATAAATTATTTTAAAAATTCATTGATATCATACACAGGATTGTTCAGTAAATATGTCTTGAGATATTGTTTAAATTTAACAGCATTTTCATTTTTTACATATGCAGGATTATACATGTGTAATCCTATTATATAGGGATCTTTATTTACAGATTTTACATTGTAGCTGGTATAATGTAAGTCAAGTTTGCATCTAGTATCATGGTTATGTATTTCACTATTTAGTTTTGGTTTTTTCTGGTTAATTAGGTAAGTTACTTTGTATATGTATAGAGATACTACAGTAAACATCTTTTCTCTTTTAAAAACTTCCCTGCATGATTCTCGAGACCCCATTTTAAACATAGTTCTGATACATTTCTTTTGTAGCACTAGAACCCTTTGCATATGCATTTTATTACAACCCCCCCATAATTCAATACCATATTGGATATGTGAATAAATTAACCCATAGTATATAAGTTTTAGAACCTCAACATTACAAGTTTTTGCAAATTCCCTCATTAAATACAAACCTTTACTTATTTTTTTACATAGGTCATCGATATGATTAGTCCAGGACATGAGTTTATCTACTTGCATTCCTAAAAATTTGTGAGAATCAGATTCCTGTATTGCAACATTTCCAAAGTTAATATGAAATAATATATCTTTTTTCTTCTTGCTTAACTCAAATTTAATTATATTTGTCTTGTCAGGGTTATTAGTGAGCTTGAGAGATTTAAAAAATGTGTTTATTCTTAGCGATTCATTGGTGGCTAATAATTTCAAGTCAAGATCATTGTTTGCTTTACATATAATAGTGGTGTCATCTGCATAGCTTATAATTTTACAATTAGGTGTCGAATACATATCATTTAAATATAAAATAAAGAATAATGGTCAAAGTACTGAGCCTTGGGGTACACCGTATTTAACTATTCCAGCACTTGATTTAAATTTTGTTCTTTTTTTTCCTTGTTTGAAACTTATTTCTGTGTATTGTACACGACCTTTTAGATACAACGAAATTAATCTATTGGTAACCCCTCTAATACCGTACTTTTCTAAGATTAATAGTAATGTATCATGTTGGACACAGTCAAACGCCTTAGATAGATAAAAAAATATGCCTACAGTTTTCTTTTTTTCATTTAGATTACTTAAGATGTTGTGAGTAAAGTCTATTAGGGCCGTGGTGGTTGATCTTTTAGCCCGAAAGCCATGCTGAAAATCATTTAAAATATCATATTTTTCAAAGAAATTCATAATTCTCTTCAATAGTATTTTTTCAAACAACTTAGCTATTACCGAGGTAAGGGTTATAGGTCTATAGTTTTGCATGTTACTTTTGTCTCCCTTTTTATGTATCGGAATCACAGTACTAATTTTTAAACAATCTGGGAAAATTCCTAGGTTTAGTGATGTATTTATTAGATGAACCAAGGGGGTGCTCAAAACATGTTTACATCTTTTTAACAATTTAGAGCTATCCCATCCAGTGGAATTTTTATTTTTAAATCCATTAATTAATCTTATAACTTCATCTGCCGTAGTATCATACAGATAAAGCGAATTTCCTATACCCTATTAGTTTTAAAACCTGCAACATCAGGGGTATTTTGATTACTAGCAACATTTATAAAGTAATCATTAAAAAGATTGCATATCTGAAGTAGATTATTTTCTATGCAGTTATTAATGAGTAGATTAATATTTTCTTGCTGTAACTTTTCTTCCCTCATGCTATTAATCATTGGCCATGCTATTTTTGAATAGTTACTAGTATCAGAAAGCTTTCTTATCACCTTTTGTGATTTATTGTTTATCAATTCATCCTCATATGCTTTTTTAAATTGTTTGTATTTGATATTGTAGTGCTCGAGTTTTGTTGATTTAGCAAGCAGATATAAATCCTTTATTTTTTCCCTCAACCTCAAAGCCTCTCTTGAAATCCTTACTTTATGTTTTTTTAAAGGTTCCCATATTTTGTTTACTATAGGGCAGCATAGCTCAATATAGAGGTTTAGAATTTCATAAAATGTATTCCATTTTTCATTTGTATTTTTAATGCTATGCAAATCTTGCCATGCTTCACTAGCCGAACAAGTATGTAGTTTTAAAATATTAGCCTCAGTAAATTCTCTAAGGGTTATAATTTCAGTTAGGTCAGGGTTTTTAAATGTACAGTCATTTATATCTAAAAATTGAGCATGATGATCAGATAGGTGATTGACCATATTCCCAGCAACACATTGGCTTTCTTTTATATTGGTAACAACATAATCAATTACAGAATTTGAATTTATAGTTTCCCTAGTAGCATCTAGCTTAACACTTTTTAAATTAAATGAATAGAACATATCCTGCAATTTTAGAAAATCCCCATTCATATGATCAGCATATATATTCAAGTCACCCATTATTATTATTTTACAGTCATGTTTTAAACAATACCATAATACTCTATACATACATTCAATAAATTCATTTACTTTAGCATGTGGAGATCTATAAATAGCAAGAATTCTAACCTATTCAGTTTGGTTTGGGCCCCTACTATCTCACATACCATTTCAATATTAAAATCTCGTATTTTTGCTAATGGAGTAACATTGTGTATATTTTTTGCCAGTAATGCCACTCCACCACCCTTATGTTCTTTTCTACTAAATATATCAATAATAGAATAGTTATCAATTTTACATACAAATTCTTGGGTTTTTTTTAGACCGTGCTCTGAGATCGCAACTATGTCAGCATCTACTTCATTAATGAAACTAGCAAAGGATTCCTTTTCATTAGATAAGTAGTGTATATTCTGATGTATAAACCTAATAGAGATTTTAGGTTGTGGATGTGCAATTGTTTCCCTATTTACGATTACACCATTAGCTTTAGTTGATATGTTTACTGACACATTGAGCAATTTATCACCCTCTGTACCCGATACTAGTTTCCCAATTTCATGCATACCTTGATTACATTATTTATCATTTGACTCAATAGAAATGACCCTTTTCTATTTAAGTGAAGTCCATCCCTCCCAAGGCAACTTTCATCTAAGAACTTGTTAGTATCAACAAATACTGCTTTCAGTGTATCACAAGCCCAGCGTATTCCCTCATTTATGGCTTTCAAGAAGCCATATCTAACATCCCTTCTTAAGGCTATACTATTTATAAGAATTTTTGCCTTAGGGTGACACTTCATTGCACTTCTTATTGCATTGTAGACCTCAGCCATTACCTCTTCTGAGGTACTAGCTGGTTTTATGTCATTTGTCCCGGCATGGATCACCACTGTTTTAACCTCACTTTTCGACACATTTTCGTCCATTAAGTTTGGTAGGTATTCAGCTCTCATTCCCCTATAAACGTTTACTTTTACATTAGGATTATTTATCACTACATGTTTTATTATCGAATCACCATACACTATCACTTTTTCACTCATTTCTTCTTTCTCCTTCTTCTTCCATCGAGATGTCACGTTTTCTTGTACTTCTTTCTTCTCCAATTTATTTCGTTCGTGTACTAGCGGAGTTTGTCTGGGGTTTGTCCACTTGAAAGGGTTTTTTCTTGCATCTTTCCTTCTGCATGGACCACTGCAGTATTCTTCATCACTAACGTCTTTATTTTCCATCAGGTCATCCTCATTCAGTATGTCGAACCTATTTGTTGTTTCAATGTCTTTGTCTGGGTCATGTGTTTTCGATTTTTTCGCAACTTCTACATATGTACTTTTATCCTTAACCATAATTGATATTTGGTCTTTTAGCTCATTGTTTTCAGCCTTTAGATTTATAATTTCTTCTTGTGCTCTCTTTAAATCTTTATTTAATATATCAATAACCATCTGCAGCGACGCTAGCATTTCCATTTCCCTCGTGCCCGGCAATGGCTGGCATCCTGTTTTCTTTTTCGTCTCTTGCTGATTATTTTGGCTTTGATGAACATCACCTTCATTACCGTGGAATTTCTGATGGCTCAGAAGCATTTTATCAGGTTTCTTGCTCATATTTTCCGGATAGATCACTTTATTTTCACACTTTTTTTGGAGCCTACTACGCGTCACTCTACAACACTCTGCCGCCATTTTTATATAACCATCATCATAAGGATTGTAAGAAGGTGGGACAATACTTTTAACAAAGTGAAAAACAAATGGGTAGTAAAGAGAGTTAAAAAAATAACTGTAAATGAGACAACAAACTTTATTAAGGAATTATTATAAAATATGAGTATGGAGTCAGGGCTGAACACTAGTCATATTCATTTTGACTGTGTGTGTGTGTGTGTGTGTGTGCGCACGCGCGCACAAGCATGTGTATATGTTTATTTCTCCTCTCACTTTATAGCTTAGTATAAAAAATAAAATAAATTGTAATGAATAAGTAGAGAACTGGAAAAAGTTCAACAGGCAGTTTTTCAATTCATATGCAATGACATATGTTGTTGATTTGATTTAAATTCAAGTCTGCCTCCATATATTTATTAAAAACTTAGTACCTTTTTTATACAATTTCATTTGTTGTGATGAACTTCTCACTTCCCCTTTTCTTTACACAGGGCAATAACAAACAATTACAACTGGTACAACTAAACATCTACTGTATTAACAAAAATGACTGTTCCCAAGTAACTTAATTTCCAACAGTATACACAACTTAGATGAGCATGGTGCATACATTCACATTCCTAACACAGCAATGGAATGACTGATACATATTGTTGCACACAGTATAAACTTGAATCTCACTAGGAAAAACATGACGATCTAGCATAACACACATTAAACCACCTGTGTGCCATATTTTATTATTTCTTGCAAAAGGACTATGAATTTTACACAATGCTATCAGTGTAAGTTTAACTTAATAATTAGTTACATATTGTAAGATAGATCATCACTCCACATATCATTTCTAGTTGTGAAATATTACAGAACTAAAACAAAAAAAAAATGTTAAATCAACTAACCTCCTGCCTCAAGAGCATTATTTCCATCATACACCAACATATACTGCTGAGGTCCAAATTCTGTTTCTGGTGACGTTGTGCAACCTGAGAGGGAGTCCAATGTCCAACCTTTTTCTCTCTTGGTCTTGCCAGGATAAACTTTATCTCCAAGGTAAAGCCCAGAAAGTAAATGAGCCATCTCTCCATAGAAACGACACTCATCCAGTAACAGTAACAATGCTTGAACTCCAGTTGTTGCTATTTCCTAAATAAAATGATTATTTGCACAGAACATTTGATTATTTGTGAGGAATTTATTACAAAAAATGTATGTTACATTCATAACTTTGTCCATCCAATATTGCTTATTTTTATATAATTACTGCACTATTCTTATGAAAGCTTATTTTTCTATCTAGTTTAACTTCCATCACCCCATGTCAGTGTATTTTGGGGGGCCATTACGGTGGTGTCTTGATCAGGAAATTTCCAGTTTGTTGCCACTATGTGTACATGGTAACGAGGGATCAACTCATTGCCCATAGATGTCACTAAGGATAAAATAATGACTTGTGAACATGAAACATTGCAAATTTAGCCAGGGGCCTTTCTTTCAAGGTATGGGGTTCTTTTAGAAATAAACGTTACATGGGACCAACGACTCTACTTCCCTTCTGAAGGAAGGCCATGTAAAGGATTTTTACCATCCTTCACCAGGTATGAGCCTTGATATTAGAGGCTAGCATAGTAACCACCTTGGAGGATGATATTTTTCTATTTTATCTTAATCAAGATAAATCTTTGCAGGAATGGTTAGATTACACATTTTGATACAGTTCATAAGTGGGTGAAATATATAATATGGAAATAAATATTCAGCCCCTAGAAAAATCTGTCTCACAAATACAGTACTCAAAAAGCAGAGGTGGCTATTCAGATGAAAAATTGTTCACCTCAATATAGAGTATTCCATTTTTATAATATTGGCAATGTTACCGGCACAAATTTAGACTGCGAGCAGCCTGCAGCATGATCAATGACCAACTCAACTGTTGTTTGGATCTTTAGCCAAGCAGGGAAAGAATTGATGGTAGTTGGTGTAAAACTGTTGACTTTCAAACCAAGTGCAGCAGTGAGGATTTTTGAAGAAACTGCTTCTCTAAACAGCTTGGTTATAAAGGTAACATGACAACATCAAACAAAGTACTAAAGTGGCCACACAGCTGGTCACCATCCCTCTTGCATATGTTTCTAGCAAACAGGAAATATATTCACTTCTAGGGGGCTACCAAAGCAAAGGCGTGTTGGCCTTGGCCTTTAAGGTGGAAGGGATGTTTCCTGTTTTCGCTTGCTAACAAATAATCACACTCCCTGTCAATGTGGTGTTTTATAAAACTGTGAGTGGTGTAGTTTACAATTTTACTAGACCCCATGGTTTGTAACATTTAACATTGTGATTTGAGCATCTTTATTATTGTTCTGTTGGTCTTGTTTGTCTTTTAGCAACAAAAATAATGTAAGGACATTATCAACAGATTTGCTGCACTAAAAATAGAAGGATCAGCTTAATTTGCAAGAAATACTGAACCATAAATCTTTATTTTATGCATAGCATTATAGCTTTTCTAAGTTAACTTCTTTACCTACTCTGTAAGGCAAGAGCTGCCACTGCTCAAAAGAGTTAATGGATTTTCTTATCATGGCCATTAAGAGTCCTTTGTGAATGAAGTAAAATACCTGAACAAATTCTTAAGTATACCAGAACCATGGGATAATAAACAACAATGAAACCCTCAAAAGTACAGCAACATACAAGATTATGGCTCTACAAGACTTTTGCAAAACCAGTATTATGTTTAAGTAGTAAGTCATGATCAGTGATATGAAAAGATGAAACCACAGTAACAACTAATGCATGAGATCCATAAACTCAACAACTGGCTATACAAGATGGAACCATAAATTCAATGAAGATATGTTAAAGAAGTTACAAGTTGTTCCTGTAATCCAATATATCCAACAGTCAAGAACAATGGGGAAAAAAAAAAAAAAAAAAACATGCACACCAAATGTACTCTAGTAGAATACAAAGCCAAAGTCAATTACCATCTCAGAGAGGGAAATTAAATCAATAGTCAGATGTTTAAAAGTGGGCTGCTATAGCTTGCTTTAAAATTCATACTCTTTCCAAGAAATTGTGAAAAACAACTGAATAGCAAAAGTACTTTATAAAGATGACAAAGTATTGAAAAACTGAAACTAATATTGAATATCTCAAAAATGACTCAAGCCACAAAAAACCTTATTGAAGTAAACTTGTGGTTTTAAAAGTCTACAGTTTTACTTTCTCTAGCCCCATATGTACAAAGTACATAGGGATAGAAAAGTATTGTATTCCAGCCAAAAATTTGATGTCGAGTTTTCACCAGAAATACATCTTTTAGGACCCCCTGAATCCAAGAAAAGCATTTTCAGAAACTGTGTGTGTGCGCACGTGGGTGTGGGCGAGTGTGTGGGTGCATGTGGGTGCGTGCGTGTGTGTGTGTGTGTAGAAAATCTCCCCACCCCTAACTACCCTTTACATGGAAAACATTTTGAAAATTTTGTTTTTCTTAAAAATGGTTCTAACGATTTTGATTAAAATCCCACATATTAAAGCCATTTTTATCACAAATAAAATGTATATCTTGAAATTTTTGGGAATAGCTTCTAAAGACCTGGTTCTGGATGAATTTTGCTTAATTTGGCATAACTAGTAAATCGTAATAGACAGACAAAAACTTACTATACAAAAAATGTAGATCTTGTTAAAACACACAAGTTATGTCATATACATTTAGTGTCCGCTTTTCTTTTGTTCTACTCCTGGCCAAGCAAAGAAGTGATTTGCAATGACAAACGCATAACAACAGGTTTTAAAACATTTGACTGACATTTTAGCCAAGTGAATTTCCCTTAGTTCCATTCTACTTATAAGGAACTAAAAATAAAATTCTGCTAATGTTTATCTTGATTAGCATGTTGTTGAAAGAAAAATTATCTTTCATAAGAAGTTTGTTTGTAGAGTAGCTAGAGAAAGTAATGTGAGCGTAACACATAATATTTTTTGTACAGCGTAACCATCTCTTCTTACTGTTATCTATACAAAATATTTTCTGAATGAAGGGTTACATGGCTGTTCACAGAAAATTCAAGATATACATTATTTGCCATGTAAACATCTTAAACATGTAGTATTTTAATCAGAACTGTTAAAATCCATTTTTGAGAAAATAAAAGGTTTCGAAAAATATTCCATGAAAAGGTAGTTTGAGGTGATGGAATTTTCTTGGAAGATAATGTATAGTTCAATAACAAGTACAATTTTCTTTTTTTACTCTCAGAAAATTTATATTTGGGTTATGACACATGCATGCTCTCGACAGATATTTTTTTTATTTTCTCCTTTTTGAGAAGAAGCATTTGTAGACCCCGAAACATTCAATTCTGGTCTCATCTCAACATCAAATTATTAGGTGGGACATTACTTCCTCCTACCTACTATAGACAGGTGACGGATGTGTTCCATTCACATGGCTTTCTCTATCTGTGCCTCAAAAAAAATATATTTTTACAAAAGATTATTCTTTATTCTACATCAAGCTAATTGAGGTAAACCTTAGCAGAAATGCTCTTATTATTTGCTTTCTTGTAAGTAGAAGGGGAATAAGGGAATACACTTGGCTAAAGCGATAGTCAAATCTTTCAAAAATATTGCTATGAAATTGAAATCTGGTTCTCTTATCATCTCCTGGTGTAAAACAAAAGAGATATGGTATGGATGAAGACTTCATGTGTGAGAAAAGTTCAAGTATTTTAAAATTGAAACCAATAATAGGGAATATCTTTGAAATCATAATGCTATAAAAAATGTATTTCATAAATTGTGTGTTTTAACGAAATCTAATTGTTTTTTGCATACTAACTTTTCATCTCTTACACTTTACCAGTTATGCAAAAGACATTCAGAATGACGAGAACTTCAGAGGCTATTTCCAGAAAATTCAAGACATACATTTTATTTGGCATCTAATTATCTTTAATATATGGTATTTTAATCAAAATCATTGGAGACATTTTTGAGAAAATTAAGATTTTCAAAAATGTTTCCACTAAACAGTAGTTTGGGATGAGGGAATTTTATTGAAAATCTTCATGGGGCATCCTTGAAATATGCTGAACTTAAATACCAACTTTTGATATTGAGTGTCTCTCCCCCCCTCCCTCCCCCCTCTATCTCTCTTTCTCTCTCTCTCTCTGATAGTGTGAGGCTCATGCTGGGTGAGAGCACTGCTTACCTTGGTTATCTCTGTGACTGCCTGAGGATATTATTTTGTTCATCTCCTCCAGCTATTTATTGGTATTGTATCACTTGACTATGCTGTAGACTAAGAAGTTGTCCTCCATGGTCTAGGGTAACATGCTAGCCTGGAGGTTCCAAGGTCGTGTGTTCAAACCTGGTGGAGGGCAATGGATTTTTTTTTGGCATAAAAATCCTTAGCTTTGCTTCCTTATAGAGGGCAATAAAATTGTCCTGTATCATAGATTTATGACATGTAAAAGAACCTCAAGCCTGATGGAGGCCACTGAGCAAAATTAAGTAGTCTTTCATGCCCAGTAAACGGTGGGATGCTAAGAATCACAGCAGAGAGAGAGAGTCCATAAATAAAATCCAATTTAATTTAATTTAGTCTAAGAACAATTGGAGTTATATCTTAATTCTTTACAACATGCTCAGAATTCTCTACAAGTCTCATGAATCAATAAAAATCACTATATAACAAAGGATATAGCATAAATGAAAGTCTAAATGTAACATTGTTATTGTTTTAATGGTCCTAATAATCAACAATTCTATGGAAAAAACTAACTCCATCAATGGCTGGTATTTTCTTGAATGCTTAGTTTCAAACAAATAAACTAATTATAATAAGGATAAGACTATTGCCATTTCACATACATACGCATATATATATATATAAATAAATATATAAATAACAATCTCATAGAAGTACATCATGTTAATTATTAAAACCTAATACCCTAATACCCTTAAACCACCTCACTTTTAAAGCCTTTTAAGCATACTGAACATTTGGCAAAAAGCACATCTGCCCTTCACCTGCCTATGTGCGAGAGGTGTCAATTAGTGACAGCACACCAATGCCAGTGGTGAGACTAGGTAACATAATTCCAAAGTCTTTGACAATACATATCAGAAAAATGATTTTTAGCTTCAGAGTTGCAGAATAGAAATTCTGAAGTTCAGTACAATTAATAAAAAATATCCCAGACTACCAGGAAAAATAAAAAAAACCAACAGCCCTGCACTTCTTAGAAATAAAAGGTAAAATCTCTTCTACTACAAATTATTTTTTATTTGGGTGAATAAAATATGTTATAAATAGCTTAAAATGATTTAATTTATTAGTTTTATTATTAATACTTAATATATTTTGAAAACCCATGCCTGAGTTTAAAAATAGTGGTTGGAAAATAGTTAGCAGTAACTGTAAAACATTGTAGTTAGTTTGTTCATTAATTATTAATTCTATTAAAACCTATTTTTTGTACATGTAATTAATTATATCATGCTTTGTGCTTTATGTATACTGACATCAAATGGGGATTACATATATAGGATATGATAGGAACCATTATTAGCTGGATGCTTTATCTGATAGTGTGCCTTACTTCCAATATTTAGGTCATTTGGATGGCAATGGAACGAGAGGACCTGCAGCTTTTACTGAAGGCTCTAAACCAAGCTGGACTGTTGGAATACCTAACATTAGCTAATCTGAGGTGAAGACCTCAGACTAGCTCAAATAGGGCCAATTTAAAATTGCCAACCAGCCAGGAGTTGAACCATGGATCATTAAGTATTCAGCATGAATGCTGCTAACAAAACCACTGAAATGCCCCACCAACCAGTTTAAACAGAATATAAATATCAGTAAAGTTAATCAAAAAATTTATGAAGATTAAGGTTCATAATAAGCACAGAGCTGGAAAATTCAGTTTAAACCGAATCCAAGTTTCGGGCACAAATTTAATATAAAATATGGACATACCTTCTGAACATTTTTCTTATTTGCTACTACAACTACTCTGACATGTGTTGCATTTGGAAACAAATTTAACTTAACAGTTACCTCTGTTGCAACAACAGGGGGATGACATAATGATGGCACTGAATTTCCTGAGGAAGATGCAGAATGGCTGCTCAGGTTAGTGAGTAGATTGGCTGCTTGTTCCTTTACAATGCTGGCTTCCTCCTGCTCTACCAAGAAACTGAAAAATATGACATTACACTTGTTCAAAAAAATGCAGAGAAACTAAATACAAGACATGTGATTAAGGAATATATTATACAAAACACAAAGATGAAAGTATACCATTGATAATTTATATGCCTCATAACTTTGTTTTTGATTAGGGATGTCTCACTAGAGTTTTTATTCTGAAAGTAATGGAGAACTTTGGCAAACCTAATTTTCTTTATTCTTTTACTTTTTCCTAAATTTTTCTCTACTCCATGCTTTCACTATTTCTTTAAGTCAAAAAAAGACAGTTTTCTCTGTTTCCACTTAACAATTAGTAATATTACATTAAGAGATGTAATGTCACCATTAATATAAGAACTTATTTTGATAAAAAGAACAAAAAAAACCTACCAATTTTAAAAAATTAAATGTAAAAAAATTATAAAAGCAATGAAAAGCTGAAGAATAACATTAAAGTACCTTAATGCTACTCCCCATATTCCTCCAGTAATGGAAGTCAGACTCTTCAAAAGTAGCTTACATGCTTTTTGTGTTAAGCAAAATCCAGCAATCAACTGCAGGGCTGCAGAGCGAATAATAGGATCTCGACTTAACCATAATGGGGGCAACCATGTAAGATTAGCTTCCCCTGAGCTACTTCTCTCTGCACCCAATGCACAGAGCCATATGCTTTCCCAGCTCTAACAGACAGAGAATATAATGATTAATCTTAAAAAAAAACAAATTGATGTGTTCCATTCACAAGATTTTTTCTACACTCTGCAACAAATCATTGTTAAAAAGCTTATTTTTCCATTTCTTTCATGCTAATTGAGAAAAAATTAGCAGAAATGGTCTTTTTATTTGCTTCCTTGTAATTAGAAGGGAAATAAGTGAATACATTACGCTAAAGTGAGTAAAATTTTTTAAAAGGTGGTTGTCATGTGATTGAAGTGCCTTTGTTTGTATGGCCAGGAGTTGTCAAAGTCCTGTACGAGAAAAGCATAAGTATTTTAAAGCTGAAACCATTAACAAGGAAGCTCTCAAAAATGGTAAACTCCACAAAAAAAAAGTTTATAACATAAATTGTGTGTTTTAACAGCTCTACAAGTTTTGTATAGTAAGTTTTTATCTATCTCTTACGGTTTACCAGTTATGTAAATTTCCACAAAATTCATCTAGAATAAAAATGTCTTCAGAATCTATTTTTAGAAAACTCAAGATATACATTTTGTGCATCATGTAAATATCTTTAATATACAATATTTTAATAAAAATCGTTCAAGTCATTTCTAAGAAAATCAAAACTTTTGAAAACATTTCCATGTAAAGTATAGTTGAGGGGGGCGGATTTTTCTTGAAAATCTTTGTCACATCCTTCGAAGATACTCAACTTAAAGTTTGGTATTTAACATTTCTTTTTTCTTTTGTTTTTGAGCTATGCTGCCCCCCTCTACGCACCCCCCCCCACACACACACACCCACCCACCCACCCACACACACAGGTGGACATTTTTTTAAAAATGCTTTTTTTTGGGTTCAGGGAGACCCAAAACATGTATTTCTCGTGAAATCTTGGTATCAAATTTTTGGGTCCAATACAATACCTTCTCTACACACTATGTACATAGTATGTGTAGAGAAAGGAAAAATTATTTTTCACAACTTCTAAAAAAAGGTTCAACATTTAACAAACTTTTCAATAGCAGTTAATGAATAAAACCTACTTCAAACTTTCTCTTTGTCAATTTGCCAAGAAAAACATTGGCAATTTTTCAGCTTGAAGAGCAAATATGAAATCTATGAATATATCTTACACAATTCTATGAAATTAACTGGCTATACTGATCATATATTATTAATGCATTCAAACCTAGGTGAAAGAGGGAGAGGGAGCGGGAGGGAGAGTGAGAGTGGGAGAGGGAAAGGGAGAGAGAGAGAGTGTGTGTATATGTGAGTTTATAAGCCTCTATCTCTGTGTGCGTGGGTGTGCAGGAATGTAGAACCAAGAGACATTGTTCCTATTGAAATGTAATTACAGCTAATTGTTACTGGTAACCACAATTGCAATGTAACTGTGAACATGATAACCAATAAAACAAATAACTTAATTATTACTGATGAGCATTGTACAATGTGTGCACCTGTTGGGTGCTAGTTTTATAGCATAGCAAGGTCCAGGAGAAGAAGAGAGAGCACACCCACCTGTCTTTTCACAGTGTTGTTTCTTTCTTTGAAGCCCTTAGCCATCATGGTGAACAGGCTATCTAATAGCAAACTAGCTGAATTAATAATAAAAAAAAAACACAGTGCATGTGCTTAAACTTAGGGATCTACAGACAGAATGAAACCTTAGCACTGAAGTCACTAGATATCAAGGTGTATAGTGTATGTCTATATGTTGTCACTCTGTTTCCAAAATTGTGCAAAACCTACAGAATGAAGACTAGGGAGCCAAGTGCCCATGAAACAATGCACACATAGAATTGTAACTGCCAATGAAGAAATAACTTAATTATTGCTGGTAAACATTACATGCAGCTGTTATTATATAGCAACTGTGAAGTTATAACCATTATGCAATAATAACTCTTACCTTTATCAAGTGTTATGAGTCTTGATTTTATGCAGTTAACTGATGAAATTTTTTGAATTCTAAAGAATTAAATTCAATCATGGCTTACCTTCTCAGTATTACTCTGCATTTCAGAGAGCACATGGTTCATGCACAGCATTGAGCTGCGAGTTATACTTAACCCCATAAAAGATGCCATGCTTTTTCCTCCTTTGCCACAGTGAAATGCTACAACCAGCTCTGCAAGACAGTAAATCAACTCGTCCCATAGTTTCTGGATATCCGATGGTGTGCTCCAACCAGGAGAACTGGTAAGATGACACAGGCAGGACAACATCCATTCTAACATGGCTGAAAACACAAAATGCACATAAAGAAATGTAAGCAGTAATTAGAAAAACAAGAGTGGGAAATAAAAGACTTGAGGATTTTGATGCTTTTAGCTTTGCACTTATGAGCCACAAAGTCATCAAAGTGATCAAAGTAAGAACATTTTAAAATGTTATTCACTTTCTAATGAACATAGTGCCTTGTGGCTGTATACAATTCTTAATTAAATCTATTATCAAGTTTGCAGCTTACTGGATGCTTTCGCTATTCAGAGTGGGTAATGTTGCTGTGGGATGGTTGGTGCATTTGCTGTGAAACTTGTTAAAAATACCAACCATAAGCTGAAAAATGCTAAAAAAATACAGAGTTGGTAATCCTGTTTATTTCCTATATACATCTTCTGATACACCTACTTTGTTATGACTTAACCAGGCTTAATAACAAACTGTTAATCCTGTAGAAAAAAGAAACTTTCTTAAAGAATCAATACTGTTAAATGGCAGCATTAGTGCACTATTTTCTTCACTGTGTAATGCCAAGGGACTGAACCCAGTTAAAAGACTCAATCTCCCAAGATGGCAGTAGTCTTGCACTATTTTCTTTTACCACTTACAAATAGTTTCCAACTTTAATGGAATAAATGTGAAATAAATAATGATGACAGTCACATAAAATGAGAAATAGTGTTTAAAATTAATGCATTAAAATGTATTTACAGTAACAACATATTGTTCCCTTACTGCCATCATTGAAAATAAAGAAACAAAAATGTACTCCTTTCATGCACAAAGTATGTTTTTGTTGCCCAAATGCTTTAACTCATAAATTTCTCTTGGAAGCTGATTTTGGTGAAGTGATGGGACTCAGATAACATACTTTAAAGGTTAACTTATCTATTGCAGACTTGTGGTTATCATTTCCCTTTCCAGCATTCATGTGTCAATTGGTAGGAGATCTGATATGGTCAGAAGGGAAGTTAAAACTTTCAAAAAAGTGACAGCACCCAGATAGTACATGATTTTATTGCAAAATTATGGTTATTATTTAATCGTAGTTGAAGATATGTTGTACATGATCAAGCAAAAGGTGATTTCATCAGAATACAAAGATATACCAATCTCCTACATACTACAATTGCAGTACTGTTAATATACTGGGTCAAATGACATTTTGGGTTAACTGGAAATATGTACATTTATATGCTTTCCTACCTGCTGGAAATGGTAGAAAAGTGACAGATAATACACAATTTAAGGTTAACCTACCAAGTGGCTATGATTTAATAGTACATACTTGAGGTTATGCTAAACTAACTAAAGGTGATTTCATCATAATATAAAGATAACCCTATCTCCATCATTACAATTGTGGCACTGTTAATACATTCGGTCGATTGACATTTTGGGTTACATGGAAACTTGCACATTTCAGGCCTTGCTATGGTTGTGGTAAATGACAATACAATACTGCTAACGTTATACGTGATTCCTAATACCAAATAGCATTCGATATTGTGTATTTCAACTTCCTATGGTTGTGCTGCCTGCACTCCCTTACACATTTTTTCATACATTTATGTGTTTTCCTGTCTTCCTATGGAACAATATACATTCCCTAACGCAGATCATTGCATGCCAGCCTGACATTTTGCAACAAATGTACTATTCCACAGCATTATTACCCCACAGTGCACTTCATTATTAAATTTAAATAAGAAAATTTACTCACACTAAAACTTAACCACTAGTGATTGAGTGGTTATCAAAACAATTAAAAAAATAACATCATGTTTAGGTGTTCTTTACAAATAAAAGACAAACATATCTGCTTTAACTATTAAAAGTGAGATAAATATCAAATAGTTATCATAATGGAAACAGGAAAATGAATACAATGATAAGAAATTTATGAAAGGATTCCCTCTGATGAAAGAAAGTGTATCATTAAAAGCTATTAGTGGTTTAAATCTCGCACAATATTGTACTCCCTAATTGAGAGGTACCATCTGTTGTGTCATATGCAGTGTGAACAGGCATTTAATACTTAAAAAGTATTTAACTTTATTTATGCCAACAGTTTCTACAGTCATATCGCTGTTGTCACTGTTCCTAAATTTTATCCTGTAGGAGTTCTTTTACACGCCAGTAAATCTTGAGGCACGATGCTATTATAATTATATATACTTGCCATCATTCTGGCCCAGGACAATCATGGTACTTGAGAGTAACATACATTTACTTTACTACTGCTGTGGCAGTACTGCAGAATTAAAAGGTGATTTGAAATAAAGTACAGAATAATTAAAATAGAACTCATGATAATTTGTAGCGTAATCATTATCAGGAAGAATGAAAATTTTTATCCTTTTATCTCAATAATTATGTTCACTTTCTCTTTACAAACCTAAATTCAATTTCTAGCAATAATTTATGAAAACTGGATCACAAAGATAAAATAGGATCAATGCTGGCAGAATTTAAGATTTTATCTTATTTTGGCAGTTCACTATTAAATAACAAATCAAGTCTTTGCTTACAAATAATACACTCTACTGGTATAATCTGCAAATGATATTCAACAACATTCAACAAGAGTTTTATTTTCCTGCAATAGTTTGTTAAAAGCACTCAAAACAATTCATTGCTTTCTATTTTTAATGGTTTACCTTTAGAATACTTTGTTCTATCCTCCCTACAACCCAGATTTGACCCCCTGTAAATGTTTTTCTTCTCCCAAAAATAAACAAAAGCTTCAAAGCCAATGATTTGAGTCACTTGAAGCTCTAGTAGTTGCTTAAGAAAAATGTATTTGCACTCTTTGCAAAGAAGAAGGACATTAGTATTTGAAAAAGCATTTCAATGCAGTGAAGAATATTTTGAAAAGATACAATGATCAGATCTAAATTTTTAACATTTTATTACACCCATTCTTAAAACTTTTGGAGTAGCCCTCATACCAAATGTTTAAGATATTTTGATGACAAATGAAATGCACATCTTGAATATTCTGGTAACTGCCTCGAAGTTCTCTTCATTCAGAATGTCTTTTGTATAACTGTAAACATTAAGGAGAAAGGCAAAATCTTATCCTACAAAAATATAATCTCATAAAATTTATATGAAATACATTATTTTTGTGTAGTAACCCATTTCCAAGATAATCCTTATTATTGATTTAAATGTTCCAATACTTATACTTCTCTCAAATGGAAAGTCATCTCCCTGCTAATCTTCAAAAGAGAACAGAATTTCAAAGTTATCACATAGTGATCAGCTCCTAAAAGATTTGACTATTGCTTAAGACTACTATACTCCCCCATTCCCGTTACATCTACAAGCAAATAGATAATAAAAATATTTATGCATATTTTTTTTTTTTGATTAGCATGAAGAAGATTGAATAATAAGCTTTGTAAGAATAGCTTCCTGAAAAATGGATGGAGAAAGTCATGTGAATTATCACGTAAAATATTGTCTTAAATAAGTTTCTGTGTACCACTTATGGTTCCATACTATACATAATATTACAACACCCAATTGAAGTCAGGCTATTCATAGAAAATCAAGATATATATTTTATTCCTCATATCAATGTGTCAGACATAAGTATTTTAATCAAAATCATAAAAGCTGCTTTTGAGATAGTGAAAAATAGGTAATGAAACTTTTTTAATTTGGGGACATGAGGGGAAGAGTCAAGTCCATCCTTGTAAGATGGACTTGAACAAGTCTGATACCTATCACACATTTTGCTTTTAGATTATGCTAGTCTCTTCTCTCCCCCTCCTCTTAATCACAATTTGTTAGGTGCAAGGGACTTCAAGACATGTAATTCTCTTAAAATGTTGATATAAGATTTTAAACTGAAATACAATACTCCTGGCAGTGCAATGGCTGAGGGTTAGACGACTTGCCTCTCAGCAAGATAGCCCAGGTTCAATTTCAGGAAACCACATGTGGGATTTGTGGTAGACAAACAGCAACTGAGGGATTTTCTCCTGTTTCCCCTGCCATATATTACACAGATTGATCCATCATCACTTTTGCAATCATGCATTTTGCCTTAATTTCTGCTCAAATATGTAATCACTCTCATGCCTGGCTACAGGTTGATACCTCGCAGTGGCAGCTGGCCTTAAGGGGCACATGCCCTTACTACAAAAATTTCAGAAAATAATTTCTCCATAATATTATCAGGTAAAATGCTATAATATATAATGAATTTTTGTAAAAATTTAAACCGGCTGTGAATTCTTTAACGCTGCACAGTTGTACTAAAGGTAGCTGTTGATTATTAAGCAGCTACATTTCTCGGACACAAACAATTTTGTGGCATCCTATGTGCATGTGCAAAATATCTCTGCATGTATAAGATTAAATAATAAGAAACAGACTTATAGTTCCAATGTCTTCTTTACTTCAAAACAAAGTTGATATCTAAACCTCCCAAACTAAATATACAATTTGATACTCTGTAAACCAAGCAGAAAACAAAAATATCAACCTACGTGCCAACGCCGCCATGCAATGTGGTCAGTGTGTCGAACTCTCATGTTTTCTGTAAATCTAGAGACAAAATAGATTCACGACCATTTAATGTTACTGTGTTGTGAAAATTGTGTTGAGAATTACAAACAGTGCCCTAAGAGGAAACTGATAAGAAATGGTGAAAAAAATGTGCCTTGAATGCATTTCATGTGTTACTAAAAGAATCCTTGATGAAATTAACTGCTGGATAATATGTTGAAGTATCTGTTATTCACGTTCAAAGAAATGACAGAGTTAAACTCGCTTTAAGAGGAAAAATCCTAAACAATGTTCAGAAAGTAAACAAGATTTGTAAAGAGTAGAATTGGCTATAAAGAAAATGCTTAAGACAATTAATAGCGATCACGATTTACCTTAGTTTAAGGATAATTTTCATAATTTGTTGAGAGAAATAGGAGCTTCATTTGTGAAAAGAATATCATGAACATTATAATTGACATATATAAGCTATTAATGTCATGTGGAGTAGTATTGTAGGCTGGAATCTCTTAAGCTGAAGTAGGACCTCAGATGTAAAAGACCAGCTATGCATCAATGTGCAGCAGGACCACCTCTCTGATAATTCTGTTGACATATGATAACATATGAAGGTGATGGTTCTGGGTCAAGTTGCTGTGAATATGTTGCATTCAATTCTGGACTTCAATCAGCGAGTTATCAAAGTATTTGCTCAAGCAAAGGATCGAAGGATTGACTACAAATAGAAAGGTTAGTGCATTTACTCATAAATTAGCACTGATGGTTTTTAGCATCTACTAATTTTGGCAAATCTTTAAATGTGCTCTGCCAGAAAATTTAGCTACAAGTCGCTACTGATTCCTCATTTCGGATTCTTCATTCTACGATTGAATGTTGTTGGCTCCTAAATAGGCTTCTGATCTTAGGCACCTATGTTTTAAGTCCTCCACATGGGGGCAGCAAGCCAACTAAGTTAATTTTAAGAATACAATACTTCTGACCACTACAGGAAAGTAACAAAGCAGTTGTACTTTAATTATGAATTTCTCTTTCAGGAAAATTTCTATGAGTTCTTTTGTTTTTAAATATGCAGTTTATGAGCTAAAACTCTGACAGCACAGAGATTTGGAGTCTTCTTTTTGCTCACGCCGCCGCCGCCACCGCCGCCGCCGCCGCCGCCGCCACCGCCGCCACCACCGCCGCCGCCACCACCACCACCAGCAGTCAAACAAAATGGAAGCAAATAACATGGGGATAAATATCTTTACTGATATTTCTTTAGTGTAAATTATATGAAAATTTGGATTTATTCCAGATAGATGCCAGTTAGTTGAGAGGGTTTCTTGTTATTTTTAGGTGCTCTACAATCTCATCTTGACTACAGTTATTGTTTGTCTTGATTTTCTAACCCTTGGTTTTAATACAGTTTTATAAAAAAGCACACAGCCATAAAGACACTGCTTTATTTCTGTTGCTTAGTTAAGAGGCCATTGGACTTAAAGAATTTATGATAGTGTCATTGACCTAACTACTATGTTGCTAGTCCTAATGAATTAGATCTGAGAACTAATAAGTAGAGAGAATTCTAAAGGAAGAAGAATCCAGCATTATATTTCAGGTGCATTTATTTTGCTGTGGAAATCATGTGTCATATTGATGAAGTTTATTTATTTATTTGGTGGTGTTTAATGCCAATTCTTAGTGCATATGGCCTACAGGCAGTGGACACCGATGAAGATGTACACAATGTCCACAGAATTCAACCACACAAATTGGAAGTTTTGTAGAGGGGTCCTAGAGAAACACTTTGAGATGGGGAACTTATTGTCCTTTTTGTCAAATGACAAAGTTATGGCACATTTTCTGGATCGCATATCGGTGGACGTGTGTGTCCTATTTTCATTCAGAATGCCTCATTTGTATGTTATTGGTCGAAAGTATGTAGTATAGGTACAATATGATATTTAAAAATATTGGGCTAGCAATTTTGGCAAAACCGATAACTGTTCAATTGATTTCATATCATATGTAGTTAGCTAAAGTGGTTCGCTATAACATTCTGGTGGATGAGTCGATACAGCACTGGTAATCAAATTCCATGATAGTAAGATCGCACTACTCTCTGAAGTTTCTATTGTTAGGTTCGTTGTTTTTCTCAAAGAGGTACATAATTTGACTAGCAGTAATACGCTTAGTTTACATTTTTGAACAAATTACTTTCAAAAGACTAAAGGAATCTACATAGTGTTCAGTATTCAAGGCATAATTGTTCGTCAAGGAGCCTGTGTAGAATAATTTAATAAAGCAATTAGATTTCTTGAAAACATTTAAGTAATTATGTGCTTTGAAACATAGAAATTAAACTATCATTTTAGCAGTGGAATAAAAACACCTTTTGCCATTGCAGGATTTGAACAGTGGTACTTTGGTCTTATCTGTTTATGTATTATGTCATTCTAACCACTTGAGCTTCTGTGGTTCTCCTTGGTGCAGCAGGAATTTGCAGGTCGTCACATTGAATGGTTCTTCTGGTAACCTGTTGTAGTATTTTGCAGTGGCGAATTCTCCTATACACTGCATACACCTCCAGGGTGTACTAAACTTGAGAGGCTTCAAAACAACTCTCAATAAACATGCAAAATAATCAGAACTTTTGTATGTCATCATGCTAAATATCAAATAATCGCAAGTTTGTGTGGTTAAATTGTGTGTGCACATCTATCTCAGAGTAAAAATGATAACCATGCTCCCAACATTCTCCGCTAGCTAGGCAAGGCCAGCAATGGTGTGCACGCGCATCTACTCTATCGCAAGTTGAAGCGATGGACATGCACTCCCAATTCTCTGCTAGAGAGGTGAGAGGAGAGAAGGTTAGTTGCCAGCCATTAGCTGTCGAATTGCACCACTAAATTTTGCGATTGACAATCGCTTTTAGTCTGTATTAGTAATTATTCTAGATACAAATGATTAACTGGTTGTCCCAAATTAAACAAACTCTATTGTTGGCCATGTCTTCTTTCAGTTACGACTAAAGCAGTGCCATATGCTCTCAAGAAGGATTCAACAATATAGTTTCTTTAACTGGTTCATTAAGTAAGCATGAAAAAACAAAAAATCATATTTTGTGCATTCACTCTTTGTAATTTTGGCAATATGTGAATAGACCTGCAGCTAAATGCTCAGAAATCATTACAAATTAAAAAGCATAATGAAACGGTAAAAAGAACAGAGAAATATAGAATAAACTCATTGATGTTGTCACTTAGGGAAGCAGGAATTAGCTTTTAGAGGACATGACGAGTCAGAAAGTTTCTTTAATAGAGGTAATTACGTAGAGACATTGGATTTACTCAGTACGTATGATCAACTTTTAAATGATCATTTTAAAAAAATGCTACAATTTTCCAGGGCACTTTGTTATCCATTCAGAATGATTTAATCGAAGCTGTTACGGGTGTTTGGTTAACTGTAGAACAAAAGCACTTGCATCCGCTAATTTTGTAGCTATTCTTCTAGACGAGTGTTCAGACATTGTGAACAAATCCCAACTCTCTACCATTTTACTCTATGTGGATAAATCAGGGGCAGTTCAAGAAATGTTTCATGGGCTTTACAGTTGTCAGTGCAGACGTCTGCTGAGGTACTTTACAACCATGTACTTACAAAAGATAAATTTAATATTTGTAAGAAACTTGTCGCTCAGACATATGATGTCTGACGTAATGTTTGGTCAATTAGGCAGTTGGCAATCTAAAATAAAAGTGGCATTTCCACAGGCATTATTTATTCACTGCTACTGTCGTATTCTGAATTTGGTTCCGCAACAGGCAGTGATGTGTAGTGATAAGTGCAGAATTTTCCAAATTCTATCAGGGCTCTCTAATTTCTTTTCTCATTTCACGGAAACTTTGCACGATTTTATGAATAAAAAATTACCAAAACTGGCTCCAACACGCTAGAACTTCAATTCATACCTTATCAATACTGTACAAGAGCAACGAGATAACCTGATTTTATTCTTTAAATTCATGACATAACCAGAAAACAATGTTGATTGTAAACCTGATACATTGCTTAAAGCATAAGGTCTTCTTTATTTTTTGACTCATTTGGATACTGTCTTCCTCCTCAAAACATTTTCAGCAATATTTGCTCATACCGATATTCTCTTCAACATATTACAAGACAAGTCTATGGATATTGCATATTGCCATTAAAAGTAATCCAGACTAAAAACACTTTAGAAGAGCTAAGAAGAGGAGGGTTCCAAAATATTTGGCGAAGCATTTCTACTGAAGTGATAAATGAACATGCACAAAAGAAAAGGAAGAACAATGAACCAAGTGAAGTTACTGAAGTTATGTTCAGGAGCATATTCAATGAAATTTTAGATAAAGTGCTCTATCAAATACAAAACAGGTTTTCTGACTACAAAAGTTCTCATTTCTTTGCTCTCCTTGATTCCTCCAAATTCAAGAATTACAACATGTTTTTTCCTGTTCACCATTGCTCCAAGTTGTTGGACACCTATGGCTCAAATTTTGATTCGGTACATCTCAAAAATGATCTTAGTGTTGTGTACTCTTCTTGAAATAAAGGTTTTGCAGGAAATTCAATTGGTGAAATAGTGAAAATTGTGAACGAAAGATCTGGTGTGGCCTATGCCTAAAGTTTACAAATTAGCTTGTCTAATTCTAACTGTACCAGCAACTACAACTTCTGTTGAATGATCATTTTTTACTTTAAATCGAGTGAAATCTCACTGTAGGTCTACAATGGGCCAAGAAAGATTATCCTCTCTGTCAATGATGTCCACAGAAAAACAGTTACTTTGTATGCTTCTTAAGGATGTTCATGAAAATTCCATGCAAGCTGATATGGAACTATTTCTGAAGAAATCTGGTGGGTTGGAGCTAGCACCCCAGTAAACTGGCAAGTACTACTACTAAAATAAGCAATAAATTACGTATACAGGTGTCCCTCGCATTACACAAGTATTGGTTCTCATTAATTATCACATAACACAAAAAACGCGTAAAGTGAATGTGATGATAGGAGTTATTTCAAGGTAAACATGAAAAAAAAATATTTTTAAACAGATGCATCTATTTATGTCATTTATACAGTGTTAAAGTCAGCATTTTTAAATAGCTTTAAGCAAAAATGCATAAAATGGGATCGCGTATAACGAGGGATGACTATAGTTTATAGACTAAGAAAAACAATGATAAAAGGAGCAGTGTACCTAAATTACTGACCTCGAATCGTCACTGGTATTTTGTACTTTGGATATTGTATTATTTCTCAAAATCTTTTTTTTTTTATTTGTCTTTCATGAAGAAATGAAGGGTAGAATGTATTTTCCCCTCCAGTACATAGTTCACTAGTTATTTCTAGTACACTAGTTTAAATAGGTACTTGTTTTACTATAGAGATGATGATTTACTTTGCATTTCATTTGAAGTTCATTTGATACAATGATGATACTGTTTTGTAAATTGTGAACTGTGTCTTCAATTCTAATGTGTATGCACATAACATGTCAATGTGCCATATGCTGTATTTTGCATATTACAAAATTCAAACAAAGGAGACAACATAAAAATAAAAGTACCTACAGAGATTTGAACCTCTACTCCCTCAATATCTTAAAATCCAATGCCCAATGCCCACATGCTAATCACAATGCTAAATAATGCCATTATACCCACGTGCTTTAAAATTTGAGGGTTCAGGTAATGGTCCATGATGGTTTGATCAGTGGCATGCTAACCCATAATACATTTTATGCTCTAGCAAACAATTTAGAGCTAACAATCTATAGGTTCCCTATCTCAAACTATTTATCTTGGACTCCTCTATAATTCTGCTAAATTGTGCAGTTGAATTCTAAAACAGCCTGTATAATTACATGAAATAATTGGGAATGGAAAGCTGGAAAGGAAACATTACAAGCCTAAGTTTAAGGTGTCTCCCCAGCATTTGCATGTTTGAGGACTAATGGAGAAATCTGTCAGGGAGGATGGCCATATCTGGATTTGAATTGTGGACCTGCCATTCATGAGCCAGTTCCTTAATGAGCTTGCTTATCCATTTCTGTCAGAATTGATTTTAGGCAATAATTGTACCAATTTCAACAACATTTTAAATTCCATAGCAAATACTGTTTAAACATGACATTTCAAGCCTGTACTTGCAGTGGTGCATCTATATCATAATTCTCAAGCAAATTTGAAATGTGTTAACAAATGTTCTTCAAACTCTTTTTATTGAGCTGCAATTTGATTCTGTGATGGTACATAATTTTAGGGGTGAAAATGTGGAATGAAATGTGACAGACACTCTATGCATTACTGATGCATTAGTAACAATGTTACTTACCTAGGTCATAAAAATGCTGAGTGTCATTGAAGGTAAGATTTTCTATGATACAGCGTATAACGTGGCTCCATGATGCAGAGTTGAAGCTTGTACCTTCACTGCTACTTTGAGAAAATGTAGTTTCTGACACCAATATTTTTCTTTCCTGCACCATACAGTCCTTGATAAGACTTAGGAGCTCTCTGAAAAGTTCTTTGTACACTACAGAACTTGTCACATCATCACTTCCAAGAGTGTCAGTTATTCTTTGCAGAAGACTGGGTAGAGGATGAGACTGATCTTTAAGGATATCTGCTATCCAGTGAAAATGTTGATGTTCTGTAAGCAACAAACTGTCATGTTTAATTTGTCACTTGTTTACTAAAGGAATTGATATTGCATTAACTATCACAAACCTACCTTGATATACAGAACAATCCATTTTTATGTAAAGAACCAGAAATTGAAGCAAAGACAGGAGCAGCCTCTTATCTTCTCGAGATCCTGGTGGTATAGTTAGAAATCTGGTGAAAGTTTCTTCCCAAGGTAAGCCTAAACACCAACAGTCAGTGTGTGCTAATGAAGGTAACTCAAATACATTTGTGTGAGCCAAAGTTTGTTTCCAGTTTTCTTTTTCATTTAGAAGCATGTGCAGAATGACATACCTACAAGAGAATATCAATAATTTAGGTACCAAATATAAGAAATTTAACAATTAGAAGAACAAAGATATCAATGAAGCTAAGCATCATTAACTTATAACTGGAAAAAAATCAATTGGATTTGGGGTACCTCACAAGTTAAAATGGGAAGTATTTATAAATGTGAAGCTTTTTATTACTTTTTTAAATGAACAAGTTGATATAAACACTTAACATATTTATAACACTGAATTGTTGCTGTTTTTAATTTTTTTTATTGCTAAGTAATTACAAGTGTAATGTTCCATTCAAATTGGCCTTGGTCACTTATGTATTCAGTATAACAGCTAATCTGGTATTCTACACTGCTTGTGTTCACACAAATATTATGCACATAATCTGATTCATTTATATGTATATAATTACACATGCATTTCCTATTTTTACTGTTCATTTCCATTTGTTTTCTTTTACTTTGAATAAGTACTGCTCTATGTCAGGTATCACCAATTCACTTGTTTTTGTACTGCAGTGGGAAACATGTGGCAGCAGGGATTATCTCTCTTCCTTGTATGGAATATTATGTGTTAGTTTATAATGTTGGGAACAGAAACCAGTCCTCCATGCAAGCTATCAACTCTTACGTTTATGCCTGTCTAAGAAAAATTTTTATTTATAGAATAAGTATAAAGTTCCACATTCAGAAAATTCTATTTTTAGTGTCATTGCACAACTGATACAAATTAGCATGGCAGTTACCAAAGGGAAGAATGTTTGTTTCTAATTATGTTCGATACAGTTACCAGTCAGTTCATATTTACTGCTATAAAAGTGAAAGATTTTTGTTACAAATTAATTATCATACTGTTAGTGTTACAATGCAATTGCAATGGTAATTACAAAGTTAAGGAGCTTGTTGTCTTATTACATCAAAGAAGCACAATGGGAAGAAATCTATGAAAAATATGAAATAAATGAAAAATTTGAATGTTTTGCTAATGTTGTAATTTTGAGATAATGTTGCTGGTTTTCATAGCTGTGCTTATGGAGGTTGTGCATTTGCGTAAAGGGTCGGATTTTATTGCAGTGAACTCATCACTCGTCAAAGATTCTTCTATGTGACTTATGTAGTCATTTGTATTTAGGATGACCATTTTGTTTCCTTTGTCAGCTTTTGTATAAATGACATCTTTTTCGTTCAAGGATTTAATAATGTGCTTGAAAGGGTTGCTTTTTGGTTTCCGATTCTGAATGTTTGTTAATGGTTTTTCACATTTAATCCTTTAGCATTTTTCTCGGCAGCAGTTTTTCCTACTATTGCGACCTCAATATCAACTATGAATTCCTCTACATTCCTAGTGTTGTGTTTTTTGTCCTTTATTAAGAAAATCTAATTCTTCTTTTTTGAGTGTTTTGTCCAAAAGATTAATCACATTTTGGGGGTTATGTTTGGCTCTTTTGTTTCTGTGTGGCATTGGGCTTAGATTTTGGATTTTCTTTTTCTAGCACGAGACCTTTTTATTTACTTTTTTGCAGATTTTATCAAATGAGTGTTGTTCTAGATTTGTCCATAATGTGCTTCTTACTATTTTTGAAAGTTTGAGATGTAGATAGTAGGTCTCAATGTCTAAATTGCTAGCATGCTATAATGTTTGGAATTTTCCATATGGATTACACTCCTCTCCAATAATTTTTGTTCACACCTGTTATTATTGTATTTGATGGATTTTCTAATGAATTTCAGGCAAATATTTTTTCTAAGGCAGGTTTTTAGGAATTTTATATCCACTGAGATTAAATGTTATTTTTTAAGCTATAAATAGCATTTGATTTCTTGTTTGTTACCACAGAGCATACGTGGTTGAAAGAAGCATGCATATTGTAGCAGCTTACCTCGTGAAAGTCCATCTTTGATAATGCCAACTTGCCGGTGTCTCTTCCAAATAACATACCTTCAAGTATTTTGATTCTTTTGATCATAGTTTCTTTAATTATGAAAAGGCACACTCACTTCGAAAATAGGCAATTAAAGCCATTATGAAATTAATAATTTTACTCCAATACGTATTATACACATTTATCCTATGATTCTAAAGGAATAAAATAGCAAATGTCCAGGTCTTAATTATGAGTTATTTCAGATCAATAGCACAAATTTTAGTAGTATTGAATCCATTTTATTTCAAATGCTATTCATGAATACAAAAACAAAATTACTTTTCCACAAAATTACTTTTCCTGCATATTCTCAAAATTACAATGTGCTAAAAATACTGCACAACCCAATTCATGAAATTTATTTAACTTGTGTACCTTTAAGTGGAACAGTGAAGCTAGGGTGATCAAAACATTCATTTTGAAGTAATTAATATTCTATTACATACCCACTCAGGAAATCCACAGCAATAAACACTGCTTGATGCGTAGTTGCATTTTGTATATCATATAAATGCTGTTTGCTACGACAAGCTACTGCTGTCACTTTCAGGATATGCAGTTCTTCATCTGTTAGTCTCAATTCAGTTGAAAATTCTAGCTCACTTTCTGTTATTGAAGTATTAGGTGGAACTGTTTGCCATTTCAGTATTTCTTCCAAACTGCCAAACCATTCTGTATTCCATATAAGACGAAGCAAAGAAATGCTGTTCTCCTTCTTTAATAAAATTCCTGTTTAAATAGTATACAAAATGCATCATGAATTAAAACAGCAGACAAAGCAATCATTTAAATCCAAGGGAACTTTCTATATGAAGCAAAAGAAAAGATACATTCAACACATTCACAATATGTACAGTTAATACAAAAAGCTGATTCTTTAACTTTAATATTATAAATATGAGCTTAGAAATGCTGAAATATTAGATAATGCAGACACTATTTTAGGCAGGATGCACAGATAATACTCAACTGTTTTGTTGGAACTAAATTTTGTCAGTCATTACAAATGTTTATAATTATTTGATTGAAAACTTAAAGCAAAATGCTCATATATGGCTCTTCATATTAGATTTCCTTAGGAGAAAATGTAAACATACATGGCAAGTGATCTGAGAATTACTCCTGTCATGAAAAAAAGGACATTAACTGTATATTGTATAGCTGTTGATATTGTTTTAGTGCTTTTCTAAGAAGCATGGCTTCTTTATAGTACTGCAAATGTTCTGCTTTTAGCCACATCTATATTTTGGAGGTAATTATTTAATTTTGCTTTAAGTAAATGTTCAAACCTTCATTCAAATTATGAATGGTTTCACAGTAAACTTTAAAGGCTCAGCCAATTGGATACTTGTGATATCAGAACACCTGTATGAAGCAAGAGTGAATAATAAAGCTGCCTCTGAGATTTTCCCTACTAATCCTAACTTTTGCATTACCTCTGTTTCTATATTCATCCTTTTTAAAGATATTAAGAAAGTGTTACGTGAAATCACAGTTAGCTATGCAGTTAGTTAAGTCACTGTTGTACCTACTTACGTTTTGCAGAGGTTTCAGTGTAATGGCTGGTGTGCCAATGTGTGTGGCAAACGAACGGCAATATCATTCGTCTGGCTACTAATTCTGGAAGTGAAATGCGATGCCAAGGAACACCACTACTTCTGGGTTCAGGAACAGACAAGATGTAATCACTGTATAATAAAAGAGCCAGCAACAAAGATGCATCAGGACGAAGTCGCTCATCTCCATTATATAAATACATTGCTGTAGACAAGAAACATTATGCTAGATAAGTTTCTGGGCTTACAATAGAAATGTTGATAACTTTTTAGAATTTAAGATTAGGTATTTCTGTTATTACCAGAAAACTTTCTGTTGAATTGTTAATCTCAATTTGATTATAAAATAAAATTAAAACATTTGCAAACATTGTATTATGTTTGTGTATTTTTAGATGGACATTATAAATTCTTAAATACCTTGTTACTATCCCATGCTAAAAGAGGCCTTATTAATTAACTGCAACTGGTATTTAATATCATTTAATTACTCTATTTTTTAATATTTGTTTGTGATCATCACTGTTGTATCAACGGCTTTGAGCTTAAAACACATTCACCCCTTCCCCCAAAGTTTAAATTCCTTTAGCATGGTAGATCATATCAGATAATGAATGAAATGGGTGAAATGATGCTGAAAAGAGGCCAGGGTCCTTAAAACTTAGTGATCTAACATTCTTAAGAGAAGGGAACACCTAAAAATAAAGTTTATACATGTTATTCATCCTAACTGAGATTTAAACTCAGGATCTCTTGAATGTGAGGTAGCCACATCTGCTTACCACAAAGATGGGCTTAAAACACATTTGTTATATTCTGTGTTAAATACAAATACAATTTCTTTTCAATATTAGAAGCCATTCACATTTTATTCTTGTGTTAATAACTTTCTGACTACATGATTGGTATGTAGAATGGTAAAACTAAGACTTCTATCAAAAGCAAGGTTATGTCTTCTATTCTGATCAGAATCTGTAATGAGGGGTGTCATTATTACAGTTTGTAATAATTCCAATTCAAGAAATAAAATTTAATAGTGCCAGTTTTTTATTGTATACATGTGAACTTTATAGATTGCTTACAGCATGTTAAAACCTCATACTGAAGTCTATTTAAAAATTATCTTCAGACAATCTTTAAATGAAATAGCACATACTCCAGAAGTATTAAGAAAGAAAAATTAGTGGTTAATATCGGCTTACATTGAAATTTTGCAAATTAATATTTTACAAAATTTCAAGGATTATTTTAAAAAGAAAGAAAATTAATGTTTGACTTCCTTAGCATTCACATTACAAAGGTATTGTTTACTGTGGCAAATTTAATAATTTTCAGGAATAAAATTATTTTCAGAAAGACAGACTGAATTTCTGTTTCTTCATATCCATAATATTATTAGGAAGCATATATTCTAATTGTATGAGATGTTTAAAATAATTTTATGTCATATGCAAACTAAAATTGACATTTCGCATGTGCAGAGCTGAATTAGGTGTCATGTTCACTTAACTGTATCACATTCATAAGAAAGCTTAGCATATTGGAAAACATATTGCTTGAATGAAAACAAACACAAATGATCTTAATTAAATTTGATGTACAGAGAATCAGCAAATCTGAGATGGACTTTACAAGGTGCACATTTTTTATGCATACTGATGACAAAACAAGCAGTTTTGAGAAGCACAGGAGGAATGAAACAGCTGAAACATCAGCAACACGTACTTAAATCTTGTGAAATTTGTAGCAATCCTTTATGTCTGAATAATTGGATGCATGCACACAATGCAGAAAGAGGGAGAAAGGGAGGTAGAGATAAAGAGGGAAGATGGGGATGGAGAGAGAGAGAGAGAGAGAGAGAGAGAGAGAGAGAGAGAGAGAGAGAGAGAGAGAGAGAGAGAGAGAGAGAGAGAGAGAGAAGGGGGAGAATGTAGATGGAATATAAAGTAATAACATCCTGATATCAAGATTATGTAAAATTTGCACTTAGAGATAGCACTAAGTACACAAAATAAAGCCAAAGTGAAGGAAACAGATAAAAATAAGCAAGGAATATCACCTTTATTACACTTATTTTATGATAAATGGTACGAAACTTGTAATTAGTAATGCAATTGCTTCACTTGTTTTTAAAAACACCTTATGGTTCAAAAGCTTTGCTTCACTTTTTTATTAAAACAGGATATGTTTCTAAACCTTTTGGTGTCATACTCAGCTAAGATTCAATTGGCATTGTTGTAGTTGATTGCACAATGAAACTGATAAAAATATCTGGTAGTGGGACTTCAGTGCCTGTTTTTATTGAGCAAGTGTGGTACCAGTTTGATTTAATAGCTGTATTTATTCTGTATCTCCACTCTTTGAAGCTTCTTTGCAGTAAATTAAATTTCAAAATGTTTTAATCTATATTTAAAACACAATAAATCTCTCTTTTTATCTACAGTTATACATAAGTTCTGGTTTTTAACCTGCTCAAATTATGTTTTTATATGTTTCTGTTGAATTTATTCACTGCTTTACAGAGTTCCTAAATATTTGAATTCTTTTCCCATTGCAAATACATTCATTGGTATTTTCATAATAAGAAACAAATAAATATAGCTTTGAGGCTAACAGTTGAAATGTTGGCCATTTTTAATAGGAAACTTATTTACATTTTTTTATTAGAATAATAATTTTTAACCTTACACTACATGTTGGCTATATTTTAGATCCCTCGATTAAATTAAAATAAATTAAATAAAGTATGCTTTGCTATTAGATGCCTGAAAATGAGTTTGGACATTAACTGCTTGCTTACTATATGTTATGCCACTGTACAATCAATTATTTCATACAATATTTTAATATGGGGACCTGCAACTGAAGTATATAGGGTATTTTTAATTCAGAAGAGAGTGCTAAAATTAATTTTTCATATGAAGCCAAGAGACTTATTAAGACATGTTTTTAAACAATTTTATATTTTTACTTTGATTTATTAACATATAATGCTGCAGTATATTATAAAAACGACTCACACTTTATTCATTCTCAACTGTGACGTTCATAATCATTTTATTAGAAGTATGAATGACATCCATGAAGGAAAATATAAAGCAACTAAATACTCAAAATCACCAAAGTGCCTCATAAGTAAAATTGTCAATGCTCTCCCATATGACATTATTAAAATAGATGATATGAGTAAATTTAAAATATCACTACATTTATTTTTAATGACAACATTTTTTACAGTTTAAGAGAATTGTTTAATTAATGTACATTTATGACGAGTCTATTTGTACAGGTCAGGTCAGGTCTACTGTCTGTTGCTATACACTGTACAAATAGACTGGTCATAAATGTACATTAATTAAACAATTCTCTTAAACTGTAGACTGACCTGACCTATCCTGACCTGCCCTGCCTGTCTATCTATCTAGGGTGCCCTTAATTACATCACATTTAAATGCCTGCACACATTAAACACTTCTTAAATTTATTTTTAAACCATTTTTCTGCATATTCACTTTGACTAGGATATTAATAAAATAAAAACTGCATGTTCTAAAAGCTAGTGTAAGTAAATTAAGAGTCTTATTTTGTATGAGTAAATATTTCACAATTAAAAATAAAAATGTGGCATCTAAATTACATAAAATAAATACCTCTTTGAATCATGGGACAGTATTTTTTTGGCAGGGGGATTGTTTACAGATTGAAAATTAAAATTAAGACTCTGCTGTTAATTGTAAGTGTGTCAAAGATAGTTTTCAATTTTTCCCCCTAGAAAGTTTATAATTTATGGCAGTAGAAAAATTTTGAAAAAAAAAATCTGAGTTACATTCACATGACTTTCTCTATCTATTCCTGTAATAAAATGTTCTTACAAAAGCTTATGCTTCTATTTACATGCTACTCAAGATAAACATAGCAGAATTGGTTTTATACATATTTTCTTAAGGTTCAAGAGGAATAGGGAATATGCTATGCTAAAGTGATAATCTAATCTTTTAAGAGATATATGATATATAAAATAATGACAACTTTTCATTTGAGAAAAGTACATGTATTGTATGTGCTGAAAAAAAAAAAAAAAAAAGTCTCAAATGGTTATAATAAAAAAAAAAGTATTTAACATAAATTATGTTTTAACAAGATCCAAATTTTTGTGAAGTAAAAATTTTGGTCTCATATGGTTTAACAGTAACACAAAAGTGATCCAGAATGAAGAGAGCTTTTGAGGCTATTTCCAGAAAATTGAAGATATCATTTTATTTGTCAGGTAAATGTCTTTAATATATGGCATTTTAATCAAAATCATTAGAGCTAGTTTTGATTAAATTGAAAAGTTTGAAAAAATTTTCACATATAAAGTGGGAGTTTTTTCTGAAAATCTTGTGTAACATCCTTGTAAGATACTGTTCTTAAATGCCAATTTTGATGCATAACACTTTTCATTTTCGAGTTATGCTGTTCGCAGACATTTTTTTCAAAAATGTTTTTTTTGGATTTAGATGTCCTCAAAACCTGTATTTCTGATGAAACATCAGTACCAAACACAATACCTTCTCTACCTACAACAAACATTGCTAGAGGAAATAAAATCTACTATTGTATTTAAATGAATATCAAGGAAACTTCAAGATGCCATCAACAAAACTTCATAATGATATCAATGTAAGAGGAGAAACAGCACACAAACAATTAAGCATCTATAAAGATATGGAAAACAGCAATTTTACTAATGATCTGAATTAAAAATCTTAGAGAGTATATGAAGTATTCCTTTAATCCCACTCACCTCTTACAATACAGGAATAAATGTCCTCTTGTTGAGATAATTCATGCCTTAGCTTTGGATTGTACTGCACCACACTTTTCAAAATACTAATGCATGGAATTATAGAATCTGGATAGTTCCTGAACTCTTTCTCCAACTGCAAAAAGTACAGAGTTATTTTTCAAGTGCTTGGTTTTCCACAAACAAACAAAATTTCATGTTAGATTGATGTAACGTTTTGAACCTTAGCTATGCATAAAATAATTTAGTTTTTACAAAGCCCTTTTTCGATACATGATCTATTGAAGGTAATTGCTTGTTCTGCAGTGCACTGTTTCTTATAACTGAATCTGTTTCCTCTCCATGTGTGGGCTTAACAGTTGTTATAAAATCTTTGTACAGAAATTAACATTTGTGAGACATGTGTTTTAGTGTTACAGTTTATTATTGCTGTTGTAATGCCAAAATTCTGTATACTTTAGCACACAGATACTCATGCATGATTCTTATGTGAAAACAAACTATTATAAAGGAGACAATGGTTTATGGATGGATTCCCTGCTGTTTGTGGACCTCATATAGAAAAAGTTTGTAAACTTGTGAATAGATTGAAAGCAGTGAATTTTGAATATAGAGAAATTCGAAACCTTGTTTATTTTACATCAATTTACTCTGGAGGTGGTAAGTTGAAAAACAATTTTATCCTCATCTGTTGCTGAAAGGTTAATGGACAGATGGTGGAAGGAGAGAGTGTTTACAAACAAAACCTTTTACTTAGTTCTGTTGATGTGTTACCTATATACAAGTATTTCTACCTGGTATAAGGGTTATTCTGTCCAGTAGAAACATACTTTTACCAAAGTAAATGGTTTCACAAGTTACATTACACACTATATACAAACTTGTTACAAATATTCATATGTATTCTCAATAAGTATTATGGTATACAAATTGAACAAGTATTACTCTAGAATTACAATGACTTTGCAAAGGTTGCAAGATTTGGGGTTGGCTCAGTTTGCAAAATTAAGATAAACAAAAGTACAATTAAATTTCCCCTTAGTGAACCAATAGTTTCAATATACAAAATTAAATGCAATAAAATACACAAGTAACAATTAAGGCTTCTCTGCTGTGCCTAATCCTTCTTAATTCTAAATGATTGCTGAGCTTTCTCCTGCTAGCGTAAGTGGTCATTCACTTTTATTTTAAATCACTTGATGCTTCTTTTTCTTCTTCTTCCCCTTCTTCAGACCAACAGAAAGGTTTCAACATCACCTTGTGATATTTGCCGATGACTTTTCCAGTCTCAATATTAGATAATTCATATGGCTCAGTACTGAAGGCATGGGTTACATATGGACCAACAAAGTATTTCATGAGCCCCTGGTTTTCTTTCTTATCAGAGTTTCATTATGGCATAAAACCAGATCTTCCTTTTTGAGGTTCCAGATAGTTCCTTGATTCTGGAGTTTATGTTTTAAAAGGTGTTTCCTTGCGACTTTCTCCATTTTCAGTAGTTCTTTATTTATAATATCTCGAGCTTCTATAATGTTGTTATTTTTCGGAATAGTAGCTGGCAAAGTATAAAAAATTGTGGATTGCCTTCAAATAATTGCACTGGCTTAAATCTAGTTGTTGGATTTATGGTTTAATTCAAAATATCTTTTATGGGTTGAAGGTGGTTTATCCAGTTCAAATGTTTGTGGCAAAAAAAAAAAAATCCCTAGTTCCTCTATTGCGTGATCACACGGATTCACATTTGGTCTATATTGTGAACATACAGGAATTTGTCAACTCCTGTCCATACAAACAAAGGAACTTCATCACATAGCAACCAGCTTTTGACTATCACTTTAATCTATGGTACTCCCTTATTTCGCTTCTACTTTCATGGAAGCGAGTAACAAGACTATTTCTGCTATTTTTTTTCTCAATAAGTATGAAGTAAATAGAAGCATATGCTTTTTAACAATAATTTGTTGCAGAGATGTAGAGAAAGTCATGTGAATGGATCACATCAGATTTTTTGTTTTAATTGCTGGCATAGTTCACAGCAAAAAATTCATTTGTGCACTTTTTCTCTAATTTTGCTGAAATACATCACATCAAGAATGCTGCAAGTCACTCTGTCAGTACATAGAAATCCTTAATAATTTTTTTCTCTACATAACGATGTATCATTATCTTCCATCTATGTACATCTCTGCCGTGCAATTTATAAATAGGATTACCCCTTTTGGCAATCATTTCCATCATGCATCTATCAATATATAGCGCATCATCAACATATCTTCACAATTTTTCATTTTCTCGTTGAAGTTCAGCTACCTTATTCAGCTGAATCTCTATCTGTTGAGTTTTATGGCGTGATCTAGAGTTATTTTCTGGAATTCCTTGAATTTTCTTCACACGTGATAAAGGATCGGCAAATGTGTTCTGCTTACCAGGTACATGAATTATATCAGCATTAAAGTTGCAGACAGCATGGATGTAACATGACAATTTTGTCAACAGTAGCTTACACTTTTTAATAAATAGTTACATGTTGTTTATAGATATAAGTCTTAAACATTCTTAAAGTAAAATAGATGGCTCCTAATTCTGGTAGTGTTACTGAAGCATTTTTCTCTGCAACTGTAAGTCCTCTCAAAGCATGACATGTAAGTCATCACTCCCATATCCTAATGTTGAAGCATCTACATATATAATGTATTTTCAGTTGTCACTTAGTCTTTCAAGAAGTATTGCATTAGCAAATAATTGCTGTACTCCCTCATAAAAGCATTGCAATTCAGAATTCCAAATCCATTTTGCCTCTTTTGTAAAAGCTTGCATAGTGGTGCAATCTCCTGTGCATTGCATGAAAGAAATCAACTGACATAATTCCAGATGCTAAATATAGGTCAAAGTTAATTAATATTACGTAGAGCTGGTATGTGTAGGATACATTTGATTCTCTCAGGATTGGGATACATTCCCTTTTCACTAATTACAAATCCAAGAAAATTGACTTCTTTAATGCAAAATTTTGAGTTTTCAAGGTTTACCCTGCATTGCATAATCTAGACAAAACAAAATCAATATGCTCAAGATGTAGCTGAAATGTTCCTGAGATTATCAGAAAATCGTCAATATAATTTACCAGGAAATCACAGTTTAATCCTCAAAGAAAATTTGCAGATGCTGTCTTTGTGGCAAATGATAAAACACAAAATCTAAATATAACACCCCGAAAAATGAAGCTAAAATAATCTCTAACAGCAGGATCAAGTGGAATTTACCAATAGCTGTTAGTTAAGTCAATAATTGACATATGTTTTCCTCTAGAGAGCTTTGCTAATGTATGGAAATGATCCTCGGGAAGGTAAGTTAATTTTCCTGGACTCTAAAGTAGCTCTTTGTTTGACTGATGTGCCTTTCTTAACAGTTCAACATAAGGCAGAAATGTACTGAGAATTTCCCTCCTCAATTATTTTATTTCTTAACATCTCATCAATAGCTTGCTGAGCTTGTCGTTTTATTGCTAGGGGTAAATTATTATATTTATGACAGAAAGGTGGCACATTCTCTATGAGAAAAGAATGAGTATACAATTTCACTGTCCTGAGACATCTGAAAAGATGTTCTAAGTTTGTGTGACAAAACAGCAAATAGCTCCCTCAGTTGTTCATTAGATAAATCATGAGCCTGTCTACATTTGTCTAAAAGCATTCTTGTCTTATCTTCAGATTCAGCAGAAAACTGTCGGTCAGTGAAAGCAGGTAATGTATGGATGTGAGTATCTCCATCTCTTTCTATCTTCGAAGTATCTCTGTCTCTTTCCATCTTCTTTCCTTTCTTTTCATCAGAACTATCTATTAGCTGGCAGACTTGTAATTCTTGTACGCACAATTGAGTCGTCATGCTTAATTCTTTCTTGGTGTAGTCAATTTCTACTTATTTTCATTGAAGAAGTCCGATCCTAGAATAATGTGATTGTTGAGACAATTAATAATGAGAAATACATTGTTGAATTTCCAACCTTCAATGTCAAATTCAAAAAAGCACTGAAGTTTTTTACTTTGTGTCCCTTTTCCAACCGCTAGTTTACATATTAAATTACTAGTAGGTAATACCATTAATCTGTGATTTTCACTAACCTATTGTTCATAGAGGTGCACCAATAACACACTGCAAGAAGAAGTTTTTATCAGGCTGTTAAATGCATTAATGGCAATGTAAGATGTCTCGAAATTTCCCAATTTTTCTTGGTTGATAGTGTTATGATTTGTAGTAATTGCAGTTAATTCTATTGCATTGTTGAGATTTCCACTTGGAGTGAATAAACTAGCAGCCCGCATAGCATCCCTCTCTTGTGAGTCACTTAACAGTTTCCCGAAAGCGATGAACCTCTAACTGGTTTGACTTAAATTTTGCGTCCTTGAACTCGATTAGTTTCCTGACCATTATTATCTAAACCATTGTTGTACTCCCTGCACTGTTCATCATCTGAAGTGTAAGAATGGTGTCTGCTGTGATATGTTCTTCGTTATCTCCTAAGATTTCAATTTCCTGTGCCTCTAAGCCTTCGAAAATGTAGTTCAGGATCATTGTTGTCTAGCCCATTGTTGTGGTTCTGGAAGAACTGTATCTCATGAATATTTTCAGCCTTCATGTGTCTTTGAGTTCTATCATGTTCTCTTTCAAAATTCGGAAGTGTGAGCCCATATCTTTCTCTTTGAGTGTCATTTAAATCTTGAAAATTTCTATTTGGCCTTCCACGAAAATCAGATGGCGAGACTCGACCTCTATTATTACTGTGATTACGTCCCGATTCTATCTCTTGCATTTATAATGCAAACAATAAATCCACGATCGAAATGATACTTCAAGGCTTAGCAATTAACAAGTAGTTTTGTATCCTCAGCAGAAGTGATTAGTAAGGAGTTCAATGAATTTGGTTTCAGTAATCTGGGGTCTTAAATGTTTTACATACTTTGAATGAAGTGGCACATGTCAGTCATGCCTTCATTGGAGGTGTACTGCCCATAGAATAATTATATCTAATTTTTTGCTGTCTTGCAGCGTTCCAAAATCTACTCAGAAGTATATGATGAAAAAATTTAAAGGTATCCTGTAAAGACATTGCAAAATGGACCCAATCAAGTGTATGTGGATCAAGGCATTTTTTTACAATTGTCATCTTGGGCGTTTCCAGAACATTCTTTCTGTGAAAATATTCACTCAGCGCTAGGGTGGTGACAGGAAAAGTACACAGGTAATGCTATTGGATGATTAATAAATGAAGGAAACAGGATCCTTTTTCATTCTGGTGATTATTTTCTAACGTTGAACATCAAGTATTCTTGGCAAAGTCACCTCGACAAAACAGTTATTATATACATTTAAAAATAAGCATGTTGAAGCTCTGAGAAACCTTGATAACACATATTAAAATACAACTGAGTTCACTGTTTTCCACTGTTACAGTTCACACGCTCTTGTAGTAAATACATGTCGTGCACTTAAAGGTTTGAGTAAAAAATACATAGTACAATAATAACTTAATTAACAATTAAAATCCAGCATCTACCAAATTAGTTGTGAAGACGGGAAAACATTACATAGGCAAAACAAAGAAAAACTTGGAAATCAGATTAAAGGAACACCAGAGAAACATAAAACTAAAACAAATAGACAAATCCCCTATGTTACACCTTTTTAGACATAAAACCACAAAATTGGGCAAAATATAAAATTGTTAAAACTACTAGCATCACCAATAGAATTGGACATCTGGGAGAGAATACACATATAAAAAATCTGATGTGTTCCATTCACATGACTTTCTCTATGTCTCTGCAACAAATTATTGTTAAAAAGTTTATTGTACTATTTACTTAATGCCAATCGAAAAAAATTAGCAGAAATAGGCTGAAAGTGATAGTCAAAAACTGGTTGGTATGTGACTGAAGCTCCTTTGTTTGTATGGACAGGAGTTCACAAAGTCCAGTGTGAGAAAAATATAATCTCAAAACAATCAACTCCATGAAAAAAATGCATATAATATAAATTTTGTGCTTTAAAGTGTTCTACATTTTTTGTGTGTTAAAATTTTTTCCATCTCTTACAATTTAGCAGTTATGCAAAATTCCATAAAATTCGCCCAGAATAAAGTAGTTTTCAGAGGCTATTCACAGAAAATTCAGGATATACATTTTACGAGGTACGTCCAGAAAGTAAGTGAAATAATTAAATTGTGTACAGATACAGAATAATTTTTATTGCACAAAATTCTTCAACTCTTATAACTACTTTTCCACATAACTGCCGAAATTTTACAAGCATTTGTCATAGCGTGGCACAAGTTTTTGTATACCTTCTTCATAGAAGTGTGCCGCCTGTGTCTTCAAAAAGTTGGAAACATTTTCTTTCAGCTCTTTGTCATTGTTGAAGTGTTGACCGCCAAAGAAAGACTTGAGATGTAAGAACAGATGAAAGTCGCTAGGAGCGAGATCAGGGCTGTACGGAGGATGGTCAAACACGTCCCAGCCAAATCCCTGTAGGAGGTTTTTCGTCACATTTGCAGTGTGTGGTCCTGCATTGTCGTGAAGAAAAACAACACCTTTTGACAGCAATCCTCAGCGCTTATTCTGTATTGCGCGGCGCAATTTCCAAAGTGTCTCACAATAAACATCTGCTTTGATTGTTTGACCACGCGGTAAGAAATCAATGAGTAAGATGCCTTTTCAGTCCCAGAACACTATGTACATCATTTTTCAAGGTGTCAAGATTTTTTTCGGCTTAACCTTTGCTGGGGATGAAGTGTGCCTCCATTCCATTGATTGCCGCTTACTTTCAGGGGTGTCGTAAGAAACCCAAGTCTCATCTCCTGTGACTATGTGTCAGAAATTCTTCGCTGTATTCATCATAACGGGTTAAAAACTGAAGTGCACTACCCATCCGTTTTGTTTTGTGTTGCTCAGTAAGAATCTTTGGTATCCAACGTGAGCAAAGTTTACGAAATTTCAGTTTTTCGGTAACAATTTCATGAATTAGTGATCATGAGCTTTGGGGAAATTCCCATAGCGAGAGCACTAATTGCAAACTTGCGGTTTTCCTGGATCTTGTCATCAATCGTGTGAACCAGTTCTTCCGTAACCAAAGATGGACGCCCACTTCGTTCTTCATCGCGTACTTCACTACGTCCTTCATTGAGCTGTCGGACCCATCTTCTCACCATTGCATTTGGTCCGTAAACTTCGCAAATTTGCCGATAAATTTCAATTGGTTTCACTTTCCTAGTATTCAGAAAATGAATCACAGATCTGATTTCACAAGCGGCGGGATTTTTAATCAACACCGATATTGTAAACAAGCACAACAAAGCATATGTGGCTGACAGCGATCTCAAAATGGCGCACGTTTCTTCTCCTTGATATAGAGTGTCTACCGCGCATGTATGGAACTGTGATCGCAGCGCTGCAGCGGAGATAAATTGAAACAGAACTTATTTTCTGGACGTACCTCGTATTTGTCAGGTAAATATCTTTAATATATGATATTTTAATCAAAATCGTTTAGAGCCATTTTTGAGAAAATCAAAATTTTCGAAAAAAGTTTCATGTTAAGGGTAGTTTAGGGTGGGGGATTTTTCTCAAAATCTTCGTGTCCCATCCCTGAAAGATACTAAACTTAAATAGCAAGTTTGGTATTTTACCGGCTTTTCGTTTTTGAGTTATCGAGTCCACAGACACATGGACACACATACGCACATGGACCTTTTTGTGAAAATGCTTTTTTTTTCGATACAGGGGAGCCTAAAACATATTTCCAGTGAAATCTCGGTATCAAATTTTTTAGTGGAGTGCAATACCTTCTCTATATACTATGTACATAGTACGCATAGAGAAAGTAAAAACAGCAATTATGTAATAAATTTTGAAATCCCAACACTGAATGAAGTGTTAAAACTTTTTATTCCCAACACCAGATGGCATCAGGATGTAAACAACAGGAAGAGGGGGAGGAGGAAACAGAAAAAGAGTGTCAGTCACCAAACTGCTGAAGATGAGGCTAATGTTCTTGCAAACATTTCAATTTTTTCAACTAATTAAATGGAGGCAAGTGTAAATAAGTGTGACTCAGCATAACTCCAAGGTATCTCCAGATCTTCATTGAATTTTTTAGTTATTTACTGGCACCATTGCACACTGCCTGTTTCAGCTCATTTGTGTGGTGGTCAGGGATCTGGCAACTGCAAAGCTTCTTGATGTCAGTTCTTTCAGAACTGTTATCACTGCACTGACCCAATATTTAGAGGTTCTTGAATTTGACAATGTGTGCAACAATGATCTTCCCACAACATGCAGTCTGCTTTCCCCACTTTTCATCCAATGAGGTTGTAGCTGGCTGTCCTGCTTGGTCTTCATCTTCGAGGGAATCCCCTTCCTCTTCTAAGCTGTGCATACATTTAATAAATGGTGGATTGTGAAAGGCAAAGTTTCCCAAATCACGATGCAGTCTTTCAAGGCATTCTCTCTCCCTATAACCAACTTTACCTGTGGTGCCATGTTAGTAAGAGCGGGTGTTAAACACTATTAAAAAAAAAATCATAAACAACTTTAAAGTCATAGAAAATCATAGCATGGAAATGATCTCACTTGAGATTCATCTTAGCACATGGCATACAATACCTGCTACAAATGCACATTGTTGGAATATACGCAGACTTATGCATGTTATTGTTTGAACTTCAATCTGAAGTTAGGAAGCTTTGGTTTACCACAACTCTTTGCTGTCCTTTTGATTGATAACTCTTGGAATTAATCTCCTACACTTCCTTTCCATTTTGCTTTGGTTAGAAAGTGAAGCAGAGTATTAAAAGTCTAAATTTGTGCACATAAATTGAAATAGATCTCTCTGACAGTGCTTCAACAGTACACTGGAATGGTTTTCAAAATAACCAGTGCATGGAATATGTTATTTAAAAGGAAGGAGAATAAGTAGAACATGTAATTGTTTGGTAGAGAGTTTTAACTTGAATAGAGTATATGAATTCATATAACATAAAATAAACTTCTGGTTACCTTTTATTTTGCACAACTGTATACAGTGTTTTACTCCTAGCTTTCCTTGATTCTAAGTTTCTCATATATAATGTGGCGGGAATTTTATGTTTTATTACTTTAGGATTTGGAAGGATAAGAAGGGCTTAAAAGTAGGATCTCTTTTAGGGATTTTCTCAGGGCATGTGTGAAGAAAAAAAAATAACTGTATTTTTTTTTTTTTTTTTTTCAGATTACCCCAGTTTATCCACTTCACACACAATAAATTATTTGTCCCCTCTGACTTCTGTTTTCTCATTTACAACGTTATTCCCCCACACTGAATAAGTTCCTTACAATTAAAGTTTTACAAATTTATCCAGATTATTTTCCAACTATTCCCTGCTCTAATTCCCATGTGAACTCGGAGAAATGACTCCTTGTCCACCACTCACTTTCCTAAAATAAAGACACATGCTTTATATTGCAGCACTGAAGTCAATATATGCAACACGTCTGCTCAGCACCATTGATAGTTTATAAGCAACTTCTTCCCGTCTACAATTCGTGACCTTAACCTCCCTTCGGGCCTAGACAAATTTCTTATGGCCCCTCCTATTTTCTATGATCGGACACGAAGTGATCCGAAGTTAAACATTTCTTAATTTCTATTGGTCAGTATTTTCAGTCACTGGTTTTTCCAAATCGGTCTCCTCTCACCGAATAAGTTTGGCACCACAGCAAAAGCATTAGACTACAGTTTGCTCCCTTCAGGTCCAAAGTACTCTTGGTCATTAATGTTTAATGTTTCTTCTTTGTAACACTCGGAACACAAAATTTCCACAATTCTATTGTATACACGTTCTGCTAATGACTTTCTGACCCACATTACCAAATAAACCTTGCAGCTAATATTCGTAAATCTCTGGTTTTTCCTTTCAGCAGTAACTTCCTTTTGTATACAGAATAAATACTCTTTACAATTTTTTTTTTTAACATTTATTGCTTATTCTAATGTATTACCTTTTAATATCTTTAATCATTTATTTATTTGTTACTGCAATCTCTTTCCCCCCGTTCTTTTATATTCATTTGCTTATTAGTTTTATTTTCTTTATTATATTGAAATGAGAATTATGCCTAAGAAATCAGTATTCTACATTAATAATTACTGACAATATGAAGATAATTGACATGTGCCAGGTATCTCATTGAATCTGGCAGGATTAAAGTTCTATGTGTTCTACCAATTGCTATTAGTGTTTCAAGAAAAATGCTTATTTGTTACAGGCAATTAATGAAACTGACTGCAGTGAAAGAGAGAGAATAAAAATAGGAAAAAGATACCATGGAATTGTCAGAAGTAATAATAAATATCTATGGCATGTTATGATCAATTGGTATTGATTTCATTTTTTTTTTTCTTCTTCACACAAGCCGTGTGTAGATCAGAGTTGGATAGGTAGAGTCAGACTGAAAAATTCAATACCATAGCCAGGATTTGAACCATGGATCTCCCAGTCTCTAGCCGGTTGCTCTGCCACTGAGCTACCATGGCAACATGCCTGCATAGCATTGAATTTCTCAACTGAGTTGCATGTTTCCTGGTAAACCACAAGGTGATCCCAAATTAGTTTGGTATGACAACCCCCAATGGCGACTTACAATGTTATAAGTACTTAAAGTCCCAGGATTCATAAATAGCCAACTTTTATGGTCAATTGTTTGTTTTTTTTCACACAAGCCGTGTGTAGGACAGGAGTTGAATAGGTAGAGTCAGACTGAAAAATTCAATGCCATAGCCGGGATTTGAGCCATGGATCTCCTGGTCTCTAGCTGGTTGCTCTGCCACTGAGCTACCATGGCAACATGCTCGCATAGCATTGAATTTCTCAACTGACTCGCATGTTTCCTGGTAAACCATAAGGTGATCTCAAATTATTTTGAGATGATAACCCCAATGGCGACTTACAATGTTATAAGTACTTTAAGTCACAGGATTCATAGTATAGCCAACTATTATGGTAATTGGTATTGATTTAATTTCTTTTTTCTTTTTTTTTTCCCCCCACACATGCCATGTGTAGCACAGGAGTCGGATAGGTTGAGTCAGACAACATTGTAAGTCGCCATTGGGGTTTTCATCTCAAAATAATTTGAGATCACCTTTTGGTTTACCAGGAAACATTTGAGTCAATTGAAAAATTCAATGCTATGCCGGCTTGTTGCGATGGTAGCTCAGTGGCAGAGCAACCGGGTAGTGACCAGGAGATCTATGGTTCAAATCCCTGCTAAGGCATTGAATTTTTCAGTCTGACTCTACCTATCCATCTATGGAATGTGTTTGTGTAAGAAAGCGGAAGAAAGTGTACAGGTTAGTAACTTGATCTTTTGGAATTTCAGTTTTTTTCCTTTAGAACTCAATGATTTTTATAACTTCTCCACACTCAAGAGGTAAAACTGCATCCATTAAAAATATTTCAGAATTAAGCAGATTGATTTAAAACACTGCTGTTTTATATGCACTTTCTCAAAGCAAAAGAAGGAATCTATTTTATGAAGAGATTAGAATGAAATATTAGACATAAATCTAAAGATTCACACTATAAATACTTTTCATTTGAATTTGCTATTAGGCATATTTACTTATGCAGAGAATGTCTTGGGGGCAAATATAGTGAAAAATCAAGTGAAAGTAAGCTCTTTGAAATGTTTTTATTGCTGCTATAATATACAAATATAAAAGCTTGAACATAATAATTAATTAATGAAAAGTATTATCATTTGTCAGAATTAACCTTATGATAAACTCAACTTACTGATCACTGTTTCCAAGAGACCATGGCAAAGGATAACTTTTTAGATCAATGTATTTATTTCTGGAACATTTAAATGAACAAATATGTATAACAGCATGGTTCACTGAAATCTGTCTCATGATAATCCACATATTGTAATTCCAACTGTCTTACTGATTCCAAGTATGCAATTTTAATTTCTTTTCTTTTCTTTTCTCTTCTCCCCCATCCCCTGTTTTCTTTTTGTTTTATTCTCCTCAATTTATTTACTTTATTTCTTTCTTTCCCTGCATACAAATTTTAAGGGGATGTTTAAAATCTCCAAGAAATATCTTTGTCTTCATTCACAAAGAGTTACAACATTATTGGTAAGGCAATATGCCTTTTTTGACTTGAAAAGCTGTACAGTGTTTGAATTTACAATATTGCTACAAGTTGGAGGAGTGGAAAACACAGAATAATTCACTCTAATTGTTCATTAAAATAAAACCTTTAAAAATCATCATTAGTTTTCAAAATAATAAGGTGTGCTTTAAAATCTGGAAAACAGGAAACAAGATTTTACTACTGGAACTCTGTATCTGAAGCAAATTTCATGCTTAGATTCACAGGTTGGGAAAACTATGGAAAAATCATATCTAAAATCCATTCAAACTCTAGGCTTATATTCCCTTATGTCAATAATATTTTGACTACATGCCACATTTAACAAAAGAACCGTTTATATTTATGTGGATGCTGAGATGTGATTTTGAACGACGAGTCAGTCCTAAAATTTGGTTCTACTAACATAAATAATATGCTATCACTTACCAATGACTTATGTGTGATTTTGAATGACGAGTCAGTCCTAAAATTTGGTTCTTCTAGCATAAATAATATGCTATCACTTACCAATGACTTACGCAAAGTGCTGAGTATAATTTTCAGTCCATTTTGCTCCAGAAATATTTTATGTAGATAGCTGTCTCCCAACATTACACTAATTTGGGTAAGTACTGAACGTCTTAAAGCTGGCTCCACATGTTGTGATGTTAACAGTTCCATCACTTCACAAAGGCTACTCACCTGCAAAATTGACATGTTATGAATCCACAAAACATCAGTCATGAAATCAACACCTTCATAAATCGCTATAAATCAGTTTAAAAAAATGATTTTCTTTGATAACAACAAGATCATATCATCCCTGCTTGTGTGCTGGAATTTCATCTGACAGGAGTTGTTTTTCATGCCAGTATATTTTATGATATGGGGCAGTCATTTTTAAGCACACTTAAAATCTCACGGTCTGGGGCAGGTTTGAGCCTGCAACGTTGGGAACAGAAGGCCAGCACTCAAGAAATTGTGCCACTCAGACTGACATCAGCTTCAAGTAATATTGTGCAAGGACAAAGATGTTTGCATTCTAATGTGTTTATACTATCAGTGTATGAAATGCAAATGTTTTCTGGAATATTATTTCATTAGATGTAATAGAGATCCATCACCACTCCCATCTGTACGTACCCTGTAGAACTCCTGCTTTTTATTTTACAATTTATATGCTTTTCAGGAGCCTTAGGAGAGAGAAAAAAAAAAAAAAAAAACCAACAACATATATTGAAATTTTTACAGCGACACATTACAGTACAAACTGTTTGAACAGATGAGACAACCTACAACGATACTGTTAGTGGTAAATATGAGATTCTGTTATTCAGCACATGCTTCTACATGTGACACGTTTGCTTTATGACATGTGCAGCCGTACCAATTTTTTAGTAGCAGAGAACAGATATGCCCACAAAATTGAATTGTCAATACAAGGCTTTTAACATTCAAGGTCATTATCCGAATCAGTGCACAGATGATCACTGTTCTAAATAAATTTACAGGCCATTGTAAATCATTTGGAAATCATCTTATAGGAAGGATATATAGTAAAACTATATATTTTTGACGAAAATCGATCCCTTGTCTTATATGATGGTAGTCTTATCTGCTGAAATATATGGTAAGTGAAAACACTAAATAAAAGAAAGGGGATGGGTGGAGAAGAAACAAAATTATACAATCCTTATATCAGAAAATTACTATAATGCACAGCATAAGAAATCCAACTAATTCTAGACTCTGTGCAAAGATTACTAATTATGGCAACCATTTATAGTGCTGATGAACTATCAATATCAGAACAATGCTGGATGTTAGCCACTACATAACATATTGCTAACATTAAATAGGCGCATATTTTCCATTAGGGGGAAATAAAAGTGAAATTTGAATAAATATGGCTAAGACACGAATAAATATATGCAAATTGCAAGCAAAATCATGGACAATGAAAATAACAAAAAACAAAATGTGTAGATCAAGTACAAATAATGTTTAGAACAAAATATTTCTTGTTGTGTCAGAAAATTAAATAGGATGTTAAATTAGAAGACTACAAGGATTGGGATATGAAGAAACAATTTCCTAAAGAAGTTCCTAAACCCATGAACCTTTTACTTGCATATTTGTGGAGTCAATTTTGTTTACACTTGACTTAATTTATAAGGGACTATTTATGGAGCTGTTGCTTTCATTTTAAACCTCTGGATTGCAAAAACTGCATTATATATTCCTCCGAAATGATATGATCAGATCCCATTTGACCGTCTATGGCATCATTAAAATCCTTGGAAAAATTTAGTGAATTCTGATTTATTGCTTGATGGTTCAGAAAATAACATAAAATGAACAAATAAATCCAGAGCATGGTGCAGCAAAGGCTGCATGACAAAGTAACATTTATTAAAAGTGGAATTAACAACAATCTGCCATTAACATTTTATTTGCTTTCATTGGCTAAAGCAATAATCTCATTGGTGTGGTGTGAAAAAGTATTGGAGAAAAAAACAATTTTCCGAGAATAAAGTGCTAATCATCTCACTATCCTAGCACTTTCCAATATAAAGCACAACCATTTCAGTTTTTAGCTGCAAGAGTTTTAGTGACAACTTAAAATTTGTCGAAACCATTTTCATGGATGGAATGATCAAGAATTCTATGCAAGTAATAGGCAATATTGGTACAAAACATTACTGATACAATTAAACATAAAACCAACTGGAACAAAACTTACTTAAAAATCTATACTTCATATTTTTATTGAATACTTATCATACTGCCATATCTATACCATAATACTTTGTATTTTAATAGCAGAGAAGCCCTCTCATCAGAAATAATACTTTTATTGACATTTTTCAGTAGGTACCTCAGAATTTACATGATGCAGAGTTGTCAAAATTGTTTCATACCATTCTAATCCACCCTCTGCAATTTTCCCCTTTATTGGTGATTTTCCCACTATTTTAAGTTTATGTTGCTGCATAGTCTACAAAAACAAGCTTTAGTGCATTCAGACATTTATTAAAAGCTTCATCTTATGCTTATACTGTGAAAGCAGTTATTAACGTACAAACAATGCATCACTCTTCGAGGACTTCAAATTTGATAGTATAAGCACAAAATTGCAGAAGTGAAAAATATGAGTGAAATAAAATTTTGTGGTAACTATAGGAATTCTGGACCTCAACAATGAGTATATGAGCATAAAAAGCATATAAATGTGAATTGTATACATAACATTTTAATGTATTTCTTTTTTTTTTTTTTTCCAATGTGTATTTAAGTGAGAGCTAACTATAAACTGCATACATTCATAATGTAATCCTTACAGTCGGGTTTTAATGCAAAATACTTTCTAAGCTATCAATCAGAATATAAGATGGTGACATGTGATTTATTATTTTCTTTTTTTCCCCATTTATACCCTGCCTGTAATTGCAACGTCCTATTGGCAACAAGATTTTCTTTAAGATTCATCTGGAGCCCCATAGCAGCTCCTACACCTGTATCAGCATTAGTTCATTCCTCAATTTTAGAATAGTATTACAGAATAGTATAGTAACACTAACTGCATGTAGGAACTAATTATGGGTGTGCATAATCATTTTTATTTTCTAAATGCAATGTTCTAATTAACGTGAGCCACGATATGTAATTATTAAAATATTAAGAATGATAACAAATGAACACTCAGTCTGACTACTAGACATTTATTCTCAAGTTGATATTCACAAAATTATACCTAATCAATAAACAAGGGGTGTTAAATAAGTACTTAGAAAATATAAGATATTACACTTGCAGTATCGAAAAAAGTTTGTATTTAGTATACAATGATAATAAAGTTTCATGATTTTATTGACATAGACGGTTGAATCAACAATTTTGTGCTTCTTTAGAAAAATGAAAAAAAAAAAAAATGAGTTTCATGCAGTGATTAAACACTTCTGTTTAAAAGGCTTAACACCGAAAGAGATAAAAGCTGAGTTGGAAGAAGTTCATGGCACATCTGCTCCTGTGTTTGGAGAAATGAATTTAAACAAGGTCATTCAAATAATGAACATAATTCTGGACATCCAGTAGAACTGACTTCCTCTGAAATTATTGACAATATCCAGGATATTGTTTTGAGTGATTGACGAATCAAAGTTCGCGAAATAGTAGAGGCTACAGGCATATCACAAGGTACATTTTTCTCAATTTTGCTCCAAAAATTAGGTCTGACAAAGGTCTTGGCAAGATGGGTGCCGCATTTGCTCTCAATGGAGAATAAATGCAATCGTGTAATTGATTTAGAAGCTGGTTCGGCACTTTTCTGTCGTAATCCAGACACATTTCTGTGTCAATACATAACTGTGGATGAAACATGGATATATTACTACACTCCAGAGACAAAAGTACAGTGGAAGAGAGTTTTTAAGGGTGAACCTATTCTGAAGAAGGCAAAGGTAGTGAAATCAACCAACAAGGTGATGGCCTTGGTTTTTTGAGATGCTCATGGAATCACCTACATTGATTACTTGCAGAAAGGAAGAATGATAAATGGAGAGTATTATGCATTTTTATAGCATTGGTTGAATGGAGAAATCAAAAAAATGTGCCCTCATCTAAGAAAGAAAAAGATTCTCTTCCATCAAGTCAATTCAACCTGCACAATTTCGATGACAAAAATTGTAGAATTAAGGTTTAAAATACTACAACATCCACCATATTCACCATACTTAGCCCCCAATGACTTTTCTTTTATTTCCAAACTTAAGAAAATGCTCGGTGGAAAACAGTTCACGTCTAACGAAGAGGTCATCTACCAAACAGATGCCTATTTTGAGGACTTTCTGAAATCCTTCAGAAATCCTTTTGGAAGCTTAAAGCAGTTGGAGAAATGCTGGGAAAAGTGTATTGAGCTAAAAGAAGATTATGTTGAAAAATGAGAAAAAACTACCAAAAATAATTTGCTTTTCTATAATTTTCTAAGGGCTTATTGTATGCCCCTGGTACATTAGCTTGAAGCAGACATAACTGTATATATGATTTACAATAATTGTATTAAAGAATTATACAAATATTGTACAGAGTAGATTTCTGTACATTCTACACTCCTGATGTAACAAACTAAGTGAGCCCAAGCTTCGTTTCACAGCTAGTTGTAAAAACTTATAATTTTAATTGGTTAATAACTTAACAATGTCTTAGTATTGGTTTGACAGCCAATTGCTATGTTCTTTATATGCTTATGAGCCTACACAAATGAGTAACATAAACAATACTATATACAAACAAAATTATAGTACACATCTTATTTGTAAAAGACAGTAAGTTATTTGACATTTAAATGCACAAACTGGGATTATTTTATTACTCTAGCCTCACCTAATTAACCTAAACTTGTACTCAATTTAATTAAATAACCAGAACAAAACTGGTTAATTAAGTGAAACTAGAGTATTAATAATGTGCATATAAAATTATTGTAAATATTAAAAATACAAATAGTTACTCTTCTCAATGAACAATATATTTGAATATATAAATTCATGTGAGTCACAAAAATATGTTACTCTTCTCAATGAACAATATATTTGAATATATAAATTCATGTGTGTCACAAAAATATATGAAATTGCTATATGGTGACACTAATAAATACAAGATAAAGAAATATTTCAGAAGAAAATGTATCATCAATCACTTAACTTACCAACACAAAATGAAGCCTGCAGAAACTAATCAATATGCTGATGTAAACTTAGTATTTCCTGCATCCATCTCATTTCCCTCAAACCAAACCCATAAAATTAAAAATTATTTCTTTCCAACGTATTTGGAAAGCAGATATTATGAATATAAGATGGACTGTGGTTTTCAAAAGGAATTATTTGAAAAAAAAATTTTTCTTATATTTAGAGAAGAATGGTAATTACCTCATAGAAGTGTTGCTGTGATCTATTTCCACTGAAATCTACAGGACGATCAACAAGACAGATTGAATTGAGTAAGAGGCCTCGTAAAGAAGCAAAATTTGGAAGTTTCTCTTGTGCCTTCTCTTCTTGAGACATCAACCAAGTTATTCTAGATACAGCTTCTTCTCTTGTTAAAGGATCATTGCAGAATAATAATCGGAGATTTCCTTTCAAAACCTGAAATGGGAAAATTATGTCTGAACCAAATGAAAGTTATTTATGTCATATGTGTTCTACTTTTGTTAAAGAATAAATACATTTGCAATTTTCTTCTTAAAGACAGAATTAACAGACTGCATATCTTCTATCTTTCTCCACTCACCTACTACAATTCTGCCATTCTTAGTTGTTGGCCCTCCAGTCAAAGATGCATTATCATTGGTAAAATAGTTGACTAATTTCAATATTCACTTGAATATCAGTACAGTAAGCATAATGCAGAGATCTTGCACTGTGAATTTGTTGCCTGAGTCTTGCAAGAAACCTATCATTATACTAAAATACCTCAAAAATTTTCCTGTTTATCTACGTGCTTTAAGAAGGCCATGCTTCAAATATAAGCTGCTATTTTCAACTTGAAGTACCTTCAAATAAGTTGCAAGTTCTTGGAACATATAGGAAACATAATATAGCACTGTTAACGTATGAAGAAGACTGTGTACACGATGCTATTATTTGTTGTGTATGGCGCCAAACAAACTTGTGTTTTAATCACTATGTCAGCACGTCTCACTTTTGTCTCAGCAAGATGCTAACCAGGATGGTTGTCTTCATGCATTCAGAATGCTGGCCTGCAAGTAAGGGTTGTCCATTTCCTGATGTTCTACTGCTTCGACTCTATCACTTTCAGATAAATTGAAAATAACAGTTTATATTTGGAGGACATATCTTATATCATATAGGGGACAGAGGTAAACATTTATGGAATTTACAAATTGAATATAGTGATAGGTTCCTTGTTAGTTCAGAAATTTAATATAAAGTAAAGAATTATAACTTTTTGAAACATGAATCACCCATTTGGCATAAGAACTTTAAGGGTATTTCCTTGGTTTAGTCATGGAGTGGGTTACAAGTTGGGGCCTGAACCAATATTTATATCCTCATACAATGTATTTATATTTTGTGATTTTATAATCCATTTGTATCAATTTGTTATTTTATATGTTATTTTGTTTGGTACGATTGGAATCACTAGAAGCACAATTAAGCATTCCAGTGTTTTGTTAGAAGCATTTTGGTTTTCTCTTTGTGATTTTATTTTTGTTATAAACAAGTTTTGTGGTGATGTATTTTCTAGGTCATGAAGCTAAACATGTATAGAATAAGTTAGCCAGAAGCAAGGTCAGGGCACTTGAGGACAGTTAATGGTTGAGTGAGGTCAATCATGTCTTTCACTGGACTTCCCAGGCAGCGGACCCAAGGAAACAACGAATATAGTTGTTCTTGTGCATTGACATTATAATATGAAAGCAATTTTGAAAAAAATATATTTGACTTCCACCAACCCAAAACAGAATCCAGGAGTAATGCAAAGTTATTCATCTGAGAAAGTGAATATATTTTGTCAGAATTGACAAAAATTAATCAGGAGATAAAATGTATTGATGAAACACACAATAGCACTGGCTATTTCATGGCTCATTCATCAAGTTTGAATAAAATAAAACTCCAGTTATATAAAAACCCTGATAGCGCCCTGAGAGAAAGTACTCATCGCTACTATCGACTGACTACCATAGCCTAATTGACAACCACACGTGAGGCAATTCTGCCTCATAATTGACTTCCATATGTGGGTCATTTTTGTCTCGGATCTATAAAACAAATCCATTAACATGCAATAAGTCACAGAACAAAAGGATAAAAAACAGCTATCATTTCAGCATCTAAGCTACAAACATGTGAAAGCATATGTTTTATTAATCAACCATGTGAAAGCATGTTTAGGTGCTGCAATGCTTGCATCTTAGCACATAGAAATGCTTTTGACAAGCGTCCCTTAAATCATATTATAGTAATATAGCAATTACTTCTGATAAAAAGAAGTTAGTTAAATAAATAACATTAATATGCCATATTAAAATTCCCTATGAAAAGCGTACTATGCACATGCATTTTCTTGGACACTAGTTTTGCAGGGAAGTGAGGGGAGAAGAAGAAAAAGTCATGCCTGCCTGTCTTTTGAAGTGTTGTCAACCAAAAAAAGTTTCTTTCTTTGAGGCCCTCAGCCATTATGGTGAATAGATTATCTTATTCACTACCAACTAGTAGAATTATATATATATATATAAAAAATCAGTACATAAGCATGTGTATGAACTCTGTGGTCTACATAAATGCAACTTTATCATTGAAGCCACTAGATATCAGAGTGTAGACTTCATGCATCAATGTTGTTGCTCTGCTTCCAAAATAGCTGAAACTTACCAAATGAAAACTAGGTAGCTGAGTGACCAAGAAAACATGCATGCATAGAAAGCTCATTGGTGCAGCTATGCTGCATATTGCTTCTTCCATAAAATATATGCATTTAAATAGTGAATTAATTTATTCAGACTTTTCAGCAAAAAAGTTGAATGGATGTGTCATTTCTAGTTGGTGGTAATTTCTTGATGGGGAGAAAATGTACATCTTTTTGGAAATTAGTTTAAGATCACTCTTGAACACAGAGGCAATGCACTTTAAAAACATGTTCTGATAAATTTTGCATTTAACATCTAAGTTTTTTTCTATTGATTTGTTAAAACTTACCTCTGTCTTAAGTAAATGTATTGAGCTACTAACATCTGGATCAAAAATTTTTGCCACAGCCCGCCCTAAAGTAGTGGTTTTGTCTGCATAGCACTGTAGCAATGGTAATGCTGGCACCAAACATTCCAGAAATTGGCACCATATTTGTTCAGGTAAGAGATATTTTCCTTTCAGGAGATGAATCAATATTTCCTCTGCATACTGCTGAATCTGCAACGGGTTAATACTATTGATAAAGTTATCCCTGGAAAGCAGTGCTTCTTTATGAGTTAAATCAAAAACAAAATTTTTGTGTGTTGCATTCTCTACTTACTTTCCTATTTTTACAAAAGCTTATCTTCTATCTGCTTTTTGATAATCAAAATAAACATTCATTTCATGCTTACATTTTATTTTAGATAAAGATGTAGTAGGCTACACTGAAAAGATTTTTAAAAAGTGGGTCGCTGTGTAATGGCTTTGTAATTCAATTTTCATAATATGACTAGGTGTGGAAATTATATTTGAAAATGTAAATCAATAACAAAGAATACCTTAAGAAGGATTAATGCCACAAGCAATTTTATTTTATATAAATTGTGTACTTTTGAAATTTATGTTTTTAGTTGTAAGATTTACTTACTCTTATGATTTAGCAGTTATACTAGTCATTCAGACTGAACAGAATTTTACAGACCATTCACAGAAATTTCAAGATATAAACTAATTTTTCATGCAAATATCTTAAGCTGTGTGGTATTTTATTGAAAATTATTAAGATTTTGGAGAAAGTAACAAATTAATGCAACTTCCATGTAAAGGGTAGTTTAGGATTGGGGGGATTTTTTTGAAAATGTTCATGTCACATCCTCTTAAACTGCTGGACTACCAAATTTGGTATTTTGATCTTTCATTTTTGAGCTATATTGTTTACTCTTGTGCGTTGCAGACATCACATGTTTCAAAACTTTTTATGATTCGGGGTTTCTTAAAATGCACATTTCCAATGAAATCTTGGTTAAAATTTTGGGTGGAAAAGCTAAATAGTAGAAACAGTAAAAATGGTGTTGTAACAGCACTAATGAAACTAGACCACTATGCCTTTCAAATATCACAATATTTCTGTGTAAAGAATACATTTCTATGCATTCTCTTCCATATATAATATTTAAAGTAATGTTTTCACTCATAACCAGGGTAAGGATTTTTAGGTGCAAATTTCAGAAAGAAAGAAAAGAAAAAAAAGGGAAAAGGTGCTCAAATAAGGTAAAAAAAAGGGACAAAAAGGTGCTAGTTTATTCAACTATTTCAATGATTTCTCTTTTCTCTATTCTAGTTTATTGAATTACAAACAAGTACATCAAATTATCACTCATCAAAGAAGGAAAAAAGATGAAGCTGTTGCTCTTCAAAACATTAAGTATCTCTACATTTCTAAAAATAAGTCTGTTTCTATTAGGTAATAGAATGTCTTTGTAGATGCTACAGCTTCTTTTGACATCCACAGAAACCTTGTATTCTCTCGGAATGGCAGCTCTACAGATGTCTTCAGAATTCCTCAATGTCTTGATTCTTCTGAAGACTGGACTCGTTTATTTTTGGCAAAGCCATCAAACTGCTCTGTCACGGAAGTAGAAATATTCCATTGTGTTTCCTTTTCCAAACCTTATTCTTCTTATAGTTTAATAGCTGCAATCAGGTTTTTATAATTAGATATTTCTGTCTGCAAATTATGTATTTTCTTCGTTAACAGAAGTTGCTGTGCTTGGAAATGGCACCTCCATTGGCTGGATCCAAAGAAAACACAAACTCTCTAATTTTGTCAAAATTCTCACACAACATAGCAGCACACTCAATCCAAGATCCCCAGCGATTAATGATTGGGAAATTTGGAAGGGGCAGACCAGTGGTTACCTTGTAGGTAACAACCAGACTCGTAGGTTTCAGTAGAATGTTCTTCAGGGCAGAGATGAATTGATTTGCAATGTTGTATTCATTCCTTATGGATTCACAAACCCTGTGAAGGATATGAACCAAACATGCTTCAACTTAGGAAATTAAGGTTTCAATTGGTTAACAGTTGAAACCATGAATGGAGCCTGGTCTTTAACCACAAGAAGAAGTTTTTCAAACTCGATACCAGTAGGCGAGAGTTTTTGGCAGAAGTCCACAATTGATTGCATTACTGTACTGGCATTGGCTTTCTGCAGCTCATATATTTTTAACATGGGCGTAACTTTCTTCCCTACTAAGGGAAAAACTAAAATGCTCGAACATACCATTCCAGTGAGTCTATAGTTTCATCCACAATAATTTCCACATCGCAATCAGACTTTCTCCTTGGTTCTTTGTATGGTTATTTGGTAGACAAGCTCCATGTAGTTTTTTCTTAAATTACTCTAATCGGGCACTGACATCTTTGTGTATTTTTCAAGAAATCCCTTGAAGGCTGCATGGTTCACCTTATTGAGTGGAATTCCTGCTTGTGTAAGAGTTACAGACAAATCAATTTTTAATTCCTTCAAATTTTGGCTTTTTGAAGAGTCTTATTCATTTGATGCTTAGAGCTGGAAATGTGCTGTTTGATATGATCTTGTTGGTATTTTTTATCTAACAAAATTCCTGAATTGCAAATAGTACATCACATAACAGTTCCATCAGTGTCTATGAAATCTTGTTTGAATTCCTGAGGCAGAACAATAAATTGGGCACTGGACACGTAGCATGGTAGAATCTAGTAGTACACTAACACCAGTTAATTTACTAACTTAATGCACTCTTGTACCCACTAGTTCACTCTCTTATAATACTGCAACATTACCAGAATATTCTCATTCATGCTGAAATTCAGTCTCAGCAATTTCTAGTAGCTTTGAGCAGAAATCAGTCTCAATTCTCAGAACTACACAGATGTGGTTACTGCCATCTCTGCATGTTTCTGCCTCCACACAAACGATGTCACTAACAGTCACAAACTCACATTCACGAATAGCAGACTAGTGATTCTGGTGGGATAGAATCACTCATTGTCAATTGCATTATCGCGGGCTACGTTATAGTGGTAAAACAGGTTTTGTCAAACACAAAATTATTTTCCAATTTTGCACGTGTGCTTTCAACTTCCATGCAGTGTTTATTGAAAGAGGTATACTAACTCTCTGCACATACACTGCAAATTGAGGACATGTTAATTAAACGTTAAATATTTTATATTGATTACAAATCTTATACAAAAAAATTGGAATCAAACTTAAAAGAAGAAAGGGGAGAAAAGGGGATTGTGGGCATGGTTGGGAGGAAAAGGAATAAAGATCCCAAAAAAGGGAAAAAGGTACATAAAAAATTCCTCTTTTTGCAACTAGAAACAAAATTTCACACTGTGATATCTTTCCGAACAGCTTTAATTTACCATAAGAAAAAAGGTGCGCACATAAAATCCAAATCCTGCTTATAATTCTGGTTATTAAATATGATCATCTGGGATAGAAAAAAAAGTATTTTTTGTCTTCATTTTCTTCTTCTTCTTTTAGCTAATGTGTGAAGTGATGATAAAAGAAGATTCCAAAGAGCTGAGAATTACCTTATATTTTCTTTGCAGAGTTAGGGAAAATATCATAAAAAGCTTTATATAGACAGCTTGTTCCAACTGAGATTGGAGTTTATGCCCTACAGCGTACTAGGCTAATGATAAACAGTGGAAGTAGGCATACATCAGAGTGCAGAGAGAGCTGTTATGTAATATTAATCAGTGTTATGAAATGGTATTTTCTCAAAATCCTAAAAATAATAGTCATGTCATTTACTTGATCTGCAATGTTGAAAATTACCCTTGCATACCTACCCAACAAGAAATCAAATTTGAGATATCTAAGTTTATGCATGGGGCTGTAGATCCACTCCTCTTTTACATCACTGATTCTATTAGCAGCTATTTTATAAGCATTGAATTTCACTCTTTTATTTAATTTCATTATCATCACTTATTTCACATTTCAGCATGCAATATACTGGCATTTCATGGAGCATTCATAATACTAAATCAATTTAGCATCAGGGAAAAAATTAACTTTTAACATTTTAACAATTTTCTCTTTATTTCTATTTAATGTTTTTGCAATTTTTACTTTCTCTACACTATGTGCATAGTGTATAGAGAAGGTATTGCACTCCACCCAAAAATTTGATACAGTGATTCCACCAGAAATACATGTTTTAGGGTCCCTTATATAAAAAAAAAAGCATTTTCACAAAAAGGTCCACATGTGCATGTGTGTGTGTGTGTGACTGGACTGTGAACATGATAACTCAAAATCGAAAAGTCGGTAAAATACTGAACTTGATATCTAAGTTTAGTATCTTCCAGGGATGCAACACGAAGATTTTGAGAAAAATCCCCCACCCCAAAATACTCTTTTCATGGAAAAAATTTAGAAAATGTTATTTTTTCTTAAAAATGGCTAACGATTTTAATTAAAATATTGTATATTAAAGCTATTTACCTGACAAATAAAATGTATATCTTGAATTTTATGGGAATAGTCTCTTAAGAATACTTTGTTCTGGATCAATTTTACGGAATTTTGCATAATTGCTAAACCGTAAGAGATGGACAAAAATTTACCACACAAAAAATGTAGAGCACGTTAAAACACACAATTTGTGTAATATATGTTTTTTTCGTGGAGTTGATCATTTTTAAGATATTTCTTGTTTTTAGCTTCAGCTTTGAAAATCATACAGGAATTTGTCAACTCCTCTCCATACAAAGGAACTTCAGTCACACAGCAACCAGCTTTTACCTATCACTTTAACCTATGGTACTCCCTTATTTCGCTTATACTTACAAGGAAACAAGTAATAAGACTGTTTCGGCTAACTTTTTCTCGATTAGCATGAAGTAAATAGAGACATAAGCTTTTTAACAAGAATTTGTTGCAGAGATGTAGAGAAAGTCATGTAAATGAAACACATCAGATTTTTAATGTTTATAACCTGTCTTTACAGCTCTTTCTATAAATCACACCTAATCCAGTTATATGATGGCAGGGAAAATACACTTTAGTGTATATCATTTACTATTGAAAATGAGTACTATTTCACAAGCACTATAAATAAAATTAATCTAAATTAAAATTATTTGATTTATAAATATTATTTTCTTTTTGATATGACAGCTCATTTGTCTGTTTTTTATAGCACTTTCAGTTTATTGAATGAACACTGTCATTTCCAAAATGTATTTTCTTAATTTCTATATTGACAAAATAAGTGAAATCAAAGTTCTGTAGACATACCCTAATCACTAATTCTACACACCAAATCTATCAACATCTGCTACTAATATATTATTTAGTTTTATGTCTTTGACAAGCAATAAGTAAAATTATATTATTATTTGTTATTATTTTTTCACTTTATTTATTCTTACAAATAATTATTTTTTCACTTTGTTTATTCTTACAAATAAAATTAATTTTGTTAAAAACAAAACCAATGTATCTAATTCTGCAACATTAACATTACTATGAGTGTGAATTACCTCTTATAGCTTAAACTAGGATATAACATACTTTGGAGTATGATAGATTACCTTATTGTCTGAACTTGAAGATCCATGACAGATGATCTCTATTAAGACTGAAGTGTTGCACAAGAAAGCCAACTGCCTGGAATCTGTTAATGATAAGCGTGGTGCCTGCTCCACTCCAAGAATTGCAACTACATATTTATGACAACAGGCATACATTTCTTGTTTGATATTCAGTTCAGTATGAGCCAAAAGTTTTACTATCACTTTTGTTATCACATCTCTTTTCCCTTTGTCAAGTGACAACCTAAAATAAAACAATAAATTATACCATTAGAATGAAATCACCACCATTTCTGAACATATATTATTGATATACAGAAGTGCATTTAGCCAAGAACTCATAAACATTCAATAGTCCACGATAATGGCCAATATGTCTCTATTAAACAATGCCTATTGATTTCAAGAAAATAAAACCTAGATGACTAGTGTGAATAAATAGCACAATCACACAATTAGTAAAATGCTATAAGCAATTAAATAGGAGTAAAAACATAGATTATACTCAAACTTCACTCTTGAAATAAGGTAACTTACTTCGGACATGTTTCAGTGACTTTTGCCACCATTTTCAACGGAGATTCATTCCCATTAATGTTTTAATTGAGAAGAATGTCAGTTCATTAAGGGAATTTGAGATCATAGAAGGACCGACAGCAAAGCGGCAAACATGGAGGTGAGACCATTACCACGTTTTAATATTGACCGTAATGGAAGAAAACCACAGATTAAAAAGTTCATAAACATCAGGATAAAGAAAAGATTAATTTGTGCTAATATAAAATTCTTAAGCACATGTCTCAGGAACAATTTGACATTGGTATTTGTACGGAGGTTGGTAAATCAATGCGGGAATAGCAAGGCACAGAGGGAAGCCGAAAATGGGCTCATCAATGAATCTCCGTAGAAAATGGTGGCAAAAGCCACCAAAACATGTCCGAAGTAAGTTACCTTATTTCAAGAGTGAAGTTTGAGTGTAATCTATGTTTTTACTCCTATTTAATTAGTTATTTCACTGTGCATTCCCATTAATGTTTTTTTTATTAAGCTATAAGCAATCTTTCTTTCTCTGTTTATCCTCCTTGTGTGTAGGTCATAATCCTCCCAGTACTTGCAAGTCAGCACTCAGGGTCAGACGTCTGTTGAGGAGCATAGGCCACGATGGATGATCAGCCTGATACCTGGTAGGAAGTGGGGAAGTGGATGCTATGAAATTACAGTGAAATGATAACAGAAAAGATGATTATGAAGCAACTGGTGGAATGGATAGAAGGGGAAACTGAAGAACCCAGAGAAAATCCACCCAGACACTGTTTCGTCCACCACAAATCCCATATGCAGTCCCCTGGAATCGAACCTGGGCCTCTTAGATGAGAGGCGACCGATCAAACCACTTGGCCATGGCACAGAAGTCTTTCATATGAATTACATATTTGAACAACCAGCAATATTAGGACAGGTTTATAATCCTGAACAGTCTGATTCAAACTCCCTCTGAATATATTATTCAGCAGCTTGTGTAAGCATAAAGCCTCTACAAAAACTCTCACTCTCTTGATATTCAGCAATGCTAGATGACATTTTGAATTAGTTTGAGCTATTTTTGCATATTGGTTTGCTGGATACAATTATAAATTAGTAGTAATGGGTTGACATTGTAGCAAATAAAATGTATACAAGGAGCAATGTTTTGGAGGGTGGCACGAATATTTAAATTACAAATTGTTTTCAACAAATACAGTTAAATTAATTATTTTCCTTTGGAAATTTACTTATTGGTTTCTCTAGCACATATGTAACACAATGTACATAGTAGCTAGAGAAGGTATTATGTTCCACCCAAAATTTTGATGTCAAGATTTCACTAGAAATATATGTTCTGAGGTCCCCTGGTTAAAAAAAAAAAAAAAAAAAAAACCCTTCTTAGAAAAAAATCTGTGTGTGTGTGTGTGTGTGTGTGTGTGGATAGCATAGCCCAAGAATAAAATTTATGAAATTATGTTTTTCTCAAAAATGGCTCTATCAATTTTGATTAAAATGCTGTATATTGAACATATTTACACTGCAAATCAAATGTATATTTTGATCTTTTTATTCTGGATGAATTTTGCAGAATTTTGCATAACGGTTAAACCATAAGAGACAGGCAAAAACTAATATACAAAAAATGTAGATCTTGTTAAAAACACATAATTTATGCCATATACATTTTTCTTGTAAGTTGACCATTTGAGACATTTTTACTTTCTCCATATGCACTATGTACATAGTGTATAGAGAAAGTATTGCACTCCACCAAAAATTCGATACCAAGATTTCACCGGAAATATATGTTTTAGGGTCCCCAATATCCAAAAAAAGCATTTTCACAAAAAGGTCCGTGTGTGTGTGTGTGTGTGTGTGTGTGTGTGTGTGTGTGTGTGTGTGTGTGTGTGTGTGTGTCTGTGAACACGATAACTCAAAAACGAAAAGTCGGTAAAATACCAAACTTGGTATTTAAGTTTAGTATCTTCCAGGGATGCGACACGAAGATTTTGAGAAAAATCCCCCCCCCCAACTACCCTTTACATGGAACTTTTTTCGAAAATTTTGATTTTCTCAAAAATGGCTCTAACGATTTTGATTAAAATTTCGGATATTAAACATATTTACCTGACAAATGAAATGTATATCTTGAATTTTCTGGGAATAGCCTCTGAAGAGTAGTTTATTCTGGATGAATTTTACTAAATTTTGAATAACTGCTAAACAATACGAGATGGACAAAAACTTACTACACAAAAAATGTAGAGCACATTAAAACACACAATTTATGTTATATACATTTTTTTCGTGGAGTTCGTCGTTTTTGTGACATTCCTTATTTTTGGTTTCTGCTATGAAAAACGTATACTTTTCTCATACTGGAACTTGTCAACTCCTATCCATATAAACAAAGGAACTTCATTGACATAGCAACCAGCTTTTGACTATCACTTTGCTATCGGTTGTCTTTTATTTCGCTTCTACTTACAAGGATGCGAGTAATAAGACTATTTCTGCTAATTTTTTCTGATTAGCATAGAGTAAATAGAAGTATAAGCTTTTTAAGAATTATTTGTTGCAGGGATATGGAGAAAGTCATGTGACTGGTACACATCAGATTTTTTGTATTTGTTTCAGTTTTAAACTACCTAACTTTTCTCAAATGGGACCATGCAAAGTGAACCAAACCTCAATTGTTTCACATAGTGACCAGCTTTTAAAAGATTTGACTATCACTTTAGTATAATGTATTCCCTTATTTCCCTTCTATTTACAAGGAAGCAAGTGATAAGACCAATTCTGCTAATGTTTATCTCGATTAGCATGATGTAGCAAAAGAGTAATCTTCTGCAAGAATAGTTTGCATTTATAACAGCTAGCGAAAGTTATGTGATTGAAACACATTTTTTTTTAATAAGCTCCTTCGTATATTCAAAGATATCCTGATTTCTACAAATTGTTTGGATTCATAGCAATTGGTTATGAATGCTAGTTAGGACAATTATGAAAAAGTCTCATAATCTCTGAGAAAATGGTGCCAATATGAAATGAGCCTATTTAAATTTATTAAAATAATCAGAACAATAGCTAGCTTGGCCATGTGTTGCTATTTAATTCAGGAGCTTTAATTTTTCACTATTTCCAATGAGTAGTGAGTTTTGAAATTTCAATGGTGCATTGATAGTGGTCATCTGTTGCTATATTTTTCTTGAAATAGTAAATAAAGTGGTAAAATAATACATTAAAAAGATTAGTATGAAAAGATAGTTATGGCCTGGCCAACTAACTAGGGTCAAGGTCAGCCCTAATATATACATAGGACTGACATTGACCCTAGTTAGTACTTAGCAGTTTAATTAATAAATAAATATATAAAACTAAGAGGAAACAAATTTTATTTTAATGTTTGTACTATGGACTGGTAAACAGCATATGATCACAAATATAAGCAATTTCTTCACATGCAGAAGTTTAAAATAAACAAGGAAATTTAAAAAAAGAGAAAGGACTAAAGGATTAATGACACACCCCCTTAACAAACAGGTGATCTTCAAAAAGCTTGGTTACCTTCTTTAGGTAATGAGTAAGATTTGGAAAAATCTTTAAAGATTATAACATTTCCTTGACCCCATACAGTGGATACAGCATCAAACATTTGATTTATTCTAATAGAATAGAAGTGTCTCTCTTGAAAAATCTATCATGCATACCTTACATCAATGATCTGGAATACGACAAATTATATATTGGGAAGACTAACAGCGACCTTGAAACCCATGTTAAAGAGCATTTTTCTAGCTTTTAATAAGTACAGAGACAAATTTGCCATATGGGCACATCTCTGGCAGAGAAACCACAGATTAGCAAGGAAATTAAACTGCTTAAACTAGTTAATAGTGCAATCAATCTGTGCATATATCTATCTCTCTCCCTCTCCCTCTATCTGACACATGCACAAGATTTACGTGAGGCTGGTAGTGCTAACAATGCAGAAAAGTGTATAATGTGGAATACGTCCTAACAATAATTGTAGATAGGAAGCATGAATTATGTGTAAAGTTGTCTCACCAAAATAATATTAAAATGTGTTTAGTTCCTCAGTTTTTGTGAAGAAGTTAGATAACTTATAAAGTAGCATGTCTGCCTCGCATTCAAGAAGTTGCAAGTATGAATCCTATCTAGAGTGAGTTACATTGGAATAGATTATTTCCGGGGTTCTCCCTTACAGTGAGATGAATGCCAAGTAACTTTCAGTTCCATGGATCCTGAGATTATTTGAGCATCATTTTGATTTCATTCATCGTCCAATATGACCAACCATGTTAAAGGACATTAAGCTGCAAAACAAAATTCAAAAACATAAATCTGATTTGTTTCGATATCTAATTTTGGCAAGAGCTCTGGGGTAACAGGAGGGTTAGCCAGTAAAATTATGAATCATGTTTTCTGGATAATATCTTCTACATATTCAATAAGGACACTGAATTAAAATTTGTTACTGGTTCAATATGTACTCCTTTCTGGAGAGGAAACTAAAGACTGATGGGGCATTTCACTGCTATGTCCACATTTCTTAGCTTCACTGCCATAGAGCTTCAACACCTCTCTAATACATGCACAGTAATATACGAAGGAATACTCAAGAATCTTCCAATGTATTTTCTACTAGATGTATCTGCTTTTAATGGATACCTACTAACACTAATCAATAAAAATAATAATAAATGTTTATTATCAAAACCTACAATCTATAATCCTGAATTTCTTCAGTATGGTATTTGAATGATATGAGCACATGATGATGGACAATCAAAGACTGCCAAGAAAAATTATAGAATAAATTTCTCCTAGTAGAAGAGGTACTAAGAGAAAATGATATGAATAGTTAATGCAAGACTTGTGAGTGTGAGATTGGAAGGATAGAGAGATGTAGAGGCACAGAATTAAAGAATAGGATATAGGAAAACGTCAAATGCCAAAACATGTTATAGATAAATAAATAAATAAATAATTAATTAATAATAATAATAAAACAAAACAAATTTTATATCACAGTATCATATGTTCAAATCTGAGATAATTTTTAATAATTTCTGCAAAATCTATCAAATTATGGACAATGTGTATAAGTTTAATGATTAATAGTGATACTATGTGATTATGAGTAGCTAGGATGCTCTAATATAAGAAGCATCATTATCATTACTACTGTTGGATTAACTGCATCATAGCAACATTGCACAAAATGGTGACAAATGATACCTTCACTTTAATTTTATATGTTTTATTAAGAAATTGTCTCATGCTTAGAGTGATAGTAACAATGAACAATACAATGATGTTGTGGCTAATCACACACAGCATAAGGTTGAGGAAGCTATAGAAATGTTTAAAATACTTACTGAGGCAGTTTGCTTACAGCAATTTCAACAGCTAGTCGCACCACACTGAGATTACCATGATAAGGAAGGCTCAATAAAGATTCATCCAGTACACTGAATGTATCCTTTCCAAGTCTATCATGGTTTTTGATGAACTTAACTGCAGCTTTCATTGAATTATATACTGAGATAGTTTCTTCATACTTTCTACTGAAGTCCATATCTGCAGGACGTTTAAATGCCTGTAGAGAAACCAGTTTTAGTTCTTATTAGGCATGTGTTCTCCTAAACTCTTACTCTACCCATCAAACCATTTTAAGTAATATGCCTAAAACCCCATCTACCCCAGCAGTGCTGGAATAAGAAAATTTCCAGTCTGCACACTTATGGTTCATTAATACAGCTTATGAACCTTACAGAAAAATCTGCATGTCATCAACTCAAAACATTAATTTTCTTTGTCATTCATAACATCATAAAACTTTCCTTTGCTTCGTTTCTTACATGTGCATATGACATTGTAATACACAGATGCAACTAAGTGAAGGGGTATGACATCATTCAAGCAGGAGGTCTAGTTAAGAGAAGTGTCCTTCTTGAGCAAAGTGTAATGAGCAGTTTGTTGTTGGCCAGTCTCGAGTGACTGTAGATTTTAATGCTTGGTGCATTACATGAAAATTTGTTTGTAATTAGAAGTATTTAATTCTTAGAATGTGTGTTTTAACAATTTAGTGGAGAGACAGTGACATAAAACTGAAGATAAAATATGTGAATTTTTCTAGCAGACCACTTGAATACAATTTTTTTTTACACAAAAAGTTTATAATATGCATTATAGCATAGTTTTTAACTTCATCTAGCACATATGTAAATATAATGTACATAGCAGCTAGAGAAGGTATTCTATTCCACCCAAAAATTTGATGTTGAGATTTCACTGGAAATGTATGTTCTGAAATCCACTGAGTCCGAAAAAAGCATTTTTAGAAAAAGTGTGCGTGTGTATGTGTGTGCGCTTGCATGCATATGTCTGTGGACAGCATAGCTCAAAAACAGAAGACCGTTGAATATCAAATTTAGTATTTATGTTTAGTATCTTTCAAGGATGCAACAAAAAAATCCCTAAGAAAATCCCTCCACTGCAAACTAATCTTTATATGGAAAAATATTTGAAAATTTTGTTTTTCTCAAAACTGGCTCTAAGGATTTTGATGAAATGTTATATATTAAAGATATTTAAACCACAAATAAAATAATATTTTGAATTTTCTGGAAATAGCCTCTGAAGATCTCTCTATTCTGGATGAGTTTTGTAGAATTTTGTTTAACGGTTAACCATTAGGAGATATATAAAAATTTACTGCACAAAAAATGTAGATTTTGTTAAAATACATAATTTGTGTCATACAGATTTTTCTTGTGGAATTGAACTTTTGAGATACACATTATTGGTTTCAATTTTAAACTATCTTACTTTTCTCAAACGGGAGCATGCAAAACGAACCAAATCTTAATTGTTTCACATAGTGACCAGCAGTTTTTTCAGAAGCCGTGCATTGTTAAGACTAAGTGTTTGTGCAGCTACAGTAGTTTTGCACATGCGGCTGTTTCTAGAAGTTTCCAGTGACATGATGTATAAAAAGGGGCAACAAAGTTCTGTCAGGTGTGCAGTTTTGAGGAATGCATCATAAAGCAGTGAATGAATTCGATGGGAATTTCGAGGTGAGCTGTGTTGCCACTGCGGCGAATATAGAAAAAAGACTATACAGCAGAACTGTTATGAAAGACAGTTATTGTGAGCAGATTGTAATCAATTTGCAGTAAAATAAAGAGGTGACTGTTGAAGTAAAAAAAAAGAGTTTTTGGTACACTGATGTCAGGAACAACAATTAGTGCCACAATGGAGGAGATGAAAGATTTACTCAAAGAAATGAAGAACATGAAAACTGGAATGGAATGGAAAACAATGCATTAGAATGGACAAAATGAAAATGGAAGTGAAATCCAGAGTGGAAAACATGGAAAAAATGCAACTCAGAATGAAGAAAATAGAATCCAGCATGGAAAACCTGAAAATGGAGATGTCAAACAAATTCAATTAATAACTGGCCAGCATAAAGAAGAGTGTGGAGGCGCTTGGGGAAAAGATGGAAGAGCTTAGTGCAACTGTGAAGGACCATGACCATGCAGGGAATACGTTGAGAAATGACTGAATACCCTGGAGGGAAGAGTCGATGGAAGAGCAAAAGAACTGAACATGATGGAAAAGATGCTAGATGGAAGGCTAAAAGACTTAAATATTGAGATGACAGGACATGAAACAGCTTCTGCATGCGTCAAGCCACCTAAGTTTGATGGAACATCCATCTTCGAAGTCTTCCACTAACAGCTCACCACTGTCGCCACCCACAACTGATGGTCGGCAGAAGAGGTAGCCACATATCTGATAGCAAGTCTCCAAGGACAGGCAGCAGAAATACTGGATACAATTCCAAAGTTGTCGGTGTCTAGAGATATCTGGGAGGCCCTTGAGAACCGTTTTGGGAACCCTCGTCTGGCTGCAACCTACCACAGTCAGCTTAAATCGAGGCTGCAACAGCCAGGGGAGACAATGAAGGTATTTGTCCTGGAAATTTAACAGACAACTGGTGTACAAAGCCCTGATGAATCTTCCAGGAAGTATTGTAAGTCAATACAGTATTTAAATTGGCAGCACTCATGATAATAAAAAGTGTTTTTCTTTTTCTCAGTCCTTGTGGTGTATGGTCATTTTACCTAGTTTTACAATGTTTTATAAATGCGTAACTCTTTTGTAGAACAACATCTTAAACTGTACTAAGTATTTCTTGTAACATTTTAGCATTTAGCTTTAAGGTAAGATAGAATACTTACTTTTTCACCTAGAGGAGCAGTAGAAAATTAAAAATAAAAAAAACATTGTAGTAAATGAGGGATAAGAAAAGGGAGAGAAAAGGATAGCAGAAGGAGGTGGTAATATTTGTCAGTGATATAAATTTGAAATAAGTATTAAGTTTGAAATAAGTATTAAATTTTGAAATAGTAAATTTATTCCTATATACAAACCTTTATTAGAGCAGCAATCTGCATGTAGAGATACGATGCTGAAGGGATCATTGTTAACTCCAGCAAACTGTTACAAAATGCATTCTTGAGGTTAGGAGGAATCACAGAATCACAAACATCAGAAGGAACCAATGCTTCAACTAGATTGTGTATGATGGCTAACATCTGCAGATAAGCCAATCTATTTGCCTCATCGTAGGTCTCCGATTTCCTAAGAAAATATTTTGCTTAATATTTGCTCATGTGGCAAACAGAAAAATGAATTAGAATAATACCCTAGTAATGTTTAAAGTTCAGATTTTATATACATTATGGGAAGTTATTGAAAGACAAAGAAGTGTAAATTACTGCATGAAACTTGATATAACCATGATGTAATATTTGAAAGAGATTAATAGAGAATTAGTTTTCATATAAAATACACTTTAAACAACCTACAAGGGATATTCAAAACATGCTCAGCCTGACTTGCAGATATCATGAAGATGACCAAATTATTATTAAGTGTCATCCTTTGGATTGGGTGAAGTGAAGTTTCAGAGGCCTAAATGTACTATTGTTCATGATATTGTGTAAAAATATGTTTTCTATAGAATGGATAAAACTGAAATATGAGCTGCAGTAAAGTTCTTTATTTTGAAGGATTTAACCCCAACAGATATAAGCAAGACTTAAGATTCAACCTTAGAAAATGCTTTGCCTTCATTTTTTATGGTTAAAATATAGGCTATTGAATTTAATTGTGATTGTATGTACATCCATTCAAGTGATGAGTACTCAAGGCATCACAAAGTCAGTATGACTGATGAGATTGTGACAATAATTTACAATGTTTTACTCAGTGGTCACTGAAAAAGTATGCGAATTGGATGACACTGATTACAATAACCTTAATAGACTGTGTCCATTTCATTTTATTCTAAGTTTTGGGTATGGAAAAGCTTTCCGCTCATGGGTGTTATGATTGTTAAAAATGGACCAAATAAAAATTCAAATAAACACTTCCTGAGCATTTTGACTTGTTTAAACAATTTTCAGTAAGTTTCTCTGACATTTAATAATGGTAGATGAAAAATGGAATTGACACTTCACACCAGAGATGAAGGAGCACCCAAACTGGGATGGCAACAGGTGAAGCTGCAACAAAGAAAACAAAAATGGTTCCTTGCTGAATGTTTCCCAGTTTTCGGAGATTCTGATGTGTAGTGCTCATAGACTACATCCAGAAGGGCAAGACAGTCACCAGGAGTATAATGCATCACTATAGGCTGTGAGCACCATGTTGGAGTAAATTACTTCAAATATAACACTTACTAAAGAAATCCGTACTATGAACATAGGTTATTATTTAAGTAATTTTCTCTGAAAGTAATTTGGAGAACTGACTACAATTTATTCTTTTAGTTCCTATTATGAAGTAGCATAGCTCATTACTCCTAAAGTATTGTTTTGTTTGTGAAATTTACTTAAGGCAATCATGGATAAGGTTATGAACAATAGGAAAGAGGGGATAAATTTCAACAAAAGAGATACATTTTTGTTGTTAGAGATAATGCAAATACTTTAAACAATACATAGGTGGTGCAAAAACGCAATATAAAATGCTGGATTTAAAGAGAAATATAAAGAAAAATTGAGACAAGACAAGAAATGATGGAAAACATACTGAAGAACAGCTTAAAATTCTTTGAAACAACGTTCTTAATTTTCATGTTTGTACTGCAGATGACTTGCATGCTACTTGAGAAACACCCTTTTCTAATTTTCACAGATGGGCATAAAATAAGAACATGCATGCAGTCAATTGCATCAACGTGTGTGGGGAAACTTGCAAAAGTGAAGAATTGCCTTTTTTTTCCGGACATCATAATTATTTGTGGGCATGTTTACCTATTTTGCTCTTAACCTCAAAGACACTAACAATGCTATGAAAGATACAACCAGCAGTTGCACAATGAAATTTATAAGACTGCCTGCAGCTATCTGAAACATTCTGGTATGAAACATTTGCAAGATATATAACAAATACAGTTTGGGTGATTTTTGTTATAAATGCTCTCCAAGAAATTCAAAAGGAGTGTAAAAGAATCTTTTCAGTACCAAAACATTCCTTGAACACTATGATAGTCACATGGATCTTGCCTACCCCATACAATTTACATTATGGCATTTATCTTGCCTTTTCTGTACTATACATACTATGACATTATTTTTCCTGTTTCATGCTATAAACACTAAAGCATTCATCTTGCCTTTCTCATACTATAAGTACTATTGCATTCATCTCACCTGATTCTCATTATAAACAATATTGCATTCATCTCGTCTTACCCATACTATATGCACTATCACATTCATCTTGCCTCTCATGTACTGCACACACTATTGCATTCTTCTTGCCTTTCTCATACTATATGTACTATCGTATGCCTGTTACAAGATCAACAAAGTAACCTAAGTGATCTATGAACACTTTAGAATACCTTCTTTCAAATATCATTCAATATTGTAGTTTAATTGACAAGTTACTCCAAGCATAAGAGGAAATTCTAACTTATAATAATTGTCATAATAATACTTATAATAATTGGGGTCATTTTTGACAGCAAGTTGACATGGAGCACCCATTTGAAATACATTTCTGAAAAAGCTTGTAAAAGATTCTTCCTTTTGAAAAGATTAGCATGAAAAAAATGGGGATGCTCCAGAAACACCTTGAGCATTACATACAAAATGTTCATACTACCCATGCTGACATACTGTGGAAAAATTTTAATTACATCACTGTTCATAAACAAAATAGAACAAGTTCAAAATCAAGCTGAGACTCATTACTAGTGCAATGAAAACAACTCCAATAGATTCTATGAGATTCCTCACTAATACTAATAGCATCAAAATGACAATAGAATAAAAAGCACTAATTCAATATGAAAAATCTTATGTGTACCATTCACATGACTTTCTCCATATCCCTGTAACAAATAATTCTTAAAAAGCTTATACTTCTATTTACTTTATGCTAATCAGAAAAAATTAGCAGAAATAGTCTTATTACTCGCATCCTTGTAAGTAGAAGCGAAATAAAAGACAACCGTAGGTTAAAGTGATAGTCAAAAGCTGGTTGCTATGTCAATGAAGTTCCTTTGTTTATATGGATAGGAGTTGACAAGTTCCAGCATGAGAAAAGTATACGTTTTTCATAGCAAAAACCAAAAATAAGGAATGTCACAAAAACGATGAACTCCACGAAAAAAATGTATATAACATAAATTGTGTGTTTTAATGTGCTCTACATTTTTTGTGTATTAAGTTTTTGTCCATCTCTTATTGTTTAGCAGTTATTCAAAATTTAGTAAAATTCATCCAGAATAAACTACTCTTCAGAGGCTATTCCCAGAAAATTCAAGATATACATTTCATTTGTCAGGTAAATATGTTTAATATCCGAAATTTTAATCAAAATCGTTAGAGCCATTTTTGAGAAAATCAAAATTTTCGATACACACACACACACACAGACCTTTTTGTGAAAATGCTTTTTTTGGATATTGGGGACCCTAAAACATATATTTCCGTGAAATCTCGGTATCAAATTTTTGGTGGAGTGCAATACTTTCTCTATACAGTATGTACATAGTGCGTATGGAGAAAGTAAAAACTCATCAGATTACCAGGAAATAATTGACATTTATACAATTCTTTCTTTAGGTTAAAAGCTCAAAAAAATGTCATATCCATGGTTCATGAAATAAAACAGAAAATTAATATCCTGAATTTAAAAGAAAACTTGCAAATCAAACCAAATACTTTAACTTTAATAAATATAGAGCACATCTAAATTTAATGGAAGAAATACTGAAATCAGAAGTAAGCACTGACACAATGAAACAATTATCTTTAGAGACTATTAACATTAGATATCCTCCACAAGACTGGCTCCATATGTACACTGACAGATCTTTTATCTCCAGAGCAAAAGGTGCCGGTGCAGGTGTTACATGCTGTCTCTTCTGCCTTTATAGATCTCTTGGATATGGAACAACAAGTTTTGATGGAGAAATCATTGCAATAAGCGAAAGTTTCAGAAATCTTCTATGCCACATTAATAAATTCAAGATGCAGTTATATTATCAGACTCCAAAGCAACTATTCTATTAATAGTCTCTAAATACACATCTTCTGAGATAATGAAAATGTTCTCCCAACTGTTAACATTCAATAAAAGAATAGTATTCCAAAGGATACCATCCCATTGTGGAATCTTTGGAATTGAGAACATTGAAGCTTTGGCAAAGCCGGGCAGCATTGAGGCTTACAGAACAGTCACCAAATTTGCATACTGCTCTGTCAAAAAATTCATTAAATCTACATACACAGATTTCAATAAACAAAATCTGATAATACAATCAAAAGGGAAAAAATGGAATTCCTTACATTAAAACCCCTATTCAATTCCCAATTTGCCATGCAAATCGTCTGTAGCTGCATTTAGATTGGCAACAGGCCATAACTATTTGGCCAAGCATTTGTATAGGATTGGAATATATCAATCTCCAAACTGTCCACTGTGTAACTCAGATCAAGATATGGATTCGGAGCATCTTAAAATCTGTGCTTCAGAGGCTGAACATGAAAATATATAAGAAAAATATTGGAGTGCAAGAAGAGAAATGACTTTATTGTCAAACGTCTGGCATTAAAGAACAACATAATTGTGTTCTGTTTGATTGTATAGTTACATACTATATGCTGGTGCTCTTTAACATGTAATTCTGTATTAATTTACTTTAGGAGTATCTGAAAGAAGTAAAATATTTCAAAAGTACTTTATTCTCAAGTTAACAAGTGTTGACTTTAATTATTGGTTTACTGCAGAAGTAGAGCTTGCTCTCGGTTGGTGCACACCATCTTACAAGTCCAATTGGTGGATGCCATTCAGGCTAAATTTCCACACCTTACTTCTCTTTAAGCTTAATAAGGCACTTTTAAGCACATCTGGAATTAATGATACAAAACTGCATGACCTTCACAGATTTGGCTCCCAAACCTAATGAAATAGGTGGGTGAACAATGACTCGCATTAACTGATGAGGTTGGAGCTGAGACAGACGCTCAGTTTGCACATGTAGGCAAATCTTATTTTATCAAGGGTGCTAAAAGAATAGAAAGTCGATCAACTAAATGTACTGACTGATAAAGGATTTATTGAAAAATAAATTTTGTTTTAAATCTTGTGTTTTCTTGGTCAGGTGAATAACTTTTAGAGCACCCCTAATAATACAAACAAGTCACTATGATAAGATAGTATCTGCTTTAAACCATTAACAAGTAGAGTAAACAGATGTTTGCTCTTCACATTATTCACCCAGTGTTGGAATTCACCTGATTGAAGTATTAATGTACCTATGTGCAAATGGCATGACAGAAATGATATTGTAACAAACCATTACACACAAGTATTCCAGTTATAATTAGAGTAAATAATATTATTAGACAACTTACTATACACAAATTCATACCATTATAAAAGTAGATATCATAGTTATTTAGTTAATATTTTGCATAAGTATATCTGGCTGGGCCATATAATTCTAATGGTATTTCCTTATCACTTTGGACTTAAGACAATTTGCATACTGAAAACCATTTTAATCTTAATTACTGTGTCATCATTTGTCTAAATGCATATAAAAACCACGTGCAATATTACTTTAAATTTTGTTTTAAAATAGTCGGAAGTAATACTTTGCATGTCTTTCTCTAGCCACTATCATTTATTTTACTACCTACTGCATTACATTTTTTTGTTTTGTAGGTTAGCGTTCTTTAACCTGGTTGGTCATATCAGACAAATAATGAAATTGGTGAAATGAGGCTCAAATGATCTTGAGGTCCATGGAGTTTAAAGTTACTTGACATTCATCTTCTCAGGATAAGGGAACCCCCCCCCCCCAAAAAAAAAAAACCTTATCTGGGTACTCACCCTAAGCGAGATTCAAACTCAAGAACTGTTGAATGTGAGGCAGACACTCCACCCAAGCAGGCTACAAGAGGTTGATGGAATAGTTAAATCTTTATATGCTGACATTGAAATTTCATATTGTTTCCATATGAAATATGGAAATATATAACAAATCGCAAGAAACATTTGTATGGTAACCATATAAAGAAAGAAAAAAAAAGAAAAATTCAAACCAACAATGCTTGGAAATATAGATAGCACAGAAAAAAGCTATTTGAAATGAATTGTTTCTTAAAGATATCCGCATTTAACATGACATTTTAACAATATATTTTTAATGTTTGTCTTGTATGGTTTCCCTAGTCACAGTGCCCATCTCTCCCTCCCCCTCGCTCTCTCTCTAACACACACACACATGCACATCCTAACATTTTCTAAAACATCCTATTGGATCCTGGGGACCTAAAAATTATGTATTTCTGGCGAAATATTGATATAAAGGTTTGGACGGAATATAATACCTCTTCTAACTACTATAAGTAGTTCATAAAATAAATAAATAAAAAAAAAATAAATAAATAAATAAAAAAAAATATTTATGTTACTGTGATATTTTCTCCACTTTCTTTCTGTTTTACATAACATACTAAGTTCTTGTTCAGGCCAAAAGTATCATTTTATACTTGGAGAAATACTTGCCCTACTTGAGGAGGGAGTACCACATTTTAAATTGGTCGACTATCTGGCCAAGCATCTTTATAGATTTGGGTTTGAAGATGAGAATTACACCATGTATGCAATGTAGGCAATTTTTAAAATCACATCTTATAAATTGCATGTAGCTGAAGTAAAAGATAACAATGTGCACAAGTTGTATTGGTTGGCAAGAAAAAATTGAGATAGTAAAAAATCCTGTATATTGGAACAATCAACTTGAAAAATACAGCAATTGTTAACATAATCCCAACATTTAACTCTTAAATGTGCTGCTTTTCACATATGCAAAAGTGGTTTTTAGGAAATGTTTTAGAATACTTTAATACATTTATTGGCAGTTTTTAATTATACTAACCTTAAACAATAAATACAAGCATTTTCAACTATTTTGTGTTGAAAAAATGTTGATTTCATTGAATTATATTGAGATGCAAAATCCATGCAACTGCAGTCAAATGTACCAACATCACCCATGCATACCACCATACTGATTATTTTACATGGGCTCTTACCATCCTTTACCACAGGCCCATTTGATTGCAATTGCCGGGATTCAAATTCTCATTGTTTGGCTCTGTAAGGATGGCCATTCCATTACACATGGAACTAACGACCATAGCTATTCAAACCACTTCCTCACTAGGTAAAACTGAAAGGGATATGAAACCAGTTTACAAAATAGAGAAAGAATAGCACATGTAACATATTAATTTTCTAAACTATGCTTACAATATCCTAGAAAAAATAGTCACCACCATTTGACTAACTTCACTCATCCTCCAATATTAACAGATAACTTACCTGTGCTTCTCTAAAACTTCCCCTGTTGCAGCCAAGACCTGTTTAAAGTGATCTTTAACTTCATCTGTAACTGGATCAGAAGAGTGCCATATTGTTGTCCTCACAGTAGTCACAAGTAGCTTTATAAGCTCCTTGGCAAGCAAGGAAATATGGTTCACAAGAGATAGCTTCATGGTTTTCATACTAGGTCCCATATGAGGAATTATGTGAAAAAGACATAAGAGACTATACTGTGGCAAACTGAGCTGTTGCAATTTAAGAAGCACAGAATCCTCTGTCGTCTCACTGGAGTATTCAGTGTCATCTGTGACCTGCAAAAACAAAGTGGGTGGTTTGCAATATTTTAATAAAATTCTAACAGGATTAAATACAATGTCTTTTGAACTCATCTTATTTGCAATCCTTCTTAGAATGTCATTAAGGAGGTTTTGTTTTATTTTATTGCTTTTCAACATTTTGTATTTTAATATTTAGTTTAACTTTAAATTATTGAGTCATGTTCACACTTAAATGTTACTTGCATCAAGTTATAAAATCTCGCAATATTTTTGGAGACATTCATCTCCACCCTCAGTACTCTAGGGGTAATATACTAACCTCTGATTCCCATAGTCGTGGGCTCAAACCTTGCAAAGAGTGATGCATTTTTTTCAGGTGTAAAAATCCTTTACTTCAGAAGGGAAGTAAAGCCACTGGTCTCGTGTTGTAGATTTACAGCACATAAAAGAACTTTAAGCCTGATAAAGAGATTAAGTGGTTTTTCAAGCCCAAAATAGAATGGGATGCTGAGAACAATAGAATTAAAAAACAGCCATAAATAAAATTCAAATTCAATTTTATCCTCAGCATGGTTATTATTAAAATGTACAAAGTGTAACATCTTAATTCATCAGCAACATCTATAGAAGCTGTCCTCAAGGAAATTGTGCTCCATTGTGAATTCAATATTTTCGCTTTATTAAATGATCATTAGGTCTCTTTTTACACCCTACAATTGTTGAAAGACGACTTCCTCCCTATCACCCATCTTTTCTCTTTGAAGAATTTAGATTATATGGAATATAATGTTTTCTAAACTTAAATATCTTTTTGAGGAACTTTATTTCAAATTGTTGTTAAAACAATCTATTTCTAAAACTGTAAATTTAGTGAATTTAACTAAAAAAAGTTTTAAATATTAAAATTATTTTGTTTTATGGGTATTACTTATTTTAAATTAAGTGTTAAACATATAAACACATAGCCACAAATAGCTATATAAACCTAAAGATGATAATATACAAACATTTTGCTGATATGCATTGAAACCTGATGTCTGTGGACTAGATGCGGCTGCTTTGGGACTAGATGCTTCCTCTGTTCTATGCGACTCTGCAGAACGTACTGAAACCATGCTTGGCGTTGACATGCTAGGACTAGCCCTTCCAAATGACTGCAATTGAAGTAAACAAAATAAAAAGAAACAACATTTTTGGTTGGCACATTTGAATTCAAAACCTATGCTTTGTCTGTATGTGTCCATTTATTTGTATATGTACATCAACCCATATTTACAGAGTTGAATTTTGTATGCAAGAGCTTGAAAAATATTGTTACTACACTTCAAATCTGGTTAAAATTGTGTGTACATATGAGAGATTTTGGCAAGTCTTGCAAAGGTTTATGATTTTTATGTTGTACATGGAAAACTGATACTTTTATCTCAAGAGTTTCACATTTCATACATGACTAAAATCAGCACAAAGTTAAAGAAAGTTTATTTAAAGGCTCCCAAATTTATGAATTTTATGCAAAACTTCTATATGCAAGAGCTGAATTTCTTTCTTTTTAAATACTTTAACTTTGCAGCACCTATTAGTGTCATTATAGTTATGGTAATTCTAAATTAATTCTTATATTCTATGCATACAATTAAATGTGAGTTTGGGAATTTTTAAGTAACACTCCTGATATCTGGTAATATGAGCAAATTGTTTAAATAATCACTTATATTTACTCAAGCACACTGGTATTTATATACCAAACTCTCAGCTGGAAATCAAACTAGGACAACATAAAATTGAGTTTGAAGAGCAATTGAAATTGGTAAAAATTAACTGTAGTTTATATGGACGACATAATAAAAATCTACAAAGTGCTAATCAGCTAAAATTTGATACATAGGTACATGTTTCTGTGACACTTGGAGTGTTTCTTCTTTCTTTTGATATTTGTACAGATCCACTTCTTTCTTAAATTCATAAATACTTTTCATTTATCACATAATAAAATGATGTATGTCTATTACCTCTTGCTTCAAATTTGCAATACTGGGATCACTGTAGTAGGCAATTCTGTTGCATAATGCTATTGTTAGTCTGAGGAGACAGTATGCTGCAGGTTCACGGGCCTTTTTATTGCTGTCCAGCAATTCTGTAAACCTCTGCAAAGAAATGCCAAGCATGTTTAGAATTACCACATTTGATTTGTATCTAAAAGCTTGTCACTTGGGGTACACTGTTTCACTCATTTTTACTGACACTACATTGAATTAATTCCACTTGAGACAATCACATTCATCTATCACGAAAAGGTTATCTCAAATTCTACTGAAATATTCTGTTACTTAAAAGCATGAAAGTTTTTAATATGTCTGCAGAGTAAAGTCTTATTTTCTCTATATTTTCTTGTATGATCATAAGACAAGAGCAAATAGCAACATGCACCTCAATGTTCTTAGGCTTGCCAGGTTCTTAAATCAGTGTCACATCAAGGCATTAACTTATACCTATAAAGAATTCAATTGCATGAGATTTAAGACAGCTGTAAAAAACTTTCTGTTAAGTAATGTACCATTCTCTGTCAATGATTATATAAATATAAAATTTTAATCTCAAGATGTAAAAATTTGATTTTGAATATTTTTATAATTTATATGCATATAAAATTCAATTAATTATATACTGACATTATCATAGAAGTGCTTAATACATAAACCTTAAATTGATTTTATTAGCAATGAACAGTAGTTACTTTTTTGTTGATACTGCCCTTGTGAACTTGTTTGTTTCGTGGGTCCTGTTCATCTGGCAGATGCACATTGGCTTAAGAGGAAACTTAACGACTACCTTCAAGACAATTACCTCAATGTCAATTATATTTACTTATTTTGATTGCTACTGTAAAATATAATATATATAGAAATGTAATTAATTTGCTGAAGTATGTATATTTCTTTTGATGAAGCCATAAATTCATTGTATTTCTTAAGGTGAATAAATTCTATTCTACCTAATGCACATGTACATAGGATAATGTTGCCGACTAAGGGTCTGTTGGGCTCGTAACATCAAGCAACCAATCTTTGCATCTGAAAAGCACGATCATCTGCGTAATGGAGCATATACAGTTGGTACTGTGAAAAGGAAGGAAGGTAGTGTACCCATAGGGTAATGTGGAAAGGATGAAATACGAGGGCTGCAAAGAAAGTAATGGCAACAGGAGAGTGGGTATGAGCCAATAGGATATGGGAGCGATCAGGTGACTAGTGTCGATGTGTGGTGTGCATTGGTCGGGCTGCCAGTTGAGAATGTGTTGTTGCTGTGCAGTTTCAAGTGCACCGATCTAAAGCGTGTTTACCAAAGGTGATCAGCGTTCGTGGATTAAAATTGAGGTTGCCAGTGGAAAAAATGCCTCAGCATGTTATTAAGGATTACGTGAAGCCTGTGGTGGGAATGCTTTGCCTTACAGGAAGGTTGCACGATGGGTCAAGGTGTTTCGTGCAGGTTGGACTGAGACTGTGGATTTGCACCGAACAGGTTGGTCGTCCATTCCGCAAGATCAGATTGACATCGTGAGTGGTTTCTTGCCATGGACCATCGATGGACTGTCCAGGAGTTATCCGTAGAGGTTGGTCTCAGTTATCAAACTGTGTGGCATATTCTGATGAAATGCTTCACCTGAGGAAAATTGCATTCTGTTGGGTTCCACATCGACTCACTGAGGTACAGAAATGGCACTGGTATGCACTGGCTGGCATCCACCTGGACAGTTACCGCAACAAAGGAGGCATATTTCTGCAGCATATCATCGCCATTGATGAGACGTGGGCACGAGCCGCTGAGCCGGATTGAAGCGTCAATCGAATGAAGGTTCACCACGTCCACAAAAGTTTGACAGGAACCCAGTCGGGTGAAGCTGATGCTGATTGTGGCATACGACTACAAGGGGGTTATTCTTGGGGGTTATTCTTATGCATACTGTGCCTGAGGGACAAACCATCCACAGTGACTACAACTGCCGATTTCTGGAGTGACATCTTCGTCCAGCTATGCGGCGCAAACGTCCACGTTCATTGTGAGACGATCACCCCATAGTGTTGCATGACAATGCACATTGTCATGTTGCAAACAATGTCCAGCTCTTATTTCAACGGTGGCATTGAGAGGTTTTGGAACATCCTCCGTACTCACCAGACATGAGTCCTTGTGACTTCAACCTGTTTCCGAACTTGAAGGAACCTCACTGAGGCCACCGATTTCCTGATGTGGCATCTGTAGTCCGCGCAGTAGGGCACTCCGTCGCAGTCATCAACAGAGATCACCTTGCCAATGGTCCCCAATGGCTGCCCTACATTTGGCAAAAGGTCAAGGACTTTGCGGGTGACTACATTGAAGGAATGTAATGTAATTGTACTTGTGAGTTCAATAAATATTGTGTTCTATCAATGCTGCCACTACTTTAGTTACAGCCCTCGTATGTAATTAACAGTGTGGGAAAGCAGGGATACTGTTGGCATAATAACAGTAATGGCAGCACTTCCATAGTATGGCAGGTAAATGCTGAAATAGGTAATGAATTACATAAGGGAGAAAGTAGGATGGTGGGAAATGGGGCATAGTGTGGAAAGAATGAAATATGCAATTAACAGTGTGGGAAAGCAAGGATGGTGTACACCAGCTTAAACTAGCCATTTTCCTCCAAAACTGAACCTGCACTCTCTTCCCTCACAAAGTAACATTCATGCTTCTTCTGAATCTCTTTCTTTCCTTTATTCCTACTGTTTTCCACCTCTTTTATTATTTTCTTCTATGTCAAAACAGGCTGTTTAAATAGAGGTATTTATCGCTGCAAAAAAACTCTTTTTTTCTATCTTTCTGAATAAGCACAAGATTGTTGATGCAATTGCCTATGGCAACAAAACTACATGATGGATATAGCTGAAACTTTACCAGCCATCTAATGAGAGATGACGGTTACTAAATACAAACTTTTTCAATGCTATGAGTGTAATTTCTTGGATTTTACATGGACTTATTGAATGCCCCTTGTAGTTCCACTTAGTAACTCAACAATATTCAGTTAAGGAGAGACTAAATGACATAAAATGCTAAGAAATTAACTTTTTTTTTGAGGAATAAATTAGAATAACGACGGAAAGGAAATGGAAATACACACTAACAGCAATGGAATCACTACTAGAAAACATACGGCATGCCTTAGACAAAAAGGAATCTATATGGCATTCTTAGATTTCATCTCATAGACAGGGAGATAACTTGAGAAAACTTTAGGAAAAAGCAACATATGGAAATAACTCACACACTCAATGCTAGATGGAATTAAATAAAAATATAACACAACTGCTCAATGTCAGAATCGATACTGCAAACAAATGGACCCATTAAGCCCTCTACTGTTTATTCTGGCAGCAGAAAAAATAATAGAAATAGCATAAAGGAAAGGAATAAATTTATATGCTAATGAAACAGTAAGAGGGTCAAAAGGCCTTAGAAAATTACAGAAATAATAAATATCATCGAGGAATGGTATGATAAACACAAATTTGATAAATGTAGACTGAACTAAGATATTCAGAAATGCAAATGAGCAATAGAAGCAGTAAGAAATCTTCATAAAGATCAGAAAACTGAAACTTTTACCAGACTATAAAAATCTAGGCATAACAATAAAAACCAGCACAAAATGCTACACAAAGCACATAACAAAAAAAAGCAACATAGGCAGTAACAGTGATGCTACCACACTAGACATATCTAGTCATAACAATAAAAACCAGAGCAAAATGCTAGACAAAGCACATGATAGAAAAAGCAACATAGGCAGTAAGAGTGATGCAAAATATAAAATATGTAAAATCTCTCAGCCTAGAAACAGTAATGGCATTATTTAAAATCAAAATAGTACTAGAATATGGCACTGAAGTAATTGGAAACATTGGAAAGAGTAGAAGCAACCTATATAAAGAAAATTATTGGAAGAACACAGAATTAAGACTTGTGTACCTATGTACTAGCAAGAGAGGACTTCCTTATTGAAGATCGATGGACAAATGTGATTCTATCAAGAAATAATGCTTTGAAATGACTACTGACATGACTAATAACTAGAGAAAAAAGAAACCACAAACCAAAATTTTATGGGACAGGAGCCTTGACTTGAGATTGAATAAGGAAAAGCTTTGAAATACAACACATGATAACAAGACTGGCAGCTCATGGATTCTAACATCACATAACATGAATCAAATGAATGTGCGAGAGTACAATATGCTGCAACATAGAACAAAATTAATAAGTGAATATGCAAAACACAGTTGTAAAATCCTGTTCATAATCTCTAAATGGCAATTTGGTTGCAATAAATTGCACATTGGCTCCTCTTTAATTTGGTGTACATTTTATCATTGAAAGCACAATACTTATTATTTTAAATAAAATCTCAGGAATTGTAATGCATCTGTCATTTAGTATAGTGAATTGTACTCCATCTCTAAAATGAAAATATAAATAAATAACATTTAAAAACAAATTAAATTAAAAAAAATACCTTAAGTTCTACAAATTTTGGAGTAGAGTAGTAAACCTTAGTTCATCTTTTAGGGGAAATTTTGCTGTACAGATTGGTGCTACTGTTAAGTATAGCTGCTTCTGTGTCAAGACTTGGGGTTTCTTTTTTTTGAAAATATATGTGATTTTGTTTTTCTCTATTTTTCCTGAACACTTTATGTGAATGATCTTTCTTGTATAAATGACTCATTTTCTAAGAAACTTGAAAATTGACACATTAAATTTTAGGATGATAAAAAAACCTTTAAGTATTATTTTGGATTTATTATGGTTTTACTAAGATGGTTATTTCTTATAAATTTTAATCAAATGAAAGAATCTTATCTTTCTTATTAAACAAACTTATTCAATGAAAAATTGATCTGTGTACTTGAAAGTTCTGCATCTACATTCTGTAAAAACTTCAGTCTGATATCTTAAATAATTCCAGAGCTAATATTATGAATCAGATGAAAATACATGCAAATGTATATTTTATAGCTCACAGCTCAAAAGCATATTTTATAGCACACAGCTCAAACTTAGTACTTTTCCAGTAGGTAGTTTCGGGTTCAAAATGTGTGTAGTTTCCAAGCAGATTTGTATATTCTGGCCTTTAAAGCATTTTTAAAGGATTTTTGCCTTAATTACCCATTGATGTACATTATACGAGGGCGGTCCAGAAAGTAACCTCTGTTTGGAAATAAAAATTAAACAAGTTGAGATAACAATTTTATTATTATATATGAAAAATACAATATTTTTTCTATTTGTCTACATATTCTCCAAAGAAATTCAAGCACTTGTCATACCTTTTAACAGTCTTTGAAATACCCTCTGCATAAAACTCCTAACGTAGCCAACCCATCACAGTGTGATGAAGCTCTTCGTCATTGCCGAAACGCTGAGATGCAAGCCACTGTTTCATGTATGGGAACAGATGAAAATCACTGGGAGCTAAGTCCGGGCTGTAGGGGGGATGGTCAAAAACGTCCCATTTGAAACTGGCCAAAAGTTCATTTGTTCTTCGAGCTGTGTGGGCGAGCGTTGTCTTGCAGAAACACAAGACCAGATGACAGAAGACCACGATGCTTGTTTTGGATTGCCCTTCTTAGTCTTTTCTACGTTTCACAGTAGGCTTCAGAATTCACAGTTGTGCCACATACCATAAATTCAACGAGTAAGATGCCCTTAGCATCCCAAAAAGCCGTAGCCATGACTTTCCTCACAGACAAAGTTTGACGGGCTTTCTTTGGCTTGCTTGGAGAAGTGGTATGTTCCCATTGCATTGACTGCCGTTTTGCCTCAACATTCACGTAGGCCACCCAAGTTTCATCGCCAGTAACAATTTTGTTCAAAAATGCTTCTCTTTCAGTGGCATACCGAGAAAGAAAGTCGATGGCAGAACTCATTCTTTTGGTTTTGTGATTGTCAGTTAGCAGTTTTGGCACCCAACGAGCACAAAATTTGCGATAGCCTAGGTGTTTGGTCACTATCTCGTGCAAAACACTCCGAGAAATTTCGGGAAAATGATCGGAAAGTTCTGTTATCGTGAACCGACGGTTCTCACGAACTTTTCCATCCACTTTGACCACCAGGCCATCATTGACAAGAGTAGGCCTACCACTCCTGTATTCTTCATAAATGTTAGTTCTTCCATTTTTAAAAAATCGTACCCATTGACGGACAACACCTTCACTCATAATGTTAGGACCATATACTGCACACAATTCATGATGAATTTCGGCTGCTGAGTGATGTTTTGCCAAAAGAAATCTTATAACACCGCGCACCTCACACTTGGCGGGATTTTCTATTGCGGTGCTCATGTTTTGAGATTATATCTCTCAAATGCGCGACAGTGCAATGCTCTTCCTTCGACAGCTAGAAGCATACTGACCACTGTGCACACTGATGTGTAGAAAACGGCGCTACCCCCACCACTTCCTGTGCTATGCACAAACAGAGGTTACTTTCTGGACCGCCCTCGTATATTCATTTAAATAACATTTTCATTGAACTTCTATTAATTTCAACAACATTATTTAATTCCATCACAAAATAAAATTCTATGAAATAGAGGTGGATATACTGTTCAACCTGTTCCAGCTCCCCTTCAATTGTTCTTCAAATAATTAATAAGAGTTTAAAAAAAAAAAAAAAAAAAAAAAAAAAAAAAAAAAAAAAAAAACCGAAAGTTCACATTTCCAACACTTTTTACATATAAATCTTCACATATTGCATGTCTTAGATTGATTTATTTCATTTTATATTTTGAGAACAAAAGAGAGGAAATATAGAAGGTTAAAATATTTGCAGGCAAATAATTTAGGTCAAAAGCATACTATTCAGGGAAATGGGTTGTTGTTAAATACCCAGCTGCTTAGCTGCAATTCTGAATAGATGAACTGGCATATATGGTCACCCTTCAGAACCATCCTTTAAATTCAACTATCAGGAAGATGTGAATCTCATGAGTGGTTGATGTGTTGTTTTCTGTTTCCATGTGTAAATGTGGTTCTGATATGTCTCCAATTAGAGAATTCTCTTTGCACAGTGAATTAAAGGAAAGCATTTTATTAGATTAGTTGGAATATTGTATTCTGCGATTGTTGCAGAAAATATAAGCACCCCTATTCTATTTCTGAATATTTTCTAGGGTATTTGTTCTTTTAAAAAAAAATTACATAACTATTTTAAAGTAACCAAGTTATGTCCATTTTTAATCACATTTAGGTAACTGTTAATCATATGCTTCACACAATTATGACTCTATGGCACAGACTTACGAGAAAACATAAAATATGGCCAGTTTTCGCACCTCAAATTGGTGGTGTTAGGTGGAAAAAACACAATAAGGAATCCCTTGGACCTTCTAATATAAAATAGCTGATAACAAGTTGAATACATCACACAGTAGCCCTGAAGACGGGCTCAACAAGAGACTGAAATATTGGTATAAAAATACGATGACATGGCATCAACCAGAAGCCTGAATACTATTAAGAATGCTGATATGGAAACAGAGGAGTCAAAACTTAAGCCTCTCTCCCGTTTGTGTTCTTTGGCTATGGTTAGTTATTTTGTTAACATGTTTATTATTATAAACATTTATGTTTTATTTTGGATTACTTGGAGCAAATTTTGAGAGCTAAAGAGTTCTATTTTTCTACCTTGAGTATTGCTGGTCGCTGAACAAACACCTCTGCTGGAAAATCCTGCAGCATCACATCTGTGAAAAAACTGCATGTCTGGAGAACAGTGTTTAGATCTTTGTTTGCAAGGGAGTTCTCTACCGACGAGAATACTTGGTGATCTGCTGCTACAAGAGACTGCCAAGGTAAAATAAGGCATTGGAAGCATCCATGCTGATATAACTCTGTTGGCTTTGTTTCAGATGCAGGCACTGATTCTGCCTTACTTGCACCTTCACTGAAGTATCCATGGCAATATTGGTGAACAGTATCTTCTGCACTAGAGGAAAGAAAAAGAAAGAAAAAAATTGAAATTTTCTATCACATAAATGAGTCATTCCACGTAAAAGCAGATAATCTTGAGGTATAGCTTTTCTTAAATTTATAAAAATTTATACTTGTACTGTAAGTTGATTATAAAAAAATCTGATGTGTTCCATTCACATGATTTTCTCTACAGACTATTGTTACAAAAGATTATTCCTTTATTTACATTGTGGTAATCGAGATAAACACTAGCAGAAATGGTTCTATTAGGTCCTTCTAAGCAAAAAGAAATAAGGTAATACACTAGGCTAAAGAGATTGTCTAATCTTTTAAAAAGTCAGTCACAATGTAAACCAATTAAAATTTGGCTCGCTTTACACAGTGAGGAGTGATACGAAAAGAGATGAAACGAAAGATGTCCTCTTGTTTGAGAAAAGTTTAAGTAGCTTAAAATTGAAACCAACAAGGAATATCTTTCCTGAGCCTTTATAAATGTCGACATTCTCAGCATGACTAAACATGCCAAGTAGGCAAACCTACATATTAGAATGTAATTTCCAGGCTTCTAGACCATGGTTGAGTGGATGAAATATACCAGCATATTGAAGATGCCTGGTGGAGTCAAGGGTGAAATATCAGACAATATTTTAACTACTGTGTATAAGCCTGGAAATCGCATTCTATCGGATTAATGCTGGCTATGAAAGTCTAAGCGTGTAAACCTAATACTGTTGCATATAATTCCTCATTTGTTTAGCTGACTGCAATTAATTTTGGTACATGCAGAATCATATGCATTAGAAAAATACAGAAATAAAGAATGCAATAAAATGTATCAAAGTGAGTGCAATTAAACTATGTTAATATTATCATGTTATACCTTTCAGTAGAAGAAGCCTTGCTCTATTTGTATGAAACAGGGCACCCTGCAGAATGAATATTCATAAATTTCAGCGGAAAATACAAAGTTTTATAAAATATTAATTTCCAGTGCTTTGTTTCACAAAATAAATAATTTAAAAATCTCAATCACATATATTTTCACACATAGGTAACTCTGCATTCGTGAACATATTTCATCTTTTGTTTCTTATCATCTATAATGTTTCAACATCAAAGTAAAAGCAGAATTTCCTATGTAGAAATATGTAAGAGTTTATTTTTGCTTTTGCCAGTGGAGTGTTTTGTTAACAGTAGTGTTTACAATGTCAACTCAAACATGGTGAGTCAACTTTGAAAGCAGTGACAGCTGACAATTACATTTTTTGTTGCAGGTTGCTCAACCTTATCACTTGTCTAAATGTTTTATGTGACACCAATGAAATAATATGAACTGGAAAAATGTTCAAGAGCGCAAAATAAAAGTGTGGGAAATGATTATGCATGTGCATGCTTTCAAAAACATAAAATAACAAAACTAAGCTAAGCTAATTAATATTCTTGTTATTGAAATTGGAAGAAAGGAATTTGTTAAAGCAATGTTTAGTATATCAAGAGAAAAGTTTAAAGAACAAGGGATGGGTAGACTGTCTCAGAAATAACCTGGAAAGTAATGGGTTAGGGGAAATGTGGAGAAGAAGAGAAAATAATGTGAATAACTTCTGGAAGTTGGCAAGGAAAAGATTAAAATATCTAGTGAAATAACTGAAAAGAGATCTTTAGTTTTCTATATACCAATGAAAGTCTCATGGGGAAGGGAAAAGTACATAAATGTGACAAATAAAGAGGAGCGAGAAGGTATTGCATGGCTGAAAGCAGGAGTATGGAGATTAAAAGGTTTAAGGAAAGGTATTCCACAAAATCAATGTCCTATATGTGGCGGAAATGAAGATATGGAACACATTTTATTTAAATGTAAAGGGACTGAAATTTGGAGAAAGGAGTATATTAATAAGAAATGGTTTAAAATAGATAGAAATGTAGCGGTAGTTGGAATGTTTCAAAAAGATAGTAAGAAGATTGGACAATTCTTATGCAAAGTGAAAAATAAATGGGTATGGACAGTAAATAGACAAAATGGTGTAATAAACTAGAATTAATAAACTATTGTAAAATATGAGTATGACTGGTAAAGAGCCAGGGCTGAACACCGGTCATATTCACCTGTATAAAGCTTAGCATACATAAATAAAATAAATATTCTTGTAAATAAAGTCCATTTTCTTCTCCTTTTGTTCAATAAAATGGTTCAAATCAAATAAGGAGAGAAATGCCCTCTCAATTGAAAATAATTGGCTAAAGCATTAGGTCTGTTTTTCTTCATTGCATTCCTAGTGAACATTTTTATCCTCTTGAGAATTCAAAAATGCCTTTCTTGCTGTGATGTAGTCAACGGGAATTGCATTTCTATTTACACTTCTCATTATGATCTCTTAACTAATTAATTTGGGGGTGATAAGCCAGCAGTGGAGGAGAGAAGTTGTATTGTGTGGAGCTGCAGGAAGAAACTGAAAAATTGCATAAGTAGCAGATAATGGGAGTTCTCATAGAAATCTACAGAGAAAAAATTGGTCTTTCAGTAGAAGGAAATGGAATCTGTTCAATTATGGTGTTTAAGAAGGGGAATAAACTACATAAAGATGAAAAGTGGTTCATGTAAGACAAGAAATTCAAGTTGTCAATGAGCTCTCATATCTGGGTATCTAGCTGAGCAGTAATGGAGGCTGGGAGAAACAGAAAATAAATGCAATGGTTAACAGGAAAATGGCCATTGAAAGCAATACAAATGTTTAGATATAATGCCAGTAATGCATATTTAATGGTTTGAAAGGCTTTATTCTGCCTTGGTTGAGTCTTGATTGAATTAAGGAGCAGAAATTTGAGGAATAGATGAGGATAAGTGTAACATGGATTTAGTATTAAGAAGCTTCTGTAAATTAATTCTGGGAATTCCCATTAATACTGCAAAAGCAGCAGCTTTATTAGAGTAAGGAAAGGTATGATGGAGAAAATCTTGAAATATTTATTTTCAGTACAAGCGTTACATGATACAGAATTAGTGAAAAAAAAAATGCTTGATACATCAAGAGGAAAGTTTGGATACTATATCTGATGGGTAGCTAAGTAAAATTGGGGAACAGGTATGCATGAATATTTATTTCTACAACTTATTTTACATAGCTTTTACATCTTTCTTACTTTAACCTAAACTATGTACAAATTTTAATTGGCTTCTTGCTACCTCAGTTTGCATGGCACCCAGTATATTAGCCTCTTGAGTAGCTTTATCAACCCTTCCCTCTCCTCCACTGTCTTTTTTTGCACTGCTTAATTTTCTTGCCCATTTTTCTCTTGCTTTCTGCAAGCACCAACCTATGCTTCTCATCTTTCTTCCTTCCCTGTTTACATTTTTATAGCCATAATTTTTCCCTCTATTTTTTACCATTTTTTCTCATAAACCTTGTTTCTCCATATTGTTAGTTCCTTGCACTCTATCAAATAATGTTCTATACTTTCCTTCTCACCACACATTTCATATATTCCTTTTTCATTGCCTCTTATCCCTCTTAGAAACATTGTTCCCGTTCTCATCCATGCTAGTCCTCCTTTTTCTTGCCTGTTACAGCAATCTGTATATGGTACTCATCCCAGTCTCTTTTTATTTGCTTATGAAATTGTACCAATTTCTTGTTTTCTAGACTTCCTCATATCTTCTACCTTTCAATGTCTACTACCCTGCATTTTACTACTTTACCCACATTACTTTCATTTCTTTCTTCAAGTCTCCATATATCGCCCATTTCTATTTTCTCCATAAATTTTCCAATCCCTGCCCACCAACTATTTGTGCTCTCTAGATTTTTTGCTTCATACATAGCTTTAAGATTTCTCCATCTTTTTTTAGGGAACAGGTAATTAAAATGGATTGGGAGATATTTTTGTTAGATACTTTGGAAGAGGTTTATGGATGGATATGAGATCAAGAATGGAAGATACACAGATCTTATTTGCCAAGGTAATGGAGCAAAGCTCACTGTCATTTTACAAGGAAGTAAAGAATGACCCAGAGAAGTAAAAGTACATTTTAATTTATAAAAAACATAAAAATAGGTGGTTAGCCTGGTTTAGATTGGATGTTTGGAAACTAAGGGGAATGAGGGGAGAGGTTATCCCAGGAAAGTGCCCCATCTGTGGGGATAAGGAAGATGAAAACCACATTTTTATTCAATGTAAAGCCACAAAGGATTGTAGAGAAAGTCTAATAAATAAGAAATGTATCGAGGAAAAATAAATTGTACTTAGGAAGATTTTTGAAGATCAGAAGCAGATACCTAAATTATGGGAGTTTTTGTGGAAGATAAAGAGGAATGGTCAGTTGAAAATCATGGTACCTAGAGCACATTTTAGATGAAAAAGGATAGCTATGCAATATCAAACATTTGTACAGTGAAATAGTTATGGTCTGGCCTACTAATAGGTTTAAGATCAGTCCTAATTATGTATGCACTTAGCACTTTAATAATAATAAAAATAATAATAATAATAATAATAATAATCATAATAACAACAATGATGATAATAATAATAATAATAATAATAATAATAATAATAATAATAATAATTGGCATTAAAGTCAATGGTTACATCAGATATGTTATACAATATATACTTTTGAACACTGTACACTACACAGCTAACATTCCTGTGAATGGGTGTGGGCAACATGACAACAAACATTCACAACCAACATAGATTGTAGTACATATATGGATAATTATTGCTTTTCTGCTTTGAATACTTAAACTGCATAATGTTGTACTTTAAATTGCATTATACTTTAAGAAAAACAAAATTAAAATCAATTCATATAACATACATATGTTCAACAGGACTGAGTATCAGTATTTTTATATGGTGGTGGCAATGGAATTGAGAGTTGCCATATGGAACAGACTGCACATAGAAAGAACCAAGAAGCATACCCACTGTACATTTTGCCCCTAATCTGTAACAAAGACATTTGTACTGATTGCTGAATTAGCATTTCAAAAAACATTTTTTAAAAAAAATTATATACTGATTTAAGAGTGCAGAAATTTATATTACAAATATATCTGATGTTATTCTTTCCTTCCTGTTTTTATTTGTTATGCATGAGGCATCCATTTATAGCTAGCTATCACTTGCAAACATCGCTTCAATTCATGTGCAGAGATTTCTCTGGTAGGGTTACAATACTCTACCTTTTTCTCATTTTTGGTTGAACATTTTTTTACATCTTTTAATCAAATTTTCTTTCACACATTAATTCTGGTTATGAAATTGCTACATCATCTCTTGTTAAATGCTATTTTAGTTCTAATACATACAGGTTACCCATGTACATTTTATTTTTTATGTTATGAATTATTAGTTTAAAGTTCTGGCCAACTCTTACACCATTGGTAATCAGGAGCTATAATGTCAGAGGTGCTTTCTATTGGAGCACACTGCCACAACCAGGAGGAATGTTATAGTTTTTTCTAGTGTAAAAAAATTCTTAGGATGGTTTCTTTTGGAAGGGATGAAAAGCCCACGTCAAACACTTACAGCATGTAAAAGCACTTCAAGTCTGATAAAAAGGTCTCTGAGCAAAATTATGCGGCTTTTCATGCACAATATAGAATGGGATGTTCAGAATCACAGCAGTTAAAGATAAATAACGTCCATAAATAACACCCAATTTCAATTATTTGCTTCTACAATAGCAGCAACACATACAAAAATAATGTGCTGTACTATCTATGACATGAATAGTGACAAACTATATAAACTCTGATGGATAACTGTGATATTTATTGCTATTGATACACTGAAACACAAATGTTGAATTATGTTCTTACCACAACTAACCATAAACTATATTATTTCCCATAATCCTCATACTCTGTAATCAATTTACTATAATTATATAGATTATGCAATTTTAGTAATATTTCCATAGGCAGACTGTGTTATTGTAAGTAATATTTTACATTAGATACTCTATTGTAAAATATGTGTGTAGATCATATATGTTCTACAATGTCTTTTATATTATGTAAAATATATTTTTAATTTTATAAAATTATGTTTTTCTCCAAAAAATAGCATAACTGAGTATAGAACAAATTACATACTGTGACTGCAGAAGTGCTTCAGTATTGCCATCTGTCAGATGTATCTCTATTGGTGATGCTGTGGTACCAACACTTTGTTTTGCTGATCCTCTTTGTGCACTAATTTCACTTCTCTGAGACAAACTACCCCTAGAATCATGGTCTAGAGCAGGAGAACCATTAACAGCAGCACCAATTTCATCAACAACAGATGCCAGATCTTGGCTCACTTTATTGCGAATTTCAGGAAGGGCATCAAGCAAACCTTTTGCTTTGATATATGTGTGCAAAGAACCACATTTGTCAGCCTAGAAAACAGAAAAAACAAAAATAAATGCATGCCTTTTACATACTAAAGGTACTTCAAAATTTATATCATGGCACTAAAAACACCAAAGTTAAAAGATAATGATATGCAGAGAGTGAGAAAATTTACCCTATATGCATTTCTCTTCAATTACCTTTACTAATCTCAGAATTAGATTTAGTACTTTGTCATCTTCTGGATGACTTTCAAAATCAAACCAATCAAATAGTTTCAAAATCAGCTCCTTTTGGCCAGTAACATCTTTGTCATTTACAAAACCATTTTCAAGTTTTGATAAAATACTGTTGAGGGCTCGCACTCTTATTTCCTCCAGCTGATGACCTGAAGCAAGCAATGAACATATGAAGTAAATCAGTATTAAAAAAAAATTGCATGTATATTGAATTTAATTTCCCACTTTTAATACAATAATGAATAGAAAATTTCACAATTACCACTGAGGTGTTAAACCTAAATTTCTAACAATTGAAAATTAATTGAGCCGATTTTGTAACACTACATCACTTACTTTTTATTTAAAAAACATGTTTCAGAAGCCATGTGCTTCCATTGTCAATTCCTTTGGTCGACACTAAATTTCTAATCTAATAATCTAACATTCAATTATAAGAGGCTTCCTAACAGACCTCAGGGTTATCTGTATAATGGAGACCCCTCCCCCAAGACTTACATTCCACTATTTAACTTTTTTTATGACTTTATATCTCAATTCTCTAATCTTTTTATCTGCTCTAATCCATTTTTCTCTTATGTTTCCCAAATATTCTCTTACTATTTTATTCCTATCATCAGTCAGCTTTTAAAGCATTAAAATTTATTTCTGTAATTTGTTCCATTTTATTTCCCGTCCATTTTCTTCAATCTCTTCATCCCATTACATTCTAATAAACAATGAAATACCTATTTCTTTAGCTTCCCATATAATGCACCCTTCTTCTCAAACCCTTTATAAACAGTGTTTCTTAATGCATTCATGCTAATCATTTCCACTAAAATTTATTACAACAATTATTTATACATTTTTCCCTTCCTTGATTGCATATATACTTAACACCTTTTAAATGTAGATAGTACACAATTAATTGTTATAAGATCTGATTTATGTTACTATCACATTACTTTTTCTACCATCTATCATTTATTAAGGGGCATATAAACTACTCTTACAAAACTTATTTTCTGTCTAATTCATTTTAATTGAGATAAACCTCTGCAGAAACAGCTACATTATACAGCAAATTCAGATACAAAGGAAACATTATACAGCAAATTCGGATACAAAGGAAACAGTAGCAGTTAATGTTTAAGAATTGGATATCATGTGACTTTAAAAGAGTGATCAAGTATTCTTCAATTTTAATTGTTAATAATGTATATCTTAGAAATCATTTATGCAATAAAAAAGTTATTTGAAATAAATTCTGTGTTTATGAGATTTACATTTTTAATCTAGGACATTTTCACCCATAGATCATATAACATGTACCAGTTATACAAGATTATACAAAATTCCTTTTGAATGAAGAGGGCTGCACAGCCTATTCCTAGACAATTCAAGATATCCGTTTTGTGCCATTTTGATAACTTAGACATATTATATTTTAACCAACATTGTTAGAGCTATTTTTGAGAAAATTGAGATTTTGAAAACTCTTTCACATAAAGGGTACTTTGGGATAGGGTAATTTTTTTGAACAAATTTTAGCCACATCTTGATACTGAACCTAAATACCAAAGCAAACAATAATATCCTATTACTTTCTCTAGCACATATGTACAATGCAGTGGATACAGAAGGTATTATATTCCACCCAAAAATTCAATACCGAGATTTCAACAAAAAATATGTTTTGAAACTCCCTGAATCCCAAAAAAGTATTTTTCGAAAAACATCTGCATATGTCTATGGGCACCTTAGCTCAAAAATGAAAAGTCTGCTATTTAAGTTCAGTATCTTCCAAGAATGCAACATGAACATTTTCAAGAAAATCAACCCACCCCCAACTACCCTTACATTTGGAACATTATTCAAAAATTTTGATTTTCACAAAACTGGCTCTAATTATTTTGATTAAAATGACATGTTTAACATATTTTCATGGCAAACAAAATGTATACTTTCAATTTTCTGGCAATAGCCTCTGAAGACCTCTTCATTCTGTACAACTTTTATATAACTGGTAAATCATAAGAGACAGACAAAAACTTACTGCACAAAAAATGTTGATCTCATTAAAACATACAATTTGTTATATATACAGTTTTTTTGCAGAGCAAACTATTTCAGAAATATTCCCTGTTGTTTCAAAAAATACTTAAAGCTTTTCTCAAATGTGAAGTCCTCATCCATTTTATATATCTTTTGTTTTACTCCTGGCGATAGGAAAAAAAAAAAAAAAAAAAAAAAAAAAAAAAAAAAAAAAAAAAACTAAAACTAAAACTAATTTCAATTATAACCACACAACAATAATTTTTAAAAGATTTTTTAGTTGCTTTAGCCTAGTGTATTCCCTTAGTTTTCTTCTATTCATAAGGAACTAAATAATACGGCCATTTTGGCCATGTTTATCTTAACTAGTATTATGAAGATAAATAATCTTTTGTAAGAATAGTTTGTTTGAAGAACAGATAAACATATGTGATTGAAAGACATCAGATTTTCACTTTTCACTTTCTTTAACTGCTGTGGTTTTCAGCGTTCCATTCCATACTGGGCGTGAAAGACAGTTTAATTTTGCTCAGAAGCCTCTTTAGCAGGCTTGAGGTTCTTTTAGATGCTGTAAATCCATGATACAGGACCAAGCACAATTACTGCCAACTAGCAACAAATAACTGTGCTACTACTGGCATCTAGGGGCTATTAACTTTTATGTGCTGTAAAGCTATGACATGGGACTAACAGCTTTGTTTCACTTCCAAAGGAAACCATGCTAAGGATTTTTATGCCCAAAAAAATCCATCATGTTCTGCCGGATTTGAACCCCAACCTTGGGTATATGAAGTTAGCATGGTAATTACATATTTACGGTGCTATTAATAGATAGAAAAAAACACAGAAATTTCACCAGAAATGCATGTTTTGAGGACCTCAAAATAAAAATCCATAAGTATGTGTGTGTCTGTAGACAGTGTTAACTCAAAAATGAGATGGTTAAATACAAAATGTGATATTTAAGTATACTAGTGTCCAAAAGTTAAGCATACTGCAACATGCTGTTACCAACCCATCACACATAATTTGGAATTCAACAGAATGAGAAATAACAGACAATTTTGACCTCGGGACACCTTTTTATGCAAGTACAAAATCTGATGATCATTTCCACAATGACAATGATGGTGCTGAGAGGTTAATATGAGGTGTAGTGACCTATCATGGCTACACAGACCTCGCAGTACCGAGACATGCTCTCGATACGGTGGTTCAAGAGCTCTGCAGGCAGTAAAGAGCACATTGGAGGTCTGGAAGTGTCCTCGTGGGGGCTGGCAGGCTGTAACTCATCTTCCTAATGCATCCCAGCCATGATCTATAGGGCTCATATCTGGGGATATCGCTGGCCAGGCCATATGCTGGATACCTTCCCTCTCAAGATAGTCGTCCACCAGGTGGGCTCTTTGTTCATTATCGTCCATTAAGGTGAAGTGTGGACCAACTGCACCTCTGAAAAGCTGCACATATGGTTCCAGTATCTTGTCTCTGTACCTCTGGACATTCACAGTACCACCGTCGAAGATGTGTAGATCTGTACATCCACTGAACATTATGCCTGTCCACATGAGTATGCCACCACCACCAAATGGGCGTGTTTCCACGATGTGGGTGGGATGAAATCAGATTCCATGTTTGCTCTAGATTATTGTGCAATGAGGTTCATTGTTCAAACTGAGTCTGGTAAACAGCATGCTCCTCCATTCATTCAAGGTCCAATGTTGATGCTGAACTCCAATGTAAATGGGACGTATGTGTATTTGAGTGAGCAGGGCACACACACTGCTGGATGTCTGGCATAGAGGCCAACTCCATGAGCCCCTGGTATACAGTTTGCCTCAAAACTTGAGCACCCAAAGTGGCTGCTAGCTCGGAAGACAGTTGTTTCGTGGGCATCCTCCGATGTCATCATGCTGTTATAGTCAAATCTTGGTCCTGTTGTGCCATTGTGACCTGTGGGTGACCATGCACAGGGATCTCACAAACACTTCCTGCTTCTTGGAACCATTGCCAAAGTTTGGAAATGACACTTTGAGGCACATTCAGGACCCAAGAGACTGTGGTTTGTATCTGACCTGCTCTAGACATCCGATGATTCTACCCTTCAAAACAGGGTCCAGTTGACATCTTTGTGGCATGTTGGTGCTATCTAGTAAATACTTTGCAAAGTAACTACTCTGTGTTCACAATGGGAGAACAATAACTAGGTCTGATACTCTGTTATTGGTTTACTGCTCTGGTGTTATTGATCTTGGAAGCATGAACCCGCTTACCTATCAGGGACCACCAGTAAGAGGTGGCACACACTGTGACAACATTTAATGGCGCTCGCTCACTGTTTTCTCCTTCAGTTCTCTCTTTTCTGAATTATGTTTAACTTTTGGACACCAGTGTAATTATGGTATTTAATCTCTTATGTTAGTGTGTACACAATCCAAAGGAACAAGCAAGTCTCAAGGATAGAAATTTAGATGAATGTGTTTAAGGAAAAAGAAAGGAAGAAAGGTATATTATTGTATGAAATGTAACAAATGTTTGTATTGTGATTTATGATAACAAACCCATTCATTCAATCTTCTCTTATAGCTTAATAGTTATGCAAATTTCATTCAGAATGAAGAGGACTTTAAGCACTATTCCCAAAAAATTCAGGATATACATTTTATTTGCCATGTAAATATATTTAATATACAGCATTTCAGCTAAAATCATTAGAGCCATTGTTAGAAGGTCTATAAATCTGAAAAATGTTCCTCGTAAAGGGTAGTTTAGAGTAGGGGGATTCTTCTGAAAAGCTTTCTGCGGAATCCTTGGAAGATACTACTACAAAATAAAACATGCACACACTGACTCTCTTATAAAACTGATTTTGTTTATTTATTCAGAGGTTCTCAAAATATGCATTTCTGGTGAAATCTCAGTATCAAATTTTTGGGTGGAATATGGGTAGTTTCTCTACCTGCTATGTAAAGTGTACATACAGTAGAGTTCATAATTGTTTTGACAAACCTGATTGATCTCTAATGTTGACAGTGCTTACACGACGACTTAAGTATATTGTAAGAGTGAAGGTGGGTGACAGTGCTTATCTCAACACAGCAGAGTCAACACGTCTAGGTAAGTGTCTTCTAAATGGGGCAATAACATAGCAGAGCTGGCTCAACAGTCTGTTGACAAAATATTTAGATTTCTCTTTCTGAAGTTTTACTTTGTATGTGTTTCAGACGCATTGTGAATCTTTCACTAAATATTATACTCCCACCTCAATGTAAAGAATGCCATGTACAGTTTTGGGAGGCTGTAATACATGCTTTACAAGTAGGGAAATCACAAGCAGAGGTTACTAGCAATTTTCATCTATCTAGACAACTTATATCTGTTTGGAACAAACTTTACCAAGTTCATGGTCATGTACACAATAAATCACAATGGAAAAAATAGATCGATAAATTAGAAAGCAATCATCAGATCCTCGAAAGTCAGCATGACTAATCAATGCCTATCTGGGGGAGAATTATGGGGTAGACATTGTATCTACTGTAAAATCTGGATTAAAGGATGAGAATTTGACAGACCATTGTCACGCAAGAAAAAACTCTTCATAGGTCTTCACAACAAACAGAAGAGACTTGTCTTTGCAAAGAAACATTGTCACTGGACAGAAATAAACAAAATGAAATGCTGTGGTTCTCAGCATTTCATTCTATACTGAGTGTGAAAGACTACTTAATTTTGGGTAATTATAGAGAACTTGGGCCCCTCTAGAAATTAAACAAATTGTGGTTTGACTTTAAGTTTGGTTTATACTTGTTACGTTTTCACCAATTTTTTTTATCGGAAAAGCTCTGTAATTAAGTTAAACGCTAATTTATTATGTGCACGTAGCGATCCTTTTTTTGTGAATATTTATGAAGTATGCTGCCTAGAAGGAGTAGAATATAAATAAAGAAGTCTTGAAGTACTTTTGCAATGTAAATATATAATAATACTACACACTAAAGTGCCTAAAACCTGAGTTTCATTGTCGGCGGCAGGCGAACAGTGTTGTGGAATGCAACACCGGCATATGTCGCTAGACGCTGTGCTGATGTATGACAAATATGTTTCATGCAGATACAGCTGTTAAGTGAATTTTATTATGCAGAACTTTGGCACTTTTAAAATCGAATGAAACTAAGTGCGGTTGATTGACTTTGTATTTATGATGACAATTTCAAAGCCTGTGGATTTCAAATTTAGCGCGAGGTTAGGTTCCAATCCGTTTAGGTTAGTGTGTGTATATAAACAGGTAGCAACATTAGTTTTTTAAGCCATCTCCCCACCCCTAATCCCCCTCTAACCACACTGGTCCCATTAGAGTGCAAAACTGGTATAAGTCGCAGCGCAGTTAGCGGCCCAACTTGTAAATAATTACCTAATTTTACTCATAGGCCACTTTATCAGGCTTGGGGTTCTTTTACATGCCATAAATCTATGACACAGTACCAAAGGCTTTACTTCCCTTCCCAAGGAAGCCATGCTAAGGATTTTTACACCTGAAAAATAATCCATTGTCCTTTGCCAGGTTTCACTCACTGGACAGAGCAGCAATGGTCAAGGATACTATAGAGTGATGACATCAAATTTAATCTGTTGGTATTCAATATGTTTGTCAATCTAAAAGTGAAAGATTCAATCCACACTACCAGGTTCTTACTGTGAAACTTGGAGGGGGAATGTCATGGTATCGGGCGCTTCTCCACTAAGGGTGTAGGTGCTTTAGTGTGTGTAATGAAGGGTCCTGACTATATCAAGATATTGGATAAGCATTTACTACCATGTGCTAGAAAAAATATGCTCGGAAAATGGTATTTTCAGCATAATAATGATCCAAAACATTCTCATTGTGTAATAGACTATGTTCAACAGAAAAAAAAATTAATGTTTTGCCATGACCAAGTCTGGACTTGAACCCGGTAGAACATACATATGTGAGAGGTGTTGGACAAACATGTCTCAACAAGAGAGTTTTCCAGTAAAGTGGATTTTTTTCAACATGTGAATGTGAAAAAATTCCTAAAGAAACAATTAAAACCCTTATTGCTTTCATGCCAGGAAGATGTCAGGTTGTTATAAAAGCAAAGGGTTATGCAACGAAATATCAGTTGTAATGCTCTGAAAAAGCATGTCTTAGTTTTATTTTATTAGCTGTGGATTTTTCAGTTTTAAACATACAATACACTAACTCCAGAAGTGTTATTTTTTGTATATGTATGCATTGTCATTTATAGTTAAATTACATATTGTACAAAAGGCCAAACAATTCTATAAATAAAGAAATGTTGAGAAAACATGTTGTCAAAACACTTATGAGCACTACTGTATGTAGGGGAAGAAGGGATAATTCCTTGCACCAGGGTAATCCCGTAGTTCTGGGAAAATGCATGGCGCTAAAAAGCCCTAATTAGTGCTAGCCTCTAGCAGTCATCTGCTGTGTTTACAAAAATTTCTTGATTTTTGAAAAAAAAAAAATGGTTTGTTGACCCTTTAGGATCATGGTGTAATATTTTATGATGTGTGTTTATTCTGTATAGGGTCTTCGAGTGATATTAGATTACTCTAAATAACCATATGCCATGGTCCACATCATGTAATGGAAAAAATAAGGATGGCTGAAAAAAAACAACCATTACAGGATTCAGGAATTGAACCAGAATGTATTATATAATAATGTGTAAAATAATATGCATGCATATAATATAGACATAAGAAAAACACATTTCAAAAGTTTTGTGGTTTTTAAGAGTTCATGCGACTACTTGCCAGTTCTCCTATTTCCCTATCATGTCCTGGTAAAAATAATGATTGATGTTAAAGGTATACATTTCAACTTCATTTCATTTTTGCATTATATGATTGGTGACATTGCACAATGTGTACAAATTGTAAATAAAATAATTTTTGTGATGTGTCCTATGTCATAGTACAATGCATACATACTGAATGATTTTAAAGGCTGAATAAACTGAATATGATTATTCTTCTATGAGCACCACAGAATAAAAGTCAAGAAACACAACACAACTGAGACCACATTGAACCTGTCGAAAAGGCCCTGTCTTGCTTCTAAAACCTTAGAACCAAAATCACTGTATTAGTTTTTGGATCTGCAGCAGATTAACAGGCATGCATATGCACATACACACAAAGATGCTCTTTCATGCTTGAATGTCTCCGACAACAGAAAATGTAGGCTTAATAGAAACAAAGAATGCTGATGCCTTTCATTCAGGGTTTCTTACCTATCACCTTAAGAGGCCAATTTTCTTAAATCACAGAAGTGGTAATTATCAAATTAGTCCTATTTTGAATGAATAGTGTGTGCATACTTTTCTCTGCACAATCAATAGAGGCCCAATAACACCTGTAGCCCTGAGAATATAATGAATGGCATTACTTCCATACATGATCCAGGTTGGGTATTTTTGTTATTCTGCCATTAGAGCTGCTTTGTAGTTGCTAGTCTGTTATAGATTTTCAGTGCCCGCAAAATGAGCTGAGGGATCTGTTACGCTAAAACCCCAATGATCCCAAGAAGAAATCAAAAACCTCGGCAATCTAGCAGATGTCAAATTTGACCATGCTGACGTTTTATCACTTTCAAATGTGGATCGCCTATGGAAGTTTTACCGATATAACATGAGATTTAAAATTGTTTTTAATAAACAAGTGGTATTGCATTCACTTACATGATAAATCTGTATTGCATAATTGTATTACAAATAACCATCTATTTAACATGTTAAATTTAAAGATTATTTACCAGTTAATTGTATATTTTTACTTACAGAGTTTCTGAATTTGTATACAAGGTATGGCTCCTGGCATCGTCATGTCCGTATACATTAAAGCACATTATTATGTTGCATTACAAGTCCTTTCTCTGAATTCATTTCATTACTGGCACTCACTCACCACAATGACGTTTGTTTTTGCTAGATTTATATTTACTTGATTGCCGCCATGTGGCTGCCATGCTGTATCTGCTATTGCCAACATCTGTATTTACAGATTAACACCCTAAATTATATATTTTTAAGTTCTCATAAAATATTTGAGTAACATTTTCATAGACAGCACAATAATAATTCTTGTGTTGCACTATAGAAGCGGTAAACTTTTATACATTTTCAGTACGTTATATTATTCTAAGCAATGATTCTACCTCTCTAAATTGCAGCGTTGGTTTACCTGAATATCCCCACCTTGCGACAAACATGGTTGAAAATTCTGCGCATTGATCTATTGATATCAGGGAACAAAGTAAAGTGTCGGAATTGCTCGTGAATTAAGAGATTCAGAAGATCCGAATAGCAAAATTGGCAAATTTTCGTATTTCAAAACTCAGGCGATTTGTGTAATATATGATCAAACTAAAAGATTCTCCTTTAGTAAGAAGTTAATTTGTTAAAACCAGCTGTGCTTGTAAAGATGGAGGACGTCAGTGGTGACTGTTGTGACATTTATAGTGCAGTAGGTGGAATGGAAGCGCATAGTGTGAATTTCTTTAACATTGGAGTGCAGTAGATCATATTATTCGTTAAAAATGTGACGAATAATAAAATATTGTGAATTATGCGTACCTACAGAAGGAATTGGTCAATGTTTTGATTATTGATCCCAATGTCCTATAATTACGTACAACACATACAAATTATTTTACAAACAAAAACACCAGTATCCGTTATATATCAACAGATTAACCATTTATAATACATAAATATGGAAATAGTCGGTGATTACGAATACAACAGCAAAGATTTAATCGGACACGGTGCCTTTGCAGTTGTATTTAAAGGAAGGCACAGAAAGGTAAATAAACTAGAAACCATACATATCAACTACTACCTTGACATTAAAGAGAAGAAAGCGTTAAAGGCCGAAGGCCGGACAAATTATTTCTAATAACTATGTTTTTTATTTCAGATCCCAAACTGTGTTGTAGCAATAAAAAGCATAACAAAGAAGAACCTTGCCAAATCACAGAACTTGCTGGGAAAGGAGATAAAAATTTTAAAGGTTTGTGAATATCACTTATTAAATTACATGCTGGTGGCCATTAGAAACATATTATGGTTTAAGTAATGAAGTAAACAAATGCTGTGCATCACAAAGAAGTGAGTACTATCTGGCCATAAAAAGAAACCAAGCAAGAGGAATGTGCTGCATAAGCACTTCCTGGCCTGGGAATATAGTTCTTGCACACTTTTACAAATAAACTTGTCATATTCTTATACACTAGACCCTTTTCACCAGATGAATTTGTCCTCGTGTAAACAAAGCAAAAATGTATTCTGCTTCCTGGCTCTGATTGGATGGGTAATGAGGCTACTTTCTTAACCATGTGGTGCCTAGGGAGGTAACCATGTGGAACCTGGAACTGACATCGCTTTCCTTCTATCCATTCTTCATTGTGAAATAGTTTAGAAATGCACTACTGGTTATATAAAATTGCATATAGCACTCTGAACTAAAGATATAAATAAGAGATACAAAAATTGCTATTCGAAAATAAATACAAAAAAACATACTTAATCTGAATCAGAGGGGTTGTATTCCATCAGTATCAAAGTTCAGCTCCTTCCCTCTCCCTTCATCTTCTTCTGCTTGCATTTTACTCTTAATAGTGATGTCTATCCATATCTGGGTAGTTGAGAGGCCTTCTACCCACATTTTGTTGAGAAAATACAGCTTTCACCCTGTCTGTTTGTGGGAATTTAACAATACATCCTCATGGTCAACAATGATACTCTTTTCCAGAATTAAAAGTCAATGTCAAGAAATAGATTATAAGATGATGTTTGTTTGAACGTAGGAAGGTAGGAGTCACTGTTCACAAATGCAAGTGGTTTCTTAATTGTAAGTGGCTCATTAATGTGGAAAAACTTATGAACCTTTAGATGCATTCCACCTATAACAAATTTGTCACACTGAAATTCTAGCACTGGCTTTTTACGTTTCCTCGATTTTTCCAGGTGTGGTTAACTTGCATGTTTTTAACATTTCTCTTCTTGCAGAATTTATACTTAATGCACACAGACACATCTGTAAACTGTAATGCTGTCACGTTAACAATATCCTTGATGGCCAACGTGGAATAATTCTTACATAGTTTGTGGCACAATTCAAAATTATAACTTGCTCAGCACTCTTTAAATGCTTACCTCTACGATGTTTTACAAACTGCACTTGTTTGGCCTTGATGGTTTATGTACTACTACTTTTCACCTTCCCGCTTTTAAAGCTCACCAGCAGAAGCAGCCTGCATCCTATTTACTCATTTTCTTAATTAAGTCCAATTTGATTGTTTACTTTAGATTTATTTTGCTGCAATGCTACATAATCACACATTAAACATACCATTGTTACATAATACAGAGAAGATCCAGTAGTTTTAGTTAGTACTCAGCAATCTACTTTGTAATCAATGTACCTTGTAATTATGGCATCAGCCAATGAGCGTAAACTGGGCTCGCTTTTGTGCACATGTCTCCGTTTACGTGAGAATCTATTCTCTGGGTTAAAATGGTCTAGCAATGAAAACATGTAAATACATAACTATAGGTCCCTATCACAGCAGTGATATTTCTGTGGCAATATCATTGGTAATTCACATATGCTTATAATACTACCATAGTAAACAAGCAACTACATGTAGATACACACCTCTTGCTTTCTTCTGGTGGTCCAACAGTGCTTTGCATTTCCTTGCATTTGTTCTGGAAATATATTTATTTTAATGTTTGATAATATTTTAGTCTAGCTTATTTTGTTCACTTTTTAAACTGAAATGTTGTGAGTTAGGTTTTAATTGTTTATCTTCCCACTTAATTCATTTCCCTCAGAGTAATTGTGCTTCAAGTACATACGAGGGGCATACTGAAAGTCATGAGCAACACTGTTTTACAATCTTAATATTTATTTTTAAGCCAAACCAAATACATCATCATAATCTACAGACTTTCTTTCACTTTTTGACATAGTCTCCATTGTTTTGCACACATTTTTCCCATCGTTCTACAAGTTTGAAAATGCCTTGTGATAGAACTCCGTTCCAACTGCCCACAGACCCTGACGCACTGCTTTCCGAATATCCTCCAGCGTCTCGTAGCGTTGGCCACGCATCTGCTCCTTCACAGAACCGAAAAGATGGTAGTCGGAGGGTGCCAAGTTGAGACTGTAGGGAGGATGTGGAAGAGTTTCCCACTCTAATGCCCTGATCTTCTCCATAGTGGCACGGGCAGTATGCGGACACGCATTATCTTGTTGAAGGATGATCCTCTTTCCAGGGCATTTATCACGCAAAGCCCGATGGAGCTTCAGAAGTGTCTTGATGTAGCAGGCAGAATTTATGGTTTGTCCAGGTTCAAGAAAGTCAACCAGAATGCAACCTTGTGCATCCCAAAAGACACTTCCCATAACTTTTCCTACAGACTGCACTGTCTTCGCTTTCTTCTTCGATGATGAGTTCAAGTGGTGCCATTCCATACTCTGACGTTTCGTTTCTGGTTCATAGTGATGGAACCAGCTCTCATCTCCAGTCACAATACACGTCAAAAATTCATCACCTTCATTATGAAATCTCTGAAGAAGGTTTTTTGCAATGGTTCTTCTCTGAAGTTTGTGGTCTTCAGTCAATAAACGGGGGACCCAACGGGCACAGACCTTTCGATAACCCAAGCTGTGGATCATTTCTTGCACTGCACTATGTCCTATTCCAAGTTGCGCAGCAATTTCATTCACAGTAAAACGCCTATCTCCTGTAATGAGCTCATCAACTCTTTCCTTGTTGCGTTCTGTAGAGGCAGTTCAAGGATGCCCGCTACGAGGCGCATTTTGCAGACTCGTGTTTCCATCTTTGAAATGTTTCACCCATCTTCTAACACTGCTGGCACCCATGCAGACACCTCCATACGCACGTTGAAGTCTGAGATGAATTTCAGGAGCAGATTTTCTTTCTTTCACAAGGAATTCAATGACAGCATGCTGTCAAAACGAAACATCAATGTCAGCCATTTTTCAAACACCGTCTGTGGTCACGTGATAGAAGCTAATGACGTCACAATATGTCAACATGTGGCTTAAAGTCTGTAGATTACGATCCTGCAATTCGTTTCGTTACATTGTTGAAATTTAAATTTTTACAATGGGTTGCTCGTGACTTTCAGTATGCCCCTCGTATAATCCCATTGTTATCTCTTTAGAGTATTGTGGCCTAAGTCTACATTAAGCAAGATAGTAATGTATAAGAGAAATAATTTGTGAGAGGGAATAGGCTCTACACCATTTAATGAGAAATATAGTTGGTAAAGTTGCTGTAATATTCCCTGTCATGGCAACATGTGCATGTAAATTTGAGATCAATTGCTATAGTGATAAAGAATTTGTTGTTCATTACCAACAAACTCCCTTATCTGTTGCCTCTGATTAGTTTGTGCATCTGCCATTGTGCTGAAGAGCTGACATTTGAGTGAAAAACTTGCAGTAAAACATCAGGTCTTGTGGTTTTGAAATTTAGCCAGAGGTTGGGTTACAACTCCTAGGTTAGCGTGTGTGAATATGAACAGTTTTTGAATAACTGGTTCATACAGATTACACTTGTGCAGTTGGGTTACCAGTTCTTTCTGTGCATGAAGTCCTTTTTGGCATTCGGTGATGATTTTTCTATAAGAATAAATTGTTTTAAAAAGTGTGGGTGAGTAGGTGATAGGCTTTCTAACTGTTCACATCCTCTAAACTTCTAATTTAGATATTTTTTTTTTATTCCATCCATGTTTTTTAAAACCTTTTTGCAGCATAGCCTTCCTTATATATAGAAATTTTAGTTGTATTATTCTGTACCTTTTTAATTGTGGACAGAATGGCATCCATTTTCCATTAATAGAGTTAATTCATAAGGATACATAAACTCCTTACATAAGAAAAGTAAAACTGTAGAAACATTAAGAGTGATTTTTATTACTATCAGATATTGAGTAGACTTCATTATTTTGATATGAAAGCAATGTGACCATAAGCATTTTTCCTCCTTTTGACATAACAGCATACTTAGGTTGTAAACTAATATTGGCAAGTATTTATTTAAAAACAAAGGAATTTGAGTTGTTTTTTGTAACACAAATATCACTTGGCAATTACTTGCTGGGCTGTAACATTCAAGAATAAATGTTACCCACAGACAACAGGACTAGCAATGGGGAATCCTCTATGACCATTCCTAGCCAACTTGTACATGAGTAATTTTGAGATACACATCACCGAGGCATTCCCACATATATACAAAAAATGGTATAGGTATGTAGGTGACATCATCGCCATAGTTCTGGAGAAACTCAAACTCCTCAACTTGCAAAACAAATCTATTCAGTTCACTATAGAGACTGAGCAGGAAAGCTTCCTACCATTCCTAGACATCAATATAATAAGAACAGAAAAACAAAACCTGACATTTGGAATACAAAGAAAATCCACAAATACAGATAACAACATAAAGTTTGATAGCTATAATCCCATAACACACAAATATGCAGTCCTGAACAGTTTAACATATAGATTGGTACACATTCCCATGGTGAATAGTAAATATCAAAAAGAATACCACAGCTACTCCAAATAGCTACCAACGATGACTTCCAAAAAAGTGCAATAGACAAGAGAATACGTAAATACAAAAAACTGAACTGCATAACACACACAACCACCCTACAGAACCTCTGTAACACCAATCTCAGTTCAGAAAGTTCACCTATCATCCTTGGGCACACAACAAACTTCAGAAAATCTTCAGGAATTATAACATCACCTTAGCTCCGAAAAACAGCTAAGCATTCAGAAACTGCTAGGCATCCTATCCCTACTAACAAACCAGGAATTAAATTAGTAATCTAGTATATATAGGACGGACAAAGAGAAGTTTGGAAACCAGATTAAAGGAACATTTGAGAAACCTAAAATATAAGCAAAAAGAAAAATCAGCAGTTGCCTATCATTTTTGGACATCAGAACATGAAATCACACCTAACATAAAACTGTTAAAACCAGCATATAAACCCACAGAATTAGATATCTGGGAGATCTACATCATGAAGAAAAAGAGCCATATCATGAATTTTGATTTATCACCATACAGTAACCTTTGGAAGTTCATAGATCCAGCAACAGATACCTCCAAAAGTGATACACCAACACACCCCCTTCATTGATGCCAAAGAAGCAAGATTTAGTCGGAAAGAAGGGTTGAAAATGGGAACAAGTGTTCCCAAAACCGGTCCCGGTAAGTAATTACTAAGTGATGTTTGTGTTACATAAACCAACTCACATTCCTTTGTTTTTAATTAAATCACATCACTGTCACAAGCTTCTTGCATATTTGCAAGATTTCAATTCAATTACTGTAGTATAGAAGTTATGCATCTGTGAAACTTCTACAGCTGTCAATGTATGCATTGTCTACAACTTGTTGTCAGCGATGTGAAAGTCATCGTATCCCTGTAGTAGTGCCTGTTCTGTTGATGTTTCTGATGGACAGCCCTACTGACTGGAAAAAATCTGGAATTAACGCTACAAAGTGGTTCCTTCATCTCTGGGATCAAGTCATAATTGTAGGGGCTTAAGTACTGTAAATGTGATGCACTTCTCACCTACAGGGATGGTATAAATCAGTTACAGAATGTGCTATGTGCACCCGAGTAATATCGTACAAAATGTGTAGGCACTTACTTCACAATGCTGGTCCAGATTATTCTCCAAAAAATCATGGAAATATTGTTTATAACATTCTGAACTTGTGGAATGGCATGTATTAGGATGATGCCATAACTGTAATACACAAGAATCAGCACAACTTTCACATTTATAACAGTATGATGCACCACTGTCTTGCATGGTGACCTTTAATGATGCCACTCATTGGATTGGTGCTTAAGTGGAGGTTCGTAATGATCTGGTCCATGTCTCATCAATGCAGTAATGTGCTATAAGAAAACGTATCCAACATGAATATAATGCTCCAAGTTGGTTTGAGCATAGCCTTATTGTAACCATTGCTGCATCTCCATGAAATTCTAGGGAACCCATCTAGATGCAATTTTTCATATTCACAGTCAATTTTTGGTATATGAAATAGTCATCTGCCATATTCCTATCTCTAAGGTTAAATCACTTACCGTCTTTGTTGATTGTCCATAGTGCAGAAACTTCAGATGACCTGGCTAAGCCATGCGTTCCACATGGTCATGACAATGTTGAAGGCTCTAGAGGCTGATTCTCAGTAACCCAAGAATGGTAACCAAAATGAAAATAAGAACTGGAAGCCCATTTTGGTTCACAATCCAGTAGTGAGAACTGGAATGCTTTTATTCTTCTTTTCCTGTTCAATTTTGGACATTGCGAGTTCTCATGTTTCTAGCTGGTCCATGGTAGTTATGTTTCCAATTCAACCAAATAATGCAGATTAACCAACATAATAATTTAAAAGAATTGCGACTAAAGTGAGCTCTAATAGGTGTTTCATGTTAAGGCCGCCTATCTTAACAGCGAAGAGTAATATGCATATTATTCATCTAATATGCTGTACTCACTAATGAGAATGAAAATTTTAAGACTTAACCAGGGACCAGGAAGGCTTCCCATCAATTATGAATGCTCCCATTGAAATACATGAATTTAAACTATATCTCATTCTGGATACTATTAATAGTTGTTGTGCACCAACCTTTCCACAGTTATGTATGGTAATACCATCACCTCATGCCTCAGCAATCCCTTCTTCATGACATTGCCATTCTGTATGACCACAGGCGCATTGAATTTTCAGCCAAGATTACTGTTCCTGCTTTGTATAAATGGCAAAACACAACAGCTTAGAGCAATAATTAACAAGAGACTAACTTCCTCTCTCCACAGTGCATACAATTTTGAAGGAAGAGTCCATTTGCGAGGGGAATTTGAACATAGACTATCATGTGAGAGAAGTGTTAACAAATAATTTGCTCTTGTTTTGATTCCACAGCATGTTTCAATTATTTTTTTACACTCAAGATACTTCTTTATGCTTGTGAACAAATTCAAATTTTCACAATTTGGATGTAACTTTTTTCATTTCTGATCCAAAAAAGCATCAGCTAGAATACGGAAATGTTAGAAATGGGTAAAATTATGCAGAATTGTATATAAAATACTCAGGGATTATAAAAAGAGTAATAATTGGAAGATTATAATTAGAAAATTTTACTTAAAAGAAATAATTACCATCCCATTTTCCAGCTCCTCAAAGTGTGAATGATAAAACAAATGGCTATCTTGTTTCACAACATCACATTGCTAATGTACAAAATACACTAATTGGAAATGAAATTTGATAGTGTTACCACAATAGGGCAGAAGTTACATCATTCTTCATTGTAAATATTAGTGAACACTAGTAAGCAGTAATGTTTAAAGAGCAGGAAATTACATATGTCAAAGTTGTCTAAATAGAGTTTTAGACACACAGCATCTATATTATTAGCACCAAATATTGTCTAAAAAGCAACACAAATTGTTGAGTTTATTTACCTTATTGATTAATTTATAGTTTTGCCAGTAGGGTACAGTTTAGTAATTTAGCAGCAAATAGAAAAGAATAAACTGGAAGGTTGCACAGGACCTGTTGTCAAGTAACCATCGCTTAATTTATTTTGATTACTGCATTGGTCAATTTAAAAATGAAGCCAGAAGAAGGGAAAAATTATATAACTTTAAAATGCTAATTTGAACCTGCTATGGCACTGAATTTTTCAGTCTGAATCTACTTATCCAACTCCGTCCTACACACGGCTTGTGTGAAAAAACAATTAAATTAACAAGAATTAAAATGCTTATTCCATATAATAATATACTGATTTATCCCTTTGACTTCACCAAAATTAGTTTAATTATAAGAAAAAAGCAGCAGGCTCAATGGCATTATAAATAAAGTTTTGTTACATCTGAAAGATAAAATTCCTTAGTTTTTGGTTTATTTAATGGTTGTATTCAGAAAGGGTGCTTACCTATATTACTGGAAGGAAGCAAAGGTAATAATACTGAGAAAAAAAAAAGTGCAGAGAAGCATTCAAAATAGCTCAAATCCTATAGACCTATACACAGTGTAACCTAGAATTCGACCGCACAAATTGGCAGGATTGCAGACGGGTCCAATGGGTTCTAAATTTTTTGATACAGCATAAAATGTATTACCGGTTAGCATGCCACGTGACCTGGATTTTGGAGAGTGTAGACATAGTGGCATGAGAGAGTTGAAGGTTCAGGCCTCCATAGATACCTTTATTTTTATGTTGTCTCCTTTGTTCATATTTTATAATGAACTGTTCCTATTTTGCTACGTTACATATTATGATTTATTTGTACTGACAAATAAAATAAATGTAATGTCTGATTAGCATGCAGGTGCAACAGAGAACATTTCAGTAACAATTGCATTTAACATCTGAAGGGGTACACATCTCCATACCTTTTCGAAGAAGTTTCTAAAATACAGTGTGATGTGTTATGTATGTACACATTACAATTGTAGAAACAGTTCACAATTTACGAAACAATATTATCATTGTGTCAAATGAGCTTCAAATGCAATAAAAATGAACAACTAGCTCTGTTGTAAAACAAGTGCCTACATAAAACTAAGTACTATGTACCAGTCAGGAAAATACTTCAAGTGTATCATCTCTACATGAAAGACAAATAGAAAGGGACTTGGAGAAACACTACAATATCCGAAGCACAAAATACAAGAGGTCACCAACCATTCAATGTGACAATCTGCAACATTCCTGCAGAGGTTGCACCTACGTAGAAATTAACCTTCCACCCTTCAAAAATTGTAGCATTGTGAACCTTACCACAAGCAGCTAAAGTTTGTGCCAGTAATTGTTCATCTGATTCAATGGGCATCTGGTAAGCAAAGTTCTTAAGCATGTGCAATGGTACCACATGGCACGTAAAGTACATGAGCTCAGAAGTTTGCAGCTTAGATTAGCTTAGAATGTTAATCTGTGTGATCTCCATTTCACACTTCATTGAAACAATTTCTTTCCTTATCTATTAATGTGTATATTTTTACAAAATGAACACAATGTGTAGCAATTCATGGTTGTCACAGTAATCACGTGTTGGTATTAGACAACATTTTCAGGAACACAGTAGCTCAAGTAGTTAAAATGTCATAATATACGGATAAATTCAAATTACCAGTGTTTGAGTCTAAGTAATAATCAGGGTTTTTTTATTCCACCCCAAAAACATAGCTCATTACTATGGTTCAAAGCATGTATTAAATAAATGTTTTCAACAATCCTAATTGTTTTATTGCATTGATCTGCGCAGAGTATTTGACAATTATTGCACTTAATATTGAATGCTACATACATATCATTCAGTCTTTTGTAAGTAATTTATATGGAGAGCTTATTGTCTTGGCTTCAGAAATGTAACCTAGGCGTATTAGCACTGTTCAAATTGAGAAAAACAAGAAAATTAAAAAACTAAAAAATGGAAACTTCAGAGGCCGGTGCAAACTTTGCATAGTAGGATTTGATGACCAGCGCTATACCGACTCGCCCACTTGTATGTTAGAGCAAAATACTCTTACTAACTACATGAGATGTACAAAATCAACCAAACTGTTATTAGCGGTATGCACATCCAATTTTGCCGAAGTTGCGAGTCCAATAATTTTAAATTTGTATGGATTGTGCACCAATTCTGCATTCTTTCAACTACTGGCATACAAATAAGACATTCTGAATGAGAATAGGACACATGTGTCCACATTCTTTTAATTTACAGCCATTGTTGTGAAAATGTCCAGAAAACATGCCACAATTTTGACATTTGGCAAAAGTGACAAGAGGTTCTCTATCCAAACTGTTTATCTAAGACCCCTATACAATCAGTTCTTCATCCAAACTGTTTATCCAAGACCCCTCTACAATCCTGCCAATTTGTGTGGTTGAATTCTGAGACACTCTGTACGTGTCTACTGAATAGTTTAGGAAAAATTTAGAGGAATTAGTATGTAAAAGGCTTAAAGAGTTTAGTATATAAATATGGGAAAGGAAAATCATTTGAAGATGCATGGAAACTATCCAATTGCCAAATTCAAAATATATGATGATTGGAATTTTGATTGATATTTCAGGAGCTTTTGGTAACTTAGGTGGCTCATATTACTAGAAAGACTTTAGGGGAAAAGGCTGTCCAAAATATTTATATGAAATGCTAAAAGATTAAGTATATATTAAAGGAATTGAAAATAATATATATAGGAACTTCACCAAGGGTTCGATTTAAGACCAACCTTTTAAGATATAGTGTTGGAAACTTTTATTAGAAGAATTTACAGATAATGAACATGTAAACTATTGCTTATGCTGATGACATCTTATTTATAACAATAGGAGATAACACAAATCCGATAGAAAACTGAGCTAATTCCTTCACAAGCAAATTAAACAACTGGTAATTTACTATGAGTCATTTTTCACAAAGCTTCATCAAAATTATTACTTACACAGCAGAACCAATCGTAGGATCTGTCCTACATCTTCAGCCATTTATGAAGCATTGTGAAAAATTACTCATAGTATTTCACTGGAAAAACAATTTTTGATTGTCCCAGAATAAAAAGAAGCATTTTCAGAAATAGGTCCACATGTCTGTCTATGTGTTTATATAGCATAACTCAGAAAGGAAAAGTTGTTTAAAACCAAACTTGGTATTTAAGTTCAGTGTCTTCCAAAGATGTGATACAAAGATTTTCAACCTAATCCCTCCAGTTTACATGGAAGATTTATTGAAATTTTGAACTTTCTTAAAAATTACTGTAACAATTTTAATTAAAATGCCAAACATTAAAGATATTTACATCACTAATAAAATTGATATCTTGAATTTTCTGGGAATAGCCCCAAAGCTCTCTGCATTCTAGATGACTTTTTGCATAACCTAAGAGATAGACAAAAAGTGTAACTGTAATACATATGTACTACCCAAAAAAAAATGGATCTCATTGAAACACAATTTATACCAATATTTTTTTATTATTTTGGAGTTAACCATTTCCGAAATACTTCTTGTTATTGGATTAAATTTTCCAGTATTTATACTTTTCTCAAATGGGAAGAAGACTACTACTATTTTATTATTATTATTATTATATATATATATATATATTTTTTTTTTTTTATACTATGGGCCAAGTATAGAGAATGGAATTTTTAGTGTTGTCATTTAGCAACCAGTATATTCCTGTGTTTCTGTGTGTCTGTTAAGTAATAGTAATAACACTGTTTGGACTTAGAGGGAAATAACCTGATTTCTGAGATGCATGACTTAAACAAAGATGAAGTAGTGGGAGACTCAAATACAATTAACGGGACTTATCAGATTTTTGCTGTATGCCCAAAAAATATATTTATTCATAATCACTAAATTGATAACACATAGGATTGCAAAAAAAGTACGTGACATTTGGGAAATATTCAAATACACACACTATTTCTGAGGACAAATTCTTCATATTCTTTTATTATAGCTTTATTACCACAAAGTTTCTTTATTCTATATCTGAACTCTGATGGCATGCCATTCTCGTTATGTAGTTCAATGTCAAAAATCTATCTTTACACATTATTATCTGGTCCAAAATTGTTGACATGTAAGTCATATTCACTATATGGCACTTGAGAATAACAGCTCTTGCATTGTTGCCATATGGACCATATAGCTTGCCACTTAGTGTGTTTGATTATGTGCTGATCTCAAAGTTACAGGTTCAAACTTAGTGCAGACTAATGGTTTTTAAATGTGCTTAAAACCGACAACCCCATGTCAATAGATTTACTGACATGTAAAAGAACTACTGCAGGATAAAATTCTGGTAGACTGGCAGTGCTGATATGATCCTAGCAATTGACAGTGTCCTTAACAAACAGAAAAAATATATATACACATTTGTGAAGCTCAGAACACAATAAATATAATGTGTGACATGTGTATTTCATATTATAGAAAAGAATAAGTAGCTGGTATAAAAGTGTTCTACCAAAGAACTACAAAAAGAATCATATATTTACTCCCAGTGGTTCACATTTTATGTCATTAATTTATAGTTAACTTTCATGAAGTTTAAAATATACAGACTTTCAGTATAATTATGCTTAATGTATGCAGTATACACAAAATAGCATCTAGTATAAGAAATGTATAAATTGCTAAAAGAAATATTCAAAACTCTCAGTACAAGAAATATTCCTTCTCACAAAAAGCACATTGTTTGAAGCAAATCTTTAATACATAAAAAAAAAAAGATGTGTAGAATATCAGGTAGAAACAGGTTGAAGCATTTAAGTTAGGCAGACAATAACTAAAACTATAATAAATAGCAAAGGGTTGTAGGCATCTCAATTTTGAGTTAAACTTCATGTAATATTGCTGTTAGGTTCTTTCAGATACAGTCTCTTATAGAGTTGCACTGGCATTTACCTCAAATGTGAAACAGTCTGCCGAAGCAGATAAGTTGGCAATAATCTGGATATGCCATATTAGAACTCATAAAATCTTAGGAGATTTGGGTCACTCAACAGTTTGAAATGTACATATATATCTTTTTCCTATGTGCAAGTAAAGGAATTGGTTTAGTAATCTTCTGCCATTCTGAGGATATGAATCTTTCCATTTTCTTCAATTAACATATTCTTTTTCATTGTTCAAATTATATTTATATATATATATTTTTTTTTTATATGAAGGATCATTGGAACTCTCCATTCCTGCTGATCAGTTTATACTGATTCATGATAGCTCAATGCAGATAGGAATTGGTTGCATTACAGAATCAGTATATGCCATTTGCTACATGCTATTCTCAGAGCTTTGTTAAAATACCTTAAAGCACATGGACACAGTGAAAGTTTGTTGGGGTTTCTTATCAGAAGAATGTATTCAGTAATTTTTCTGCCACACATAGTAGGTAGAGAAGTTATTATATTCTTCTCAAAAATTCAAGGCCAAGATTTCACTCAAAATACTTGTTTTTGGCGTCCCCTGAATCCAAAAAAAAATATATTCTTAGAAAAAGGTGTGTATGTGTGTTCTTGTGTCTGTGAGCAGAATAATTAAAAATTTGATGTGTACCATTCACATGACTTTCTCCATATCCCTGCAACAAATAATTCTTAAAAAGCTTATACTTCTATTTACTTTATGCTAATTTTGACAAAAATAGCAGAAAAGTCTAATTACTCGCTTCCTTGTAAGTAGAAGCGAAATAAGGGACAACCATAGGTTAAAGTGATAGTCAAACGCTGGTTGCTATGTCAAAGTTCCTTTGTCTATATGGATAGGAGTTGACAAGTTCCTGTATGAGAAAAGTATACGTTTTTCATAGCAGAAACCAAAAATAAGGAATGTCACAAAAATGACGAGCTCCACGAAAAAAATGTATATAACATAAGTTGTGTGTTTTAATGTGCTCTACATTTTTTGTATAGTAAGTTTTTGTCCATCTCTTAAGGTTTAGCAGCTATTCAAAATTTAGTAAAATTCATCCAGAATAAACTACTCTTCAGAGGCTATTCCCAGAAAATTCAAGATATACATTTCATTTTTCAGGTAAATATGTTTAATATCCGAAATTTTAATCAAAATCGTTTAAGCCATTTTTGAGAAAATCAAAATTTCTGAAAAAAGTTCCATGTAAAGGATAGTTGGGGGTGGGGGGATTTTTCTCAAAATCTTCGTGTCGCATCCCTGGAAGATACTAAACTTAAATACCAAGTTTGGTATTTTACCGACTTTTCGTTTTTGAGTTATCGTGTTCACAGACACACGGACACACACACACACACACACACACAGACCTTTTTGTGAAAATGCTTTTTTTGGATATTGGGGACCCTAAAACATATATTTCCAGTGAAATCTCTGTATCGAATTTTTTGGTGGAGTGCAATACTTTCTCTATATACTATGTACATAGTGCGTATGGAGAAAGTAAAAAGCAAAAACTTGGTATTTTAAGTTCAGCATCTTCCAAGAATGCAACACGAATCTACCCTTTTACTTGGAAAATTTTTCAAAATGTTCACTGTCTAAAATGGTTCTTAACAATTAAAATACTATATGTAAGACATTTTTATGAAAAAAAACATATCTTGAATTTTCTAGTCTCTGAAGTCCTTTTCATTATGACATTTACATGGTAAACTGTATGAGATAGACAAAAACTTACTACACAAAACCATGAAAATCTTGTTAAAGCACACAATTTATGCTAAATACATTTTTTTGTGCAGTTAACCATTTCTCAGATATTCCTTCTGTTTGTTTCAGTTTTAAAATACTTATACTTTTCTCAAACGGGATTTGACTGTCACTTAAGCCTAGTATAATCCCTTATTCCTTTGTATCTACAAGGAATGTAATAAAAGCATTTATGTAAATATTTATCTGGATTAAGGTGAAGTAGTTACAAGATGACATTAAGAATAGTTTGTTGAAGAATGGGTAGAGAAAGTTATGTGAGTATAACCCAAAATACTTTTTATTAATTGTGTATTGAAATATAGCTTCCTGTGTATAATGGAAAAAGCATATTTTATAACTGCTTTAAACAGAAAAAGATTTTTGTGTCTTAAATATTTCAGAAATTATGGCTTAAATATATCTCCTAAATCATGGCATATATGATCTTCTGTGCCTCCTTACCATGTTTTCCTGAAGTTCTAGTGCAAAGAGTTGAAGAGGTCTCAGTTTTTGTTTAATGTAATTTTATTTAAAACCATCATATTTTAAGTCAAATCCTAGTTGTGTTATCTTTTAGTCTGATAGCCCCCTTACCTTTTAAAATCATTAGTTTATTTTTTTATATAAATTCAGTGTAATTTTTTCCCCTTCTTATTTAACAGCTGAAGACAGTTGAGTGTAAACAAATTCTTGAACATTTTGTGATTGGTCATATGAAAGGTTTATGTACTTGATCAATAAAGTGCAGCTTCAAATCTTGATTGTTGAAAATATAACACAGTTTAATTGGTCTATGACATTTTGTATTCATTGGTATATTTTTTATGATTTTTATGTACATTTTTTTTTTTTTGAAGGTAGTCTTCAGTAAAAAGTTTGAGTGATTAAAAAGTAAACACTCTACTGTGTTAATTTTTCAATGCTAGCCAAAATCAGCTAAGGTGTCATTATTATTCACAGCTTCAAGGAGAGTATCACAAGGTTGCAAATCTGTAACTACAAGTATGCAAATTTGTTTAAATGCCTATAACTGTTAATATCATGCTTATATATGTGAAGTCTGAAGGTCACTTGTAAAGCTGCCCATATTCTGTAGACATCCACAAATGATGTATAAAACATGAAATCTTTTTAATGTAAGCAGGTACTTTTCAGATCATATTAAACCCACTGAAGCAAAATTTTCAGTAGAAAATAAAAACTGTCAATTCCCAATCTTGGAGGTAAATTTAATTTTGAAAAATGAATCTGTGTGTAAATTTCAAGATTAAGAGTCTATTTTGATTGAAATCAGTTTCAAAACTGAGAGCTGATAGTCACAAAAAGTATATGAACATAATATGGTTTGATGTGGAAATGAAATCTGAATTTGAATAAACTTAAAATTTTCGTACATCAAGTAAGGATAATATACAGATTAATATTTTATGACGTGTTTCACTGCCTTATTGTTTTGATAAAGGCTGTTAAGAAAGATGTTAATACAAAAGTTGTATATTAGAGTCATTCACACAATGTGAAATTATTGAATTTAATTATTTCAAAGTCATGATAATCCCACTTCCTCATAATAATAATAATAATAATAATAATAATACCTGGCTGTATTTGTAGTCAAAGATCTAAATATAAATTGGCTTTTTGCTAAAAAATCAAAATTATTGAAGAGTAGTAGCATGCAATACATTCTATATAGTGTATAAAACTCCAAATCAACATACCACAAAGAGCCTAACATTATGAAAGCATTTATATTGACTGTACATGGTATTAAAGTATCATTGTTATTTGTGATCTCACATTTCACATGTTGATGGTGACACCTTGCAATGTGAAACTGGAGTTAGTATAGTAAGAAAGAAAAAAAACTATGATTGAGCTATTTTAGTTGCAAAAACTTCCTCTTGGCCTGACATGGATATTTTACAAGAACTATACAACAATGGAAGGTTATTTTGTGTGCTGGCAATTGGCTCAGGCTAAGTTAGGTCCTGAAATCCTGAAAATAAAAGTACTGAAAGTATTCAATTGAATTGTTATTATATTATTTGTGGTGGGAAGTTTTTCTATATTCCATAAATTTTTTTTATTAAAACTAGCAAATGGCTAACTGCCAACTACAACCACAGAAAGAATAATAAAATTACAATATATCTCATGCAATTGAGGACTGTTTTAACAAAGCTCAACAAACCCCATTGTTTTCAAAATTAGTTTTTTAACAAATTCTGGTGATTTAATATGAGCATTATATTTCAAAAGAAAATGTGACAAAACTGAATATTTGCTGTTGTAAGAGGTGCCTGAATGTACAAATTTTCATAAAACTCAACATATCCTTGTTTTATACTACATGGTGGAAACTAAGAACATATTTTTATTTAAAAGCTAAATGAATATAAAATCGACACTGTGACAGTTTGCTTTGACTGGCAGCAGAATCATCCCTTACCAAAACTGGTCATTGGAGAAGTATTTTACTCCAGAGAAGTTTGGTTGTATAATTGTATGGTCTTATATTATTCACAAAAGAAAACAAAGTAGAAACTGGCTCAGGGTGGGGAGCAAATGAAATTGCATCTGCTCTGAGAGACTTTATTTTCTTTAGAATAAGAACTAAAGAAAGAAGATGCTGAAAATCTTAGTCTCAGATAATTTTCTTTGTCTGTAGCTTCCAAAACAAAAACTCTACAATGATGGCCATGCATAGGAGTTACACTGAAAGCTTAAAAGTATTTAAAGAAATTCAACATTATTTCCCAATACTTGGGCACAACTATTGCCTCCTGACAGGGTTTTTGCCTTATTGAAAAAGAGCTGAGAAAACATGCAACAATCAATATACTCCAGAATATTATGATATTTTGAGAAAGATTGGGCAAGCTAAGGTTTGGGGTAAAGGCGTTATAATTATATGAAATCAATCTCCAAAAGTGTGGTGAAAGTCAAATTATCTTTTAAGATATCTGAGGCAAGAATACTCCATTATGTAAGAAAACGTAATACCAAGGCACAATTTCTGTTTAAAAATACTTATTTTGCTCCACCAATAGAAGTTGAGGCTCTGAAACCTGGAAAGAGAAACACTTACCATGTTTGAAGCACCTCAACTTCCATAAGTGAATCATGTTAGCAAAAATAAATCTAATGAAGTGAAGAAATTAATGTATTAGTTTGAAAATGGTTCAAGGAGAGTAAAGAATTCTATTGAAAAGTTCTGCAAGGGAATGCTAATGATACTTAAGAAAAAATTGTGTATTGTGAAGAACATTTACATGAGAGAGAATTGTTTTTTCAGTATTGTTTTGGTTTCACACAGTATTACTATAATCTCAAATAGTCCAGCCAACTTAAAAAAAGTGTAAATATTTGAAAATTAAAATCAGTATAAAAGAATATCTTGGAAATGGTTAATGAAATTAAATGACTGCTGTAACATTTGAAACTCCTACAATATTTTGTTGACATAATTTGTATCCTTTAATACTTGATTTATATTTTTGTGCAATAAGATTGTCTATTTCTTACAATTTTGCAAGTATTTAAAAGTCATTCACAGGGTATTTCCAGAAAATGCAAATATCTGTAATGCAAATACCATTAATATGTTTTGTTTAAATTTAGATATGCTAATAGTCAATTATAAGAAAATAAAAAGTTACATGCTATTCTTGCCCAAACTATTTATAAAATGATGCCAATTTAGCTGGTTATTACAAATAACAGAAATGTGATGTTAATTTTAAACCTATGATAAATCAAGCACAATTAAGTTTGCTTTTATATCTTATTAAGTTAAATATAGCATCAAGCAATCCCCAAACCCAAACTACCCCTTATATTAACATCTTTTTGAAATTTTTTGTTTTATCAAAAATGTCTTCATCTTAAATATCTTGATTAAGAATAGTTACATTACAAATAAAGGGTATATCTTGCATTTTCTGGGAATAAGCTGTGAAATCCCTTTCCTTCTGAAATAATTTTGTATGACCAAACGTATAGAGATAGAAGAAAGTTACCCCACAAAATTTGTAGAAATCTTGAAAACATACAATGTATTTCCAATTTCTATGACTTTAGCCATCTCCAAGATATTCATAATTATTTGTTTGAATTTTTTTAACTCTTGTAATTTTTTTTTTTTTTTAAATGCTACTGCTATTCAGTTGTTTCTCATGTCATGAAAAAAGTCAGACTTTCAAGTTCAACATGTAATAGTCCTCTTTTAAACATCTGATGATTAATTCCATTTCCTGTATCCCTCTTGTACCTACAAATGAAGTATGTAGTGAAACTATTTCTGCAAACATTATCAATTGACATGTAAAAGATTGAAAAATGAGCTTTTGTAGAATAATTCATTGAACCTGTATAAAAATTGATAGTAGATAGAAAATGTTGTGTGAATATAAGTCATCAGATTTTTATTCATACTTGATACACATTATAAATTAAATGAAAATTTGTTACAGTGTTGACAATCAAAATTAAAGTTACTCTTTGTTGTTTGCAGGAACTGACAGAACTGCATCATGACAACGTTGTGGCATTGCTGGACTGCAAAGTAAGTTCATATGAGTCTAATATATGAGATTTATAAGCAAGCATTGATATTGTTTTGGGGCATACATATGTTCTAAGTTTAGCAATATTTAACAGTGATTTATTTGGGTAGTTAAGAGGCAAACATAATATCTTCCCCTTCCTGCAGTTAGGGATAATTTTGGGTCTTTGCGAGTATAATTATTAATTCCTAAATAACAGTAAAAGCTTTCCCCTAAACTAATTTTTGATACTGTGCATGTTGGTGATATTAAGGTTTCCTTGAGTGCCTTTAATTCCCTTTCCAGACTAAAATATACTGACTTTCTTATTAGTTTGTCTTTAAACATGTGAAGAAAACTAATATTTACAAATATGTCTCCTTTAATTTAAATGTTTTTTCTTACAGGAAACAGCACATAATGTGTATTTGGTTATGGAGGTAAGCATGTTTTGAAACTTATGATTTTAATGTATAAATGTGATATTACAATTGTGCTTATAAGGAACAATAATGCAAGGCAAAATTAGATAATTGGTAATGCCATGTATCTGCCGTTTGTAGATAAGTAAAACATACAAATGCTCAAAAAGAGATATTGGTCATTAAAAGTTTTTTTTTTTAAATAATGGTGTTGAGAGTTTGGGCCAAAATGATGGTGGTTGCATCAAGTAGTAGAAGAAAGAAATTATTCTCTCCAATATTTTCATTTTCTCTTCCACTTAAGCACCTAAAGTAAGAGAAACGAGTGCATTCAATAAAAGCACAACCACAGGATCAAAATTCAAAGAATCAAATCATTAAAAGATATGCCAGCACATTAAATGCAAATTATTGCCAAGTAACTGTTTTTCATAATATAAATCTTTCAATGAATGTTTGAAACTGGACAGTTCTCTTATGTTTTTTTTTTCTTTTTTTTTTTTTCTTTTTTTTTTTTTTTTCTTTTCCAAGGGCTCATGTCAAAAAATCTTAATTGTAATGTAAACAGCTGACAGATGTTTGTGCATCTTGCAAATAACTATCAGGAATAAATGTGAAAATTGCATTGACTAACTTTATATCAATTTACAATAGCACAGTAATATTTAACTAACATTATAAGTGTGTTTATATATAAGGAAAATGGTAATGGATTTGCATGGGCTGTCATTAACAAAGACTGACTTTCCATAAAATAAGTTGTGTTTTATCATAAATTTAAGCATCATTGAACATCATTTCATTGGATTATTAAGTCAATTAATTTTAGTTAACTTAATACCACAGACATAGGGAATGATAAAATAGGGATGCTCTAGTGCATAGTGCAGATAAATTTTATCCTGCTGTTCTGTATCCCCAGCAGGAAGTATTGCGCTGACAAGTTAAGCAAAACTACAGTCTCTATTGTGAAAGTGATTTTAATGTGTGCATTAGTGCTTGAAAATGTTGCAATTTGAACAATGAGCAAACCTCAATTCCTGCTAAAAATTAAGTAAATCCATTAAAACATTTCAGATAGTAAAACAAGTTTGTAGTGATGACACTTCTGTCCGTGGTGTTAAGTGTGGCACCAACATTTTTCACGGGAAAGAAACTAGGATGATGAACATATTTTTTTGGCCACAAACGATCGACATTGAATATAAGATTCAAAAAATTTCAATGTTGGTATTGCTGTAATATCACAAAAGCAATTCTGCATCATATGATGTCTTCTCTTCCTTCCAAGGATTCATGTATGCTGCCAGGAAAAGCTGTACAGGATTTTCCTGCCAATATCCTTGAGCACTGCTTCTAACTGGTATATCTGTGCAGTGACCAAGTGCTACTATTTTGAGGATGATGTGGATCATTGTTCTGCCACACCCTTCGTAATCAACCTGATCCCATACCCATTCTTCCCCTGCTTGAAACAAAAGCTATGTTTGTATGTGATTAATCCATATGTAGTCATAATGGGTGGTATGAATAAAAATGAGACGCGTCTTATGAGATACCGCTTGCGGAAAACGTGAGACGCAACTAGTCTTGAGACGTGTCTCGCTGATTTCAGATGAATAAAAATTTCCCCTCCAAAGTGGGACGCGCTAACTGTGTCTCATTTACGTACCACTATTATCTCTGTGTAAACAGGTCAACAGTGTATTGTTATACAAATAAAAAGGGTTTATTTCAGCACTTATGAATGAGTTTATATGATTTATGCTGTCAAAATGGAGAAGGAAACATTACATTTTAATTGTGTTTCACAGAATAAAATCGCAGTTGTCAGAAAATTACAACTTTGCAATGACTGGGTATAAGCAAGATCTAGGAACAATTCTTGTCAGGGATAATAATGAAATTTATTTAGGAAAATAAACAATGTGAAAAACAAAATAAAACAAAAAATCTGATGTGTTCCATTTACATGACTTTCTCTACATCTCTGCAACAAATTATTGTTAAAAAGCTTATGCTTCTATTTAATTCATGCTAATCGAGAAACATTAGTAGTCTTATTACTTGCTTCCTTGTAAGTAGAAGCGAAATAAGGGAATACTATAGGTTAAAGTAATAGTCAAAAGCTGGTTGCTATGTGACTGAAGTTCCTTTGTTTGTATGGACATGAGTTCACAAAGTCCTGTATGAGAAAAGTATGTTTTTTATAGCTGAAACCAAAAACAAGGAATATTTCAAAAACAATCAACTCCACGAAAAAAATGTATATGACAAATTGTGTGTTTTAAAGTGCTCTACATTTGTTGTGCAATAAGTTTTTGTCCATCGCTTATGGTTTAGCAGTTTTGCAAAATTCTGTAAAATTGATCTAGAATAAAGAAGTCTTCAAAGGCTATTCCCAGAAAATTCAAAATATACATTTTATTTGTCGGGTAAATATCTTTAATATGTGACATTTTAATCAAAATCGTTTAGAGCCATTTTTCGAGAAAATAAAAATTTTTCGAAAAAAGTTCCCTGTAAAGGGTAGTTAGTTTGGGGTGGGGGGATTTTTCTCAAAATCTTCTAGTCGCATCTCTGGAAGACACTAAACTTAAATACCAAGTTTGGTATTTTACCGACTTATCGTTTTTGAGTTATCGTGTTCACAGACACACTGGCACACGGACACGCGCGCACACGCGCACACACACACAGACCTTTTTCCAAAAAGACTTTTTTTGGATACAGGGAACCCTAAAACATATTTGCGGTGAAATCTCGGTGTCAAGTTTTTTGGAGGAGTGCAATACCTTCTCTATACACTATGTACATAGTTTGTATAGAGAAAGTAAAAATATGATGTTCCATTTACATTACTTGCTCTAGCTGTTCCACACACAAACCATTCTTTTATCTATATCATGCTAATCAATATAAACATTAGCAGAATTCTTATTATTTACATCTTTGTGAGTAGAAGGGAAATAAGGTAATATACTAGGCTAAAGCATAGTCAATACCTTTAAAAACTGATCATTATGTAAAACAGAAGTTCGGTTTGCTTTGCATGGCAAGCAGCAAAACTAGAGAGACGAAACGAAGTAGGTTTCCTGTTTTAGAACAGTTAACATACTTCAAAATTGAAACCAATAACAAGGAATATCTGGAAAACAGCCAACTTTAAAAGAAAAAAAGTATATGACATAAATTATGTATTTTAACAAGATCTACATTTTTTGTGTAGTAAGTTTTTGTCTATCTCTTTATCAGCTATGCAAAATTCATCCAGAATAATTCTGGAGGCGCTTCCAGAAAATACAAGATATATATTTTATTTCTGATGCAAATACCTTTAATATACAGTATTTTTAATCAAAATTGTTAGAGCCAGTTTTGAGAAAAACAAAGTTTTCACACATTTTTCCATGTAAACGGCAGTTTGGGGTGGGGGGATTTTCTTCGAAAATTCTGTTTCCCACCATTGGAAGATACAAAACATAAATACCAAGTTTGGTATTTGCAATTTTTACTTTAATCTATTTAACTTAATTAAAGAAAAAATTCATTCCAATGAATAAAAATTTCCTTTGAGCTCTTTTGCCCTCCCCTATATACCAAAATATTTCTAATTTTTTTTAATCAGGGGACCTCAAAACATATTGCTGGTGAAATCTCGATATTGAATTTTTTGGTGGAATATAATACCTTCTCCAACTATTATGTGCTTTATATGTACATACCTACATGCTAGCTAAAGTAAAAAGCAAATGCTTTACAAAGAACAACAAGCCTTATACACAAAAGAATAGAAAAGAAAGTCCTTGAACTTGATAGGAGAAACAAATACTCTGAAAGCAGTGAAAGTTAAGAATAAAACATTAAAAGAGTATTATTTTACATATCTATTATTTATTTAATTACTTTGTAATAGACATGCTTCTATAAAAATTCCACTGTGTTATGGAGTGCAAAAACCTATTTTTGTAGAACATAACAAGTATCATATCTCATGTGCCATAAAAGACAAAACTGACGAATGTGAGTAGTACTTTTGTATGTATTAATTTGTAACTGTGTCGATGAAATTATTAATTTAATAACCCTTGTAATAACTTAATTGAAATAACTCAAAAAATTGCACTTATTAAAATACCTGTAGTTCCTATTAAATATATTATTGTAATATTGCTTTAGTTATAAAAGCCTACTCATGTAATCACTTTTTATTCTTGCTATTGGGGTCCTAATATACCTATTTCCTCTCCATCATCACCATAATCAACCTCATATTCATGATCAACATTATAAGCTGATCTTTCTGCTGTTACTCCTCTCCACAGTCTTGTACCAAGAATCTTGTAATCATGTTCCTGCAAATGTTTATTATGGTGAACCATACAATATACATAAACGAAGATAACGTTACTTGTTATTGAATTATCTTAAAACTTTTCCTGGCCAAAATATATGTGTATTATAACACGTTCCGTGGCGAGATACCTACATAGGGCATTTATGATGTCCATAACCCTCATCTTTAAGAAATAGAGCATACATATTATTATTATTATTATTATTATTATTATTATTATTATTATTATTATTATGGATATTTCTGCAGACATCGGAATTTTGCTCCTGAATGGAACCATGCCACTTGTAAACAATACCTTTTTTGGTATTGATTTCGTCTACATGAAATTTCTGTTTTTTATTATTATGATAGGGTGTAATCTAATGCTCCAGTAATTGCATCACGGAATGTATTGCACCCTTGCGAAGTTGCAGCAAACTTTCCAAAAGGTTATGGATACTGAATGCAGAGAGGCCTCTGTTTCTTCTGGATGTCGCACTGAATTGCAGGATTTACTATCTGCGGTCGAATGGTCAGCATTCTAGTTTTTTATCCAAAGGTCCCGGATTCGATTTTCGGCTGTGGCAGGGAATTTTTTTTTTTAACTACAACCATCTTCTATACCTATAGAGTCTCTAAGTATGCGAGCGTGCATATGTGTGTGTTTAATATAATGTGTGTACAACTAAAAACGCCGTTAAGCACCTTATAGTTCAGCGAAAAATCACCTGTTGCTTCGGGAAGAAAATGTTGTACAAGCCACTGCAATTTTTGAGACACGTCTCATCTTTATTCATACCACCCATTGAGTGCTGTACAGTATTTCCTGAAAATATCTATGATTAGTATTTCTATCAGCAGCTATACCAAGATTGTCAGATGTGATACAGTCAACAGCTATTATTTTGAACAGCAATGTGGATCCATACTAGTAAATGCTGTGTACAATTGGTAAGACATTTGGATTCTATTCTTTGCTTATACTCCAAGCACCATACTTAATGGCTCATAGTTTGCAACATTTTTCTTGCTATGACCATAACAGGTCCAAAAGTCGAGGAGTGCTACTAGTTATTCCATTATGTTTAAAAAGACAAGGGAGTGATTTGGGCTCAAACATTTTATTTTTTGGTTTTGCATATTAAAAGTAAATACAACCCTTCCTCTTTAAAATTTAACTTGAAATTTTCCAAACTTGGATGCACTTTTCTTCAAAACCACTGGATTCACTTTACTGAAAATTTATGGTAGTTACTGAAGCATATATTCCAAAAAAATAATGTATTATTAATAATTATTATTATTGTTATCATTATTTTAAAAGCTCTAAAATATAAAATTTTAAAAAATGTGTAGTTTTCGAAAATTTACCAATGTTCAGAATTTTTTTTCTCTTGAATATAATAAAAAATGTTCAAGTAAATTTGGGTTACAAATTAATTATAGATAATTATAGATTAAATTTAAATGTAAATTTTACACTTTTTGCTTCAATTTTGCCTTCATTTAGGAAGACCAGTTTCAGGGTACTTTAACCCTATCTTCAGTTCCAGGGATGACGCTACACACAACAGGTGGTTGTGTGCAGCCTGGTGTTGTGTTGCTCTTTACTCTTGTCAACAGGATGATGTCATTAATGGTGGGGACTTCAAAATTCATAAGAGAGTCTTCTTCTTTGATGATAAAGATATTTTTCCAAATTTGTTGTTCCAAATATTTCTTTACACATTTAATTAACTCTGTTTCTTCCTTTATGTTATGATTTTCAGACCAAAAATGATGTGCTACTGCAGATTTGTCTACATGCTTGTACCCAATGCTTCTCAAGTGTTCTTTCATCCTAGTTTCCAAATTTTGTTTTGTTTTTCCAATATCAATCTTATTGCAGTAGCACATCATTTTGGTTCTGAAAATCATAACATAAAGGAAGAAATAGAGTTAATTAAATGTGTAAAGAAATCTTTAGAACTACAAATTTGGGAAACTATCTTTATCACCAAAGAAAAAGACTTATGAATTTTGATGACATCATCCTGTTGACAAGATTAGAGGGCAACACAACACCAGGCTGCACACAACCATCTGGAACTGAAGATAGGGTTAAAGTACCCTGAAACTGGTCTTCCCAAATGAAGGCAAAGTTGGAGCAAAAAGGCGACTCATTACATTTAAATTTAATTATGGCACTCCACTGTCTAAAATACTTCCTTTTATTTGATATAATTATAGATATTTCTCAGTCTACTAAAAATATTAAAAAAACATGCTTGAATATTGTGAAGTAAAGTGCACCACTATTTTTGTATGTAGTTGTTTTATATCACTGGAATCACAATGAATTCATGCCAAATTTCATTTAATCTGAGTAGTAAAAGCCTAGAAATATTCAATTAAATTAGTGTATTGAAACATTGAAATTGTATATAAGAATAAGTATCCAGTCCTCATAACATTTGGCAAAATGTGAGAATTATGTTGAATCGAGTGTACTGTGCCCCTCTCATTTAGCAGAAAATTTCCAACTTAAAAGGATATTTAACTATATTTTAAGTTTTACACATCCTCATTGTTTTTCCTTCAATGCTGAAAACGATTGCTCATGGCATATAATTCCCATGAAGTAATTTCCAGAAATGTGTCTTGTAGTGTGAGTTTAAATGTTTGAAATGTGGAGCTATATGATTTATACAAGTAAAATTACCCTAAAGGCTATTTGTTTTCACTTTTAAAAGTTCTAGCAGTCAAATTAAATGGGAGAAAATTCTCATTCTTATCACTGCCATTTTCATCAACACTACGATTGGAAGTAATGGTCACGCTGCCCTCTGGGTGGGTGCCTTCACCTCAGAAATAGGTCTCTTGGTGGAATTAGATAACCCCTGAAAATCAGAATTCAGATGGCGAGCATTAGAAAATGCCAATATCCAAAAAGAGAAATCAATATTATAATGCATGTGTTCCAGCAATTTCAAGATTTTTCATCTTATTTATTGTTTATTTATTTTATGCTTATTTTAAATTGCTTCAATTTTGCAACTTTTCTGGTGCACTATTTACAAAATTATTTTATAGGCAATTAGTTGAATAAATTTAATGACTTAATAACTGAAAATGCTGTGAAAACGATTGCTGATATGATGAAGGGGAGAAAATGTTAGTCAGGAATTATCAGTTTTCACTGCTGCTGTTCATAAATGCCTCTTTTTTTACCATGTCACACATTTCTATTTCCATTAGTTCAAATTAAATTAGGTTATCAGGTATTATATCAATATAAATTGTTCCATTTAATACATATAAAATAACATTAAAAACATAGCATATGAAAAGGTTTTAAAAATTAATCTAATTCTCAAAACATTTTTAAATTTGGTGGTATAAAATCTGCAAAAACATCCAAACGTTTAAAACTATTTTTTTTTCTCTTTCTGCATATTAAATATAAACATTTGCTCTGTTATTTTGGGAATCAATAAGTGCAAAACATGGAACTGTGATTCTTATTTGATTTAGTTTTATATTACCTTACAAGGAGAGTAATTTATAATGCCTTTGGTAATCTGAAGCTCTCTCTTGGCATTTGCTTTTACTTCTGTGTTTTTTATACAAGATGCATAAACATGTTTATATTGTAAAGTGACCAAAGTAGTAAGAGGTAAACATAAACAGAATCAGAAAAAGGAAGTAGCATACAAAATAGTTTTTAACATGGCAATACATTTGTAAACAAAATGGAGTTTGTATAATAAATTAAGTAGTGGTTTCTGTTATACTTTCAGTACTTTGCATCAAATGGCTGTGCTGTACCATTTATACTTAGATTGTTAACTAAGAGGAGATAACAATATTTACAGTGAAAGATTTTTGGTTAGACTCCTGTATATTTTCAGTCTAATGTACAAACTTACCTTTAAATAAATAAAATAAGGTTTAATGTAATTTTTATACTGAAAATTGGCATATTAATATCAGTCAATATATTAAAAACAAAATGCTCCAAGTAAGTTAATAACAAAATAAATTCTATTTAATTAAGAACTGAGAATATTTTGTGATAAAGTAGGGTAGATTTAACATCCTATCAGTCCATGTTCAACATATATGTATATTATTGTGTAGCAGTCACATGGCCAACTATCTGCTTGAGTGATGTAAACCCTTTTTATAAAGGGAGGTCATTCTCTCAGACTTTTCATAATGAATCCAATTAAGAGTTTTCTTGGATACTTTTTGCCCTTGAACAACATTGAAAATAATTTTTACCGTATTTTTTCTTTATCATACTAGGAGAAATATAAGAGTTGCTTTTAAAAATAAAGAAACAAAATGTAATATTGATATTGATTTACTTTAATTCACTAATTGGTTAACTTTTATTTTTGTAGTACTGTAATGGAGGTGATTTGGCAGATTACTTAGGTGGTGAGTATTATTCCTTTTCACTTTTTAGATGGAGTCAGAACAGTGCCAATAACAGTAAATACAAATATTGCAAGTTCATACTTATGTAAAGAAATCCAAATAATTTGCATTTTGCTGACATTTATACTGTTGTAGTGATTGTAATCTTAGCATTACAAGCACGGTTTACAATAATGAACACTCCATATTTTGCTGTTCAAACAATAGGAATAAGCATTTAAAATAATTCAGTACTTGTTATAGTTATTTAATAAAAACAACAGCTATTACCACATAATAACGATTTTTCTCTGTAAATGACATTGAAGTATTGCATAAGTGACAGTGAATTCCAAAAACAAAAAGCTTAATGTTCTAAGGCTAACATTTAGGTGTTGGGAAAGGTAAAATACCTCATCAGTTTTCTGCTTTTTCTTCTGTATGATTTATATTTCTGGCATTGTTTTTAAAATGACTTGTGTGTACAACATTTTTGAAATCATTAAATCTTGCAATGGATATATCAGTTTTAAAGTTAACTGTTATGTTGTTCAAAGGATTTAATCACTGATGTCTCATAATAATCTAGTAATTGTTTTCTTAATTATTTAATTTATTATGGGGATGGAATAATTAACTTTTGTAATTCCTGTCATAAATAAAATATGGGTATTCAGAAGTATATTTTGTCTTCTTACAGTCAAAGGAACCTTGAGTGAGGACACCATAAGGCTCTTCCTTTGTCAGCTGGGTAAGTACATAATAGTCTTCTAGCTTCTATTGTTGTATTTTTAACTTTTGATATGGTTTGAATGGCAATTGATATCTTGAAAATCATCCTCTAATGAAATAGTTTTCCAAGAGTGACATTAAGTAATTAAAATTCTATGTTTATATGCTAATTGTACATGAATTACAACTCTTAGTACCTATGGTAGGTATTATATTTAAAAAATAAATTTTGTATGTGTGTTGTGGTGTTTTTTTATTTGTTTTTTTTAAATAAGCTTAAACTGTTACATATTTTTCTTGTGGGGTGTAATAATAGTTGCTTTCATATTTCCAAAGACACTCAGATTATCTGCCAGTTAATTATTTAGAATTTGATATGCATGTAGTTTGGCTATAAATCAGTTAATGTTAAGTATGTTCACCACATTCATCCTTTGTGAAACGGTATGGTGCACAGTACCTCAAAGCAGAAGTTGGAACCAGAACAGAAAAAAAGTTTGGCATTTATCAAAGAGCATACACATGTGTGTGTGTGTTCCTGCTCGCACAAACTTTAAAAATAATGAAGTCCCAAAATCAAATTTTTGGGTGAAAAGCAATGCATGCTGTATTTAAGGTACATTGTAGAGAAAGTAAAAATATAAAACACCCATTTTCAAATCTGAGCATGCACAAACAATAAGAAACTTTCTGGGTTGCATTCCCCATCACATTATATTGTTATAACCCTAAACAACTGGTCAACATCAACAAAATAATCTCTACTTACAAAATACAATCATGGAGGTAGATGGCCTGCCAAATTTGTGAGAAGTATCAGGATTTCCCTGGTTATAAGAATTTTCTGCCGAAAGAGAGATCTGATGCTACAAATGCTAAGACATTGCAAATCAGTCAAGATAACAATTTATTAAGTTTACCAATGCATCCTATGCTGATGGCCTTTGATCATGTAGCTTCTACATCATGCATGTCTTTCACCTTGCACTCTGGTAGAAACTGACTATGACTTACTGCCCCACACTCCAATTTGAAGAGTTTCCCCCAGCACCTCACCTGTCTTATATGCTCATCCAACACTGGAAGAAACTATAACCAGGCCCATTATTGGATGCCTAATCTGGCATGTAAAGATTTAACCAACCTATCTAAAAGTAGAGCCTGGATGACAAAATGCCTTTTTAATGGGTGAAAGTAAATCAACAGTTCCATAGATATAAATGTGATTCAGAGTAAATAGAAGCGATAGGGTCAAATTCTATTCTTCCTATTTTGCCTTTTTATGGTATTTTAGACTCATTCAATAATAAATACCTTTTTTTGCCATTTTAAAAGTAAACCTTTGAAAAGTAAAGTTTACAGCTATGTTAGTGGATTTGGTTCTCACATGTTTTCAACCGATGGAACAACTTTATTGTGTAAGGTTTGTAAGAAAACAGTTAATCATGAAAACAAGTATTTCATAGACCAACATGTGTTAACAACAAAGCATATATCTGCACTTGCCTCAAAAAGTTGTGGAAAGAAAATAATGCTACTTCCTGCAGCTTTCACTACATATAGGAAATAATCACAATTTTCATTAGATTTGTGTAAAACATTAATTGCTGCTAGGAAATCAGTCCATGAAAAGCTTTTTACAAAGATATACAGGAGAATCTGTTCCAAACGAATCAACTCTGAGGAAAACTACTTGCCTATATGCTTCGAAAATACAATTCTATGTATTCACAATGAAGTAAATGGCAAAAAATATGGATCTCCATAGAAAAAATTATGGATAGTGGGAAAAACATATTGCCAATGTAATTATCAGAGTATTGGAACCTGTGGAGGCTACAGCACTTAAAGTATTCTTGCTAACATCAGAAGAATTGGAAAAAGCTAACAGTACAACCATTGCTCAATGAAATGAAGATGGAGCACTGATGGAATGCGATGATGGGGCAAACTGGAGAACCCAGAGAAAAGGTGCCCTGTGCTACTTTGTCCACCACAAATCTCGCATACGATTGCTTGGGATCAAACCCGGGCTGTGTAGGTGAGAGGCAAGTGGTTTAACCACTTGGCTAAAGCACGGCCTTTATAAGATAGGGAACATGGATTTCTGCTGCCCTGTACTGGGCCGACAACTTCAAAAAAGTTAAGCGAGGTTGTTGCTGCACTTTCCGAAGGTGAAGCTGCATACATTTGGGAAGAGAAACTATTATTAAATAATGTTAATGTTCATAATAGCTTATCTTACATAGCAGTTCATTATGCTAACTTGCCTGAAACTATAACAAAACTTGAAAAAAAGGAAGAACACCTTTGACATCAATAAATATAGTGGAAGAAACTGTGCGCCTGAATCTGTACCAGGTAAAGTGGGAATGGCCATTAGTGGTAATGTCTCCTAATACTGGCTTGGTAGAAATAAAACAGATATGTTAAATAATAAAAGGTTGTACTACTATTGTGTCAAACAGAGATCCGTATACAATAAGTTGTTTTAAATATGAACCGATTACATCAACAGAAGTAGAACGATCTTTTTCTGTAATGAAAAATATTTTATCACATAGGAGATTAGAACGTTTAAAACAATACCTTGTGGTAATGTGCAACCAGTAAAAATGTAAGTTATATTGATGCATTGTAATTTTTTCATAAAATGCATTATACCTTTTAGAAAATTTATTGTGCCTTTTTTGCCTGCCTATTTTAACTGTTTAAAATGCCTAAACATCTGGACTATACTAATAAGTATCAACTGCCATTAACAGATTATTCACAAACTGCCATTAACAAACTTTTCCATAAACAATGCTTATCCATTACCTCCCTAATAATAAATACACTAACCCACCTCCATATGCTAAAATATTATATGGTTTATTATGCTTATGTGTTTTCATTGTAGAATGGATTTTATTAAAGAATCACAAAGGGCAAAAGCAACAATTTTTAAAAATATATGCATATTCTATTTCAAAATTAGTAAACTGCATTCAGACAAAAAGTATCATCAGATATATCTGCAGGCTTCCACGGCTATAGTCTACTGAGGTTATGGTTTCTAGTGTAGGATGCGTTATTTCTTATACTGCTATCTGCTGACGTTTTGCTGCAACTTATGTTGAGCTTCTTCCATGGACCACACGTCGGCAAATAAATGACATGACCTACATCGGATACCATAATCTCAAAAAGTATCATTGTAAGAACTGAAGCTTTCTGGTGACTACATGTTCTCAGACTTCAGACCAGATGAATGGGAGAGATGCATGCTCTTGAATGTCTATGTTTTACCAGTGATTCAATTATTTTGAAATCCTGGAACATCTGAAGTAAAAATATCATTAGTTGATTTTAAACAAATGATAAGAAAATGTGCAGAATTGTATTTCTATTGTACTTATATGGAATCAATTTGAACATTCTTAAATGCCTCATCAGTTTTTTAGTGCAAGACATGTGTTATGAGCTTTTTTTCACATGAGCTGCTTGTTGAGGTCATCTTTATATTTCAGAATATTATTCTTCTTGCATCATCACCCAACTAGTGCTCTAAAAACTGCAATACATCAAATCTATTATTTTTCATACTCCTTCCGCTCGTCTATTCAATAGTATGACATTTGTACTTTTAAAAGTTTTGCATTATAAAATTCATTGCTTTTAACATCTTCTATAAAAACCTTTTAATTGCCTACATAGGACTACTATATTTCTCTAGCCTAATATTTTTTGTTATTCCTGACTTCTTCTACACAATATGTAATTAATTAGTTAGAAAATGTATGTATAACAAATATTTAAACTCTAAATAAAGCTCTGATAGAGTAGATATGACGCATAAGCATGCTCGCTCACACACATACCCACCCACCTCACACACACACACACACACACACACACACACACACACTCACTCAATCACTCTAATACTAATAGAACAGAAAGAATATTATCATGCCAAAAACTTAGAACAAAAGCAAATAATAATTAATAGCTTTTTATTTCCAAAATGATGATAAGTCATCATGAATATTAACAAAGTAGCAGGATGACATGACATTGTTATTTATGTTTATGGTATGTTAGCACCCTGAGCCAAAACTTTTCTTTTGTTGCAGCTGGTGCTATGAAAGCATTACATGCCAAAGGCATTGTGCATCGAGATTTGAAACCACAGAACATTTTGCTCAGCCATAGTGGAGGGAAACCTTGTCCTCAACCACAGGAAATTCGTCTTAAAATAGGTAACACCCCTGACCTTTTATATTATAAGATAAACAGCATTAAAACTAGGACATCTCTGTCTAAACCATTGGCATTTCTACATTATTTCACAATCTTGGGCACATCTGGAAAACAGGTAACTTATTACATTCCTGTAATGTCTACTGATAATTACAATTAAAGCAATTCCTAATTTTTTTAAAATTATAAAGATATTATACCTATGTTATTTCTAAGGATATGTACCATGTTTCAATGGGGAATGAAATTGATTTGAGTCCAATTCCATCTCAATATGGTCTGCATTTCACATGTTAAATTCAATATCAACTGATGTCATTTTGACTGTGCAAATTTTGAGAATCTATTCATTCAACCTTTTATGTTGACAAAACTCTTAAACATATATTTTTTACTCTGTGTATTATAAGCAGTTTTGAAATTAAATGATTATATTTGAGAACACATTGCAAATTACAGAAACCATAAAAATGGTTTTGTTATAATTTATCACAGAGCAATAAACAAAAAGCATTAATATTTACTAACAGCATGCAATGAGTATAGCAGAAGAAGAGTTTCTTTGCTGTTTTCAGAATGATTTGAGCGCATTTATTCAATCTTATTCCGATCCCACTTTTTAAGAGGATCCAAGATTCAATACAGTTTCAATCTGCATTTCCATGTGGTATTCAATGCGGTAAGTGTACTCAAATCGATTTCAATTCTCAATGGAAATGTTGTGATGGTATCTCCAAAATGGCATTTTTAGAGAAGGCAATTGAAGTAACACTAAGAAATATATAAATATATATATATATATATATATATATATAAATATATATAAATATACAAATAAATATGACTAAATACCAGGTGCATAAAGATTTTAAAGTGATGAACATAAAAAAAAAAATAGTGGGAATATTTCTCTAACAATGAGTTAGGACGTTGCAGCAAAGATGATGATTCAGAAGTATGTTGACATTTTTAAATGGAAAAAGAAATATGCAGAACTGTATAAGAGTAAGTTAACCTCTAACATGGGGAGGTTAGGCAAATATGCTATTGTGTAAGCAATTGCAGTCAGGAAGAATAGGGAGATATTGGAATGACTAGAACCTTTGTTAAATGGGGAGGAAAAATATGACTGAATCTAAAAATATTTGAAAAACATTATAGTTGGTATAATGAGTCTGTAAAAAGAAAAGAAATAAGGAGCATTGAGGAGCATTGCTTCAAATCATATGTGCTGAAAAATCAAAATTGAGTTTTATATGTTTTCATACTAATTGGACTCTTCTCTATTAAAGTACATATTGGGATCAGTAAATG